>CM041521.1:10137974-10653082 GCA_023091065.1 Dianthus caryophyllus | reverse complement strand
GATTTATGGTTTTGGGTTGCGCTTGGACAAAACATATTATGTGATCGACATGGTATGCTGGCGAGGTATTCTCTTTATGATTGTAATGCAGAGTTCAGATTTTTTGGTTGAACCTGGGCTTACAGAATGTGGAGCTTGTGAACCAATTGCCGTCTCATTACCATAGGTAGCAAGTTTAGTCCGTCCCTGTCTACAGCTGTGACCAGACATGATTGCTCTCGGCATATTCAGGGCATGCACCTTATGTTAAAGATGGCCTTTATTTTATAACAAGTAAGTCTTAGAACTGCCTTTTTCATTGTTGTTTTTGAGTGCTTTCCTTTATTATTACTTTCAATTATGTTAGCTTTACGCTTAGTTTATATAAAGAATAAAAAAAGGAAGGGAAAAGAACAAAGAGGGAAGTAGGGAAGGGTCTGATGGGAGAGATAGAAGGGGAAGGATGGAAAAGGTGATGGGCCTCTTTGTAGTAATCTAGGATAGATGATGATGGTTATGCGTAAGTTTAGTCTATGATTTATACTTTTAACATACTGAAACGCTTCAGCAGCAGCACGACATGCATTTGGGTTATTTCTATTTTGAGATTTATAGCATCTAATGAGGTTCAGTCACTTTTTGGTATAGTATTTCCATGTCCATAGTCTAATAAATCTTGTGAATACAGCTGGATAATTACTCCGCATTTTTATCTTCCTTTTTTTGAGTATCTCTCCACAAAGCCGCATCATCCTCTCCTCTTTTATTTTGCATCTGATGTAGTCTCAGGCTTTGTCTCTCCGCTATTCTTCGATTTGGATATGGCGATGGTGGGATAGACTCTTGTTAAGGAGTGAGGCATTTTGGCAGCATCAACTGCTGACACAGCTCTTGATAACCAACCTTCCTTATCAATGCATTCTAATTTTATTTTTCGTGTACTTTTCCTTTGATAGGCACGCACTCTATCAAGCCGGAAATACCTCTAGCATTAGTTTGGAAAGACGAGAAGTGTAGTCAATATGTGATTGATATCGACAGTAAAAGGGGAAGTTCCCGACAAACAGCAGGTATGTTAAACCATGTCCTTCAGTTTGCTTTACAGAACGCATTCATGTGGAATCTAAACAGCGCGACTTAGTCTGGTTATCTGTATCACTATTTGATATTTTCATTTCACTTGCTAACAACTGTACAACGTAATCCCTATACACAAATCCTAACATGTTTAATTTGTCTGCCATAATCTTATTATATTATTTATTATATGTGAAAGAACTAATGTCTCAGACCCTTCCTTGAAGTGCGCCGATTATTGTTAAGTAACAACACCAACTTCCTGCAGGAAGTGCCACACTCTTCCAAAGACATGCTGAGTCTAAATGTTATTTAGGATGTAGGATTTGGAAATGAAAATTAAGTTGGGCCATGCCCATTTTGTCTGTTAGCTGTTATTCCCAAACATATTTGGCTAATTCATCAGTTCTGGTTTGTTGAATGAACAGGTAGTTCTAGAGCTACAAGATAATGGGAGGCTGACTACGCCCCGATGATCCTCCTGTTGAGTTTGGCTGCGAGATCAGGACTTTGTAACAGAAGGTATGCATGTTCAATAGACTAGTAAAATTTGCTTATCAGGAGTTCAGGACTTTGTTGGCTGGGCTAATCTTTCTGATGGATTGCGTGTCTTAAGTATCTCCCTCCCAAAAATAGAGGATACTTCCTTTGGAAGTAGAGGCGCTTTTTGTTTTAGGGATGAGCATGCAGACTCCACAATGTTGCTACCTGTCCAGTCTCACGATTGTTAAAATATGAGTAGAAATATGTTATCGGTTAATAAATTTCTAAAAAAGATAAAAACCAACTTTGCACCTACGCCGAGGCATTTGTTAATTGTTACCCTGAACTTGTGATTTCTTTTCTTATTTGAAGTAAAAACTTTGATGTCATTTATAAACAACATGGTTACATAAGAAATAAAAGCATGCTTACATAAGATATTAGAACATTGAAGTTTTCTTTGTGCCTTTGTACTTTACATATCTAACCTACAGTTAGGCTGTTAATTAGGTGCTCAGAATAGTGTCTTGTTATTTTTGCACTTCTTTTTTGTTTTTTTAAATTTTTTGGATGGAAGGTGAATTACATGCATCCTGTGTAGGCCTAGAGCATAGGATGATACTACTGGGCTAAAAAAATGAGCATAATGCTCAAACAAACAAAACAAAAAAACAGTTCACTGAAGATTTTTTTTTTATCTTTTAACCAAACAATCTCTGTGCTTGAGTAGTTTGAATCTTCAAACGGTAATAACTAAAACGAACAGGACATGCTAGCAGATACTCTAATAGTAATTTGTGCGCCACTACTAAAGCATAATCTCCCGCCAATATACACCACAAACAGAGCACTTACCTTTTTCCAGTAACTTGTTACCTTAACTTATCCTTTTCCTAGCAGTTGTCAGAGGCCCTCTTACCATATAACCAACCACAATACATACTCAACAGAGTTAGATACTTAGATTTTAAGCAACTCCTGTGATACAATAGGCTTGAAGATATTTACTTTCCGGGGGTCTATAGAATATTATTAGATATCTGTAATCATCTCCTAGGTAATTTATGCTTTAGAAAATGCTTAAGGTTGCTATAACATTATGTGAATTTGACCTCTTTGTGTAACTTTTACATTTTTTCTTCTCAAAATGAATAGGGTTTTCATAGTTTGTGCTGGTTTGAAATATAGTATATTGATGAAGTTCATTTTGTTCCAAATTTTCCCTTTTAATGCTTTCTGGTCTTTAAAAAATGATTTCATTGATGCTTTCATACTCGTTTGTTTAGTGTGGCATATTGTAATAGTTGTTTCCACTTCATTGTATCATAAATGTTGCGATTACAGCCTCAATATGGTTGGGCGACACGGCCTCAATATGGTTGGAGTTAATCTTTCAAAATCATTACCACTAGGCTATGGTGTGGCTTGTTGCAATGTCCACTGTGATGTTTTCAAGCTTGATTTTTGAAAAGTCTCTCAATAGGTCAAGTTTTTTATTTTATTTTTGGTTATTTTTTCATGTGTATTGCTACTGCAGAGCAGTGGACTGGATCCATGCTTCCATCAGACGGTTTTCAAACTTGATTTTGAGAAGTCTACAATAGGGCTTCTCCTGTGTCTTTCTTTTTCCTGACAAGAGCATGGAGAGGAAAATGCTTAGGCCTATTTTGAGTCTGAGACAAGGGATTTGATGCCTGCGTCTAATGCCAGCTTTAGTCCTTAGTTATTGGGAGTGTTGGATTGTGAATGGAGTAAATCATTGTTTGGATGGAACATTGGAAGAAAAGTGGAGGTTTGGAGGATATAGTAGTATTTTCTCCCATGTTTTTAGTATGTTGGACCGATTTGTCTCTCTCTAGGAGGCGGCTGATACTTGGAGGGGGTTTCAGTCTTTTAGGTTAATGTTGTTCGAAGAATTTGGAGGAAGTTGTAAATTTGTAACTTGGTGGGTTTTGGTCCTTCACTTTATGATATGCTAATGTTATCGTAAATAAGTGTTTTTGACTGAGTTTTGCCAGTGTGCCATGTGCTCGTCTTTATCCTCTGACCTGTCTGCTATGTCTTGGGTGATTGTTGGTTAATATGACGTTTGTTAATCTGATTGTTGGTTAATATGACATTTGTTAATCTGTCTGCTCTGACCTGTCTGCTCTGTCTTCGGTGATTGTTGGTTAATATGACGTTTGTTAATCTGATTGCAGTTGGGGTTACGCCCTGGTGATCTTCTGCGATTTACATCAATGATGGAGGGTTGAATTTGGTGGACGGAAAACTTGAAAAGGCTGATTTACTATATCAAGATAAGCCCAATCGTGGGCCGTGCCTTTGCTGATAGTTACTCTAAGGTCTGTCAGCAGTAAAAGTTACATCCTCATTACAGGGATAACTGATAAGTGATAAGTCTATAATCTTTTGTCCTTCTGAATATATATTATTACATTGCCATCCTATTTGTTATCCCTTTAATTTTGGTAGTCAAGTGTTGTCAACTTTGATCATTAAAAGCTCCAAATACGAGATACGATGTTGTACGATATCGTATCTCCACAAATTTGCTTGGAAAATGTTGTGTATTGAGAACTTATCGGTCAAACGTGATTAATCATGAAAGTCGGATAATCATTATAGATGGGACGAAGTGTATGATTACAATCGTGCTGTTTACACCCTGTCTAACTGTTTGCAGGTTATTTTCCAATATATGGCTCGGAATTCTCCTCTTAAGATTGATGATCTAGTTGGATCCATCAACTCGGTATCGGACCAAGACCAAGAAACCCCTGATATTGAGATGACATGCTGATGAAATTCCTACAAAACGGTGGTTATTAATTTTGTCCAGGCCAAAAGAAAGTTCACTTGTCAGTTGGCAGAAAATAGTTACTGTTAGGAAAGATGCTGACATCGGACTTGTTGGCGTTCCATCTCTGGACGTGTTTCACTTTCGACTTATGTGTTCGTTGGACACTGATCGGTATCATGCTGGACAGGCATGTTGACGATTAGACCATAGATGTGTTTTCGCTTTGTGCGCGGCTATATCCTACATGTAATGTTCTGTGTTTGTGTATCAGAATTGAGTATTATACACAGACAATAACTTTGACATATAAATGGATATGTTTTCCTAAACTTGGTGCTTGGTGTAAACCATAGTTTCCACTGTCAACAACAGTGATTAATCTTGTCCGCCTCCAACAGAGATATCTCCGTGAGATATTCGCTTCTTGTTAATCCCAATACCGATGCAATAGTCTTTATGTGAATTTTCATATATACATCATTCGGATAGATGACTTACTTACCACTTTACCACTAAACACTAGTAGCCTGTACAATTAATAGTTTTTGAGACTAATGCCCTAATGATTAGCAGGTAGCTAGTTTTTTCAAAGAAAAGGAGATGAGAGAACTCTTGTGAACTTGCAGTATTTTAATACAGATGATATCCTATGCTCAAGAATGTTACAGGTGTATATACGACACGACAGTCAAGCTAGAACTAAACAAGGACAATCTGCACAAAGAACTACATGCCCTGACATGATAGGTGAAGGTTGCAACAACTGAAGTCGAGGTCGTCTTGAAATTTCATCGAGTCCATATGCAAAACTGCGTGAAAAGAGTATGAAATGAGGCAACGTCAGGTCATCAGCTTGCATGTTTTGAATCTTATCTGATGTCGAGGTAAGACTTGAAAACGGCCAAAATTTTATGCAGCTAATATCAATTGTAAAAGACTAATTTAAAATTAATTATTCACCTAAAAAATAATTTTATATCCATCTTCAATAGCTAAAATAAAAATATGATAAAATGTTATAAACTACCTCAGATCATTAATTACAATCATAATATGATAATAAATTGCCTAACAATTACAAAATTATATTTTAAAAACAAATCTTGCTTTTATAGAAGTTGTAACTTTATGAAAAATAATTTTTGTAATGAATTAATTACATTATAAAATGAATTTTGGTGGAATTTCATTAAAAATCAAACAAATAAGTTAAATTTCACGTGTAAAGAAAGTTTAAGGGTTTAATTGCTACAATCAAAGTTAAGGGCCCAATTTCACCATCGAAGCAAAGCTATGGGCAAATTACTACTACAGAAAAAATTTTAACAATTGAGAGGGAATATACGGAGTAGCTTACAAGTTACAACAAAAGCAAGACTATCGTGAAGCAACTCTTCAAGGTTCTTCAAATTTTATGCTGATATGTTTCATTTCAGGTTGATGTTTCCTAACCTGCATTCAAAACAGAAACAATTATTCGACGAGTAAACAGTTTGAACCATGATGGAATACTTTCATGACCTCATGGCTCATGCTACTAAATCGCTAAGTCTTAAAAGACCACGGTTAAGATTACCATTCTAAAGCATCTAGGCACAATTCACACAAATTATCTTGGGGATTGAAACCAGATAAAAAAGATCGATAAGTTCCTACGAATTTCAAGTGGGAAAGAATGCTTGCCTTTATACCCGCCAATGACAGTAACTTATGAGAAGCAATGTAGCAAGTATCCGAATTCTCGAGCCTTTTCTCCACAAAATAAATTACTTCCACAACACCTGACTGCAGAAGATTTACGTAATCAGATTAATAGCTAAGCAACTCATGATACTAAAAATTAGACAGACAACTTGACAAAGAATGCCTTTGACACAACATTTAATTAAAGTTTGTTTCATGTCCGACAAAACGGACAGACATTAGCTTCTCAGTTAATCAGACATAATTTGGAAATCACCCATTCAAAGTTTCTTATAGATCCTCCCTCGTATCTAAGACATAGAAGCTATGTGGACCGCGCAGCCGTGGATGCTCGAGCCCAATATCCGCATCCGACAACCCGGTCTCATTCCCCGACGTTTAGTAGGGCTTTAGTTGTAATTAATAATGGATGTAATATGGGCCTAGAGTACCCGAACTTCTAATCCAAGTTTCTTTCGAATTGGCAAAAAAAAAATAAAAAAATTCTTATAACCGCAGTTTAGGCTAGATCGCGCTGCAACCCATTATGCTTCCTCTGCCCCAGCGGCTGGGCCCAAAGAGCGGGGGGAGATTGAGGCGAGGTACGAAGTAAGCCGAGCGGGGCAAGCTGACACAATCGGCATTGCGATGCGAAGAGCCTTTCCCGTGGTTCGATATCCGGGTTCAAGCTTGCTTGGCTCGAGAAAGAAAGAGACGCGCGA
The DNA here is from genome assembly GCA_023091065.1 of Dianthus caryophyllus. Classification (NCBI taxonomy): domain Eukaryota; kingdom Viridiplantae; phylum Streptophyta; class Magnoliopsida; order Caryophyllales; family Caryophyllaceae; genus Dianthus; species Dianthus caryophyllus. The sequence goes on along the minus strand of CM041521.1, from coordinate 10,646,335 downwards.
CTGTAAGTGAGAGGTTGCGGAGCTGACTCGCGCCATTTCCCCGCCCCATCCAGTCGAAGAAGTCGGTAAACAGTTTCAGCCGCATACGAGAGGGAAGCAGGCTAAGAAACGCCCAACTGAAGCTCCAGCAATGGTTGCAGGTCCAGTACGCAGGGCTGAAAGGGATGAAGTAACTCGACTATCCACACCAACTCTTTTACAAAATAAGAAAAATCCAAACACTTATTTTTCAGTTAACTCTAAGATTATTCTCCGTACTAATTGGATTCACTCAGACCACAACAGAGCCATTTATCGCTTGTAAAATAGCACAATCTTACATTCTCGTGCACACATATTTTGCAAAAATTAAGTTTCTGTAGAGCCCTTAAGGTCATTGCAGCTTAAATCTACGCCATATAGTGATACCATGTAGTATGAACAAGACCCACATTACCTGAATGATTATTTTGGCACATTCAAGGTAAGGAAACATAGTAACGTAAAGTTTCTGCCATAATCAAAGTAAAAAAAAAAAAAAAATACAAACAGTTAACTGTGTTAGCCGACACGAATTACTAAGCAGGGAAAATTGCAAAAAGAATATTGGATAGCTAGTCGAATTTCATAACAAGGTACGAAAACAAGAATCCATAAGCAACCTGTCCTGCAGCTGATGATTTGTGTTCAGAATAGCATTCACTTCAGCATGACAGACATACCTGACACAACGACATTTTAAATAGATAAAAGAGTAATTTGGGGACGCTCAGTACCATCACAAGTTTATGCTCCAAACAAATCAGGTGAATAGCACCAATTAGAGTTGGACAACAGAGAAAATTTGGGGACAAATTTACTTACGGATACTTTGTCTCTAAAGGATCTCCTGGATTTGGATTTCTATAATAATGCAAAACAAAAATTTAGTTAGTTCTCATATGAGTATCTCTCGTTTTGGCTTAAAATCAACCCACTAACCTTCGCCTCAAGGAAGTTTGTCATCAGAACAACCTCGAGGGAATCCATTGTAGCCGATGCCTAAGTGAAGAGTAATACATTAACTACAGAAATACAGATAGTAGATATTGCAACATAAGTAAGTGTAACATGATCTTACCAAGTATGACACCATTTTGGCTGACCAAACAAGCACCAACCTAGAGTAATGATTAAATCATTAGCTATATTTCAACGTATCTGAATATTAATTTTTAAAGAGTGAACTTCTGTGCCTAAATTTAATTTTGGTTTTCAAGATCACACATTTAAACATCAAGTATACCACAATTCCGTCAGCCCAAACAAGCGCCAACCTACCAAGCATTATTAACGTAGATAACTCATTGAACAGATACATTTGCACCGGTAGACGCGGCATTTCATGACTCCAAGTACAAATAATAAATGAGCCAATTTGAATTCCATATTTCACTGACGATCGCAACGCAGATAAAACCGTCCAGATATTCCATTTGGATTATTTCAATTCCGTGTTAACATCTTCCCATATTCGACCAGATTCAGTTAGGATGCATACATGGATCTTCTATTGTTTAAGTTTAATACAAAATCTCTATGAATACGAGTTTCTATATTGGACTACACTAGAATGCTGCAAAATCATGTAACCAAAACTACAACAGCTTGTATTCTGCATTCTCATATTTAAGCCCTTATTAGATGATACATGAATTTCCCTAATTTCTATGGCCCTTTATAACCGACAATGTTGTTATGAATAAAATTCAACATGAATCTATATGTTTGAGAGGAAGAAAAGGTCATTTGAGGCGACTTTACAGACCTTAATTATACACTATAGCAATTACGGATTACTAATTTGCTTTAGAATTCAACTTAGTTAGGATTGTAAGCAGTCTAATACTCTAATTTTTCTCCATGAATTTGATAATTTTCGAAAAAAAATGCTAGCACAGATGATTGAAGGTGAAAATGGACAATCGACCATTTCACAGAATTTGGTGAAGAATTAAGCAACTGTTTTAGATAACAAATCAACAATCAACACACCTATCAGTCGAGTACGCTTGAAAAAACTACTATCTTGCCTAAAACTACGAATCTATTATTTCAATACTGGTGGGTTTGGCACCTCGTAGTTGGAATTTAATACCGGAATTGTGACAATTTCGTGTGTGGGAAACTTTACGTAATTCGAAGTTGACTCGCTCAATTCCATCCTAATTTCCATCGTAGTTCAAATTATGGGTTTTGCAAATTCTAAGCACATAGAACTATAGAAGTGATGTGAATTCCGTTTTTCATCTTTTTTTTTTTTTTATCAATTTCAACTCAAAGTCACCAAACATCGAGGAATTGAATTTTGAAATGAATTGCATTTTGATAATCTAAAATTTAACTCAATCATTCCAAATCAATTACAAGTAATCAAACACAAACTAAACCGAATTCAACAAAATCGTACATTTTCAGTAGCAAGAAATTGGGAATAAACCTGACGATTCGGATCTTTAGAGCGTTGCGCCGACAAAAAAGCAATCGCCATAAAATAATCATCCCAAGAGATATACCTAAACCAAAAAAAACACAACTCAGAATTCAATTTCCACTTCAAATGAACGAATCGAAACCTAAGAAATTCAATCGAACACGAAATCGAGGTACCCTTGACGCTTGGAAGAATCGAAGGGAGAAGGTTTTGGGGAGGAATGATTAAGAGGAACAACAACATTTGATTTGGAGTGTTTATTAGGTTGTGTTTGAAGAAAAGAAGCGGATAACCACGGCGAGCGAGGGCGCCGGCGAGAGCGGCGGAGGAGAGTAGAGATATGTCGCGCGTGTTCATGACGCGCCACCGAGAGGACTGGTTGAGTAAAAGGAGAAGATGAATTGAATGGAATTGAATTGAATTGGCGGTAAAATTATATGGTGAAGGTTTTAAAGAGGCGGGAAGTGTTTTTTGGTGTTGGCGCCAGACAAGAATGGAAGGACAAGTGTGACGTAGATGTGCCACAAGCCACAACGGCCACGAGGCCACAAGTCAATCCAACACCTAGAAATTTCGACTACATTAGTCGTAACAACATTTTTATTACTTCCTCCATTCCATTTGATTCTATACGTTTGCTTTTTCGACACTATTCACGAAATGGTGATAATGGTCGATATAATTTTAACATATAAAATAAAACATAATCACGCGATCTGCTTTAATCGTTTTTCAATACATTATTAATATCAAATTTTTATAATTTTTTGAAATAACGTGAATTAAAGATATTTAACAAAAGAACGCAGATCGACGTGACGTGCAAAAAGCAAACGATGTAATCAAAACTGGAATTTATGAAGATATTGTTTTGTCTTAAATTTCTTGTAATTATTAAGAATTAAAGATTAGAGAAAGGAAGTTATGTTATCAGATATTTCACTTTGAGTTTTACTCTATTTATAATACAAAATAATCAGACATAAACTATTTCTAGTGACTAAGTTTATGTATTTTTAGGTGTGTAAACCGGATGGTGAAATTTTCACCTTATCACCATGAATTCTTAACATTCCCTTTAAAATCCATTCATCATCTTTACCATGAATTACATATAAAAGTTTGATGAATACTGCTCATTAAAAACCTTGTTAGGAAAAAACCCATCGGGATAAAAACCTAAGAAGGAAAAAAGAGTCCAAAGGTGTACAAAGACTCCCTTTGATCTTAACATTTGTCTTTGAGATGGCGTGATTCGATTTTTCGCACGCAGTTCTCGAACTGCTTTTGATGGTAATGACTTAGTGAATAAGTCTCGCTAGATTATCATTTGATCGAACTTGTTGGATGTTAATTGTTCTTTGCTCAGATCATGTGCGCAAGGTTAAGAATTTTGGTGTTATATGTTTTGTTTTATCTCATTTGATGTAGCCTTCCTTAACCTCGATTGATGCATGCCGTGGTTGTCTTCATATATCAATGTCGATCGTCTGTTGAAATGATGTTACATTCCTTTTGAATGTAAAGCGCCATAGATCGTGAGCCATACGCACTCTCTAGCGGCCTCAGAAAGAGCAATTAATTCAAAGATGGTTTGATGACGCCATGCGGTTAAGGTTTGCTTTGTTAATTTCGTGATATACCAGATTCTCCAAATGTAAAACATAACCCGCTTGAGATTTTGCCTTGTGCGGTCTCGATAGATATCCCGCATCCGCATATCCAATGAGGGTTGTGTTTTTCTTTCTTGATAAAATAATCCTAAGTCTATTATTCCTTGAATGTATCTTAGGAGATGTTTTATTCCGTTCCAGTGTCTTTTTGTTGGAGATGTGAGGATACCGGATCGGGATCCCTTCTCGACGCCTCGCACGCTCGCCTCTAAATGGGGCTAATGCACGACGCTGGAAAATAATGAAAGAGCTACACAGAGAAGCGCTGGGTCATGTCTTGCTCGATTTGCTATGGGGATGTCATTGCGTAATTTGTTTAAAGCATTTTAAAGAAATATTGAAAATCATTTAAAAGCCGCTGAGTCGCCACCAAATTATGAGGGAATTTGGACCCATTCGCAAGGCCTTGGACTCAAGACGCCAATATTAGAGTTCAAGGCGCGCCGATACCTATCCGTCTAAGGCAATTCTCAAACCGTAGCTTTATTCTGGTAGGGTACTCCGAAAGTTTGTCAAAATACGTTATGAAAATCAGAATCTAAAAGCCTACGTGAAAAGTAGCCTTTACTAGCTTGAAAACAAAGGTAAAATTCGATGTTTGAGCAAATGCGCATCGCCACGCATAAGTGCGATATGTGACTGATAAATATGCGTAAAGCAAATGTATACGCCAAAGTTATGACGGGTCGCTATAGGAAATGTGCACAAAACGATAATTCATTGTTTGAATAATCATTTAAATACTATTTTTCGACTCATGTGTATGTAAAAATTTGTTTAAAACCCTCGCTTTGCATGCTTTAAGACTAATGAAGACAGACAAGTTTTGTCGGTAAATCATGCTTAGTCGCTTAATGCGTAAATGAGAATTTGCATAATGTAAAGTGGTGTCCGCTTTGTTCATTGTTAATTGTGTCGCTGCTTATGCGATATTGGCGAGGTTTAAGACGGATTAGATATCCGAATCGCTACAAATCAGATATTTAATACGGATTCGCAATGCCAATACCTGCCGGTCAGAACCCGTATTTAGTCGAGTCGAGCGTGGATGTATAGATAGAGAAGAGAGTGATGATAATTCATGCTTTGAAATGATCGAATAAGGGGTGTATTTATAGGGATTTCGAGCCGCCAAAGTGCGTATCAGCAAAATCGCCGCTTAATCGGCGATTTAATGGAAAATCGCCAGCTGATGTGCAATTTTTGCTGGTTTTTGTGACGTGTTTTGGCTTGCGACGCGCCACGCATATGAGTACGGGTGTGTTTCGTGGTTGCGTGTTTATGTTTGTTGGTTGTTGACTTTAGGCCGGAATCAACTTGATTTCTACCCGCTTTCGTGTTTCGGTTTTTTCGTCGTTTTTTCGATTTTATTCGAAATAAAATAATATTGTAATATATTATTTTACGACGCTGTGAGATTTTGTTTTGTAAGAATGTGACTCGACGCGCTTTGGTCCGCTTTCGAAAAGCTGGGCCTTTGTGTGTTTTTCTGTCTCGGCCGAAAAGTGTTTTTGTTTTGTATTGAATTGTTTTTGTGAAATGTGTTTAGACGTGAGCTCCTGGGCTGAGCGCCTTACGCCTGAGGCGTGTTTCGGGTGTTTTTGTGGGCTTTTCTTGTGTGGAAAAAGGCTTGTTTTTGTGTTGGGTCGGCTTAAATAAAATGACTAAACAAATACTCATTTTACACGACATGCAAATAAATCATTTATGCGTTAAACGACTTAAAATGTTTTCGACAAAATGTACCGTTTTGACATTACATTAAAAACATGCTTTTTGTGAAAAGTCCATTTCATCACAGGGTTTGTATTTGGGGGTACTGACACGTATCTACAGAGCCCCCAGCTTGATCGAGCTTGACTAAAGCGCTTAGTCAAACTTAATGATAGTATCCGACCATTATAGTCTCGATATCACCAAGGCGCTTAAGCATGTGTCTCGAGGGAGAGACGAGGACTTAGTGCCGGAAATGCGGGCGACAACATGTTTTAGGACATGACGGTCCGCGATGTTTAAAGGCGTGCAACGCCTCGCTGACGCCTGGTGTCTTTGAGCCGCTCACGATGCCTGATGCTTCTTTGATGGCGCCAGAAGTCTAGCCTAACTTTGTGTCGTGTGAACGCCGCCGTGTGCTTGGATCGTGCTCATGTACGAGTGATCGTGTTCATGTACGAGTGCTTGTGTTCATGTACGAAGTGCTTGTGTTTTGATATTATCTCGTGAAAGAGAGTAATGCTCGATGTATGATTTGGCGAAAGAGGGTGCGTGGTTACGTGTTTAACCTCGTAAGGGAGTGCACGTGTTTGACTAGTAATCGAGTGTTTATGCCTTGGTGCCTGCGTGTAAGTGCTCGATGTTTCGCCCGTAAAGTGCGTAGTTGCTTTTGACTCGTGAAAAGAGTGTATTTGTTCGAGAATTATAATGTGATTCGATTCGTGAGGAGTGTACGATTTTGGATTTTTGACTCAGAAAGAGTGTATGGTGGTTTAGTTGTTTGACTCAGAAAGAGTGTTAATGTGCTTTTGTGTTTGACTCGTAAAGAGGCATGTGTTTGTGTTTGACTCGTGAAAAGAGGCATGCGCTTAAGGTGTTTGACTCGTGAAAAGAGGCACGCTGCTTAAGGTGTTTGACCTCAGAAAGAGGTCCTGTTTAAGGTGTTTGACTCAGTAAAGAGGCTCGTGGTTCGTGTTTGACTCAGAAAGAGGTTTGTGTTTGGTCGCTGACTCAAAAGAGGCACGCATTTGGTGTTTGACTCAGTGAAAAGAGGCATGTGTTTAGATTGTTTGACTCGTGAAAGACTCATGCGCTTGTGTTTGACTCGTAAAAGAGTGTAGATGTATCTTAGGTGTTTGACTCGTAGAAGAGTGTAGATGTGTAGATGTGTAGATGTTTGGCTTGTAAGTGAATGTATGTGTTCAGGTGTTTAAGAGAATGTTTGTGTTAAGGTGTGTATGTGTTTAGGTGTTTCACTTGTAAAAAGTGTAAATGCTTAGGTGCTTGATTTGTTTTCGATGAGTATGTGCTTGTTTCCGACTCGTGGAGGAGTGTCACTGACTCGTATAAGAGTGTTTTGATCTATGAAGGGGCATTTTGTCTTGATTTGTAAAGAGTGTATTCGCTTGTTGGCTCGTAAAGAGTGTATGTGTTTTGATTTGTGAAGAGTATTTTTGTTTTGACTCGTGAAGAGTGTATATTTGTCTTGACTCGTGAAGAGTGTATATTTGTCTTGACTCGTGAAGAGTGTTGTGATTTGACTTGCAAAGAGTATATTGTCTTGACTTGTGGAGAGTGTATGTTGCTTTGACTCGTGAAAGAGCGCATGCGCTTTGTCTCGTGAACAAGTGTTTAGGTTGACTCGTAAAGAGTGTAAAGAGTGTATACGCTAGACCTCGTGAAAGAGTGTTTCGTGATTTGACTCGTAAAGAGTGTATATGATTGGCTCATGTTTCGAGCCGCTTCTGATTATGCTTTACGCTTGAATTTCAAGTGCTTGATCCCGCTTGTCGAGTGCTTGTGTTTATGTCTCGAGATGCGTGTTTTTCTCGTGGTTGGAGTGTTCAGCTTGTTTCGCAATTATGCTAGTGCTTATGTTTGTGTTTGTGTTTGTGCTTTACTGGTTTTCAAGGTGATGCCTAACCTTTTTGCATGAGGTAGTTTTAAGGTATTGATAAACCATTTTTACGCGAGTGCTTTAGGTGTTGCAAACCGCTTTTACGCGAGGCGCTGAGGTGTTGCTAAACCATTTTTTGCGCGAGGCGCTGAGGTGTTGCTAAACCGCTTTTGGCGTATGGCGCTTGAGGTGTTGCTAAACCGCTTTTTGCGTGAGGCAATTTGAGGTGTTGCTAAACCGCTTTTACGTGAGGCGACTTGTTCGTGTTGTAGCGTGATCAGGTGTTGCGCTTATGTTATGTTGATTTGTGCTATCATGTGTATAGTTTGTCTTGCCTTCTGAGAAATTTGAGTCGAACCTAGTTTTGAATTAGTTCGCTAGTGCTTTTGCTAGATGTCTTGCCGTGGAGCAGAGCTTGTTTTCTCGCTTCAACCTCATGTTCGGGATTTGCCTTTGATGCTCGCTCGCTGCTTTTTTAAAGTGCATGTGCGCATTTGTGTCTAATCGCGAAGCGTGCGAACGAGCTTTTGCCGAGGTTTGTTGCTATGTTTGTCATAGGTGCCGCACTGTGTTGTTGCTTCGCGCACATCCGCTACGGTGTTATGTATGTATGAGGTTGTGTATAATCTGACTTGGATGTATGTGTTGCTATATGTGATGTTTGGGACGCGGTGACTTGTTGTGGTTGCTTATTGTTTTGTAGGCGATGTCCGCTTTGGAGGTAGTTGTTAGTGTTTTGTTCCGAAGTTTTGTGTTGTAAATCCGCTTGGGATGTGTGCTAGGACGCATCCTCATGAGAAGGGAATGTTTTTGCGTGTTGTATTTTGGTGGCTCGAATCTTGCTGGTATTTTGCGTGCTTGTGTGTGAACAAGGTTATCAGCGGTCTGTGGGGTACGCTTGAACCGTGAATGTTCGTGCTGTGTGGAGGAAAAACTTTGTGGTTTTGCTTTTAAAGTTAGCCCCCAATTTGAGTTAGTTTTTGATGTTAAAACGTTAGTCAAACTTGCGATGTTTGCTTCAAAAGTTAGCCCCCAGTTTGAGTTAGTTTTTTGATGTTAAAACGTTAGTCAAACTTGCGATGTTTGCTTCAAAAGTTAGCCCCCAGTTTGAGTTAGTTTTTGATGTTAAAACGTTAATCAAACTTGTAGTAGCTGCGTGTGTGTCTTTGCTTTTGAATGCAAACTCGTGGATCAATGTATTCTCGCTTTTTGATTTTGCTTTTGTGTTTTGTTGTTGTTTGTGTATTGTTTTATGCTGCAAGGTGTTTTTGATATCTTTGAGAAAATGTTGTGTCGATCGTGTCTCTTTGACTAAATTTAGCTTTTGAGCCTGTAGTTTTGTGTTGACTATGCCTTTGACCCTCAGAGGTTTCAGCGTGTCGCTTTTTTTTTTTTTTTTTTTTTGCCGACTATGCCTTTGACTTTTTAAGTTTTAGGCGTGTCATTATTGTGTTGAACGTCAGAAAGACGCTTCACGTGTATGAACGCTTATGGAATTAAACCCAGATAGTTTTGGTTGTATTTAAGAGGCATGCCACCTCAGACGTGCATGTTTAAGGACATGTCCGTCCGTCAGATATGTTTAAGGACATGTCGGTCCGCTGTGCAAGCTCCTGCTTGGATGATAGTCATGTAGATTTTTGTGTAGAGATGTATGGTCATGCCTATTAAGATAGGACTTTTGCTTGTGCGAGTTTTGGGATGTTCGTGAGTAACATCTTTTTGTTGGCCTATTGAAGTAGGGCTTTTGTTTTTGTTGTTGTAGGGTGTTAGTAATGAAAAATTGTTTGTGGGCCTATCGAGATAGGGCTTTTGCTTTTGTTTGTGATAAATATTGGTTTGCTTGTGGGCCTATCGAGGTAGGGCTTTTGCTTTTGTAGTTGTAGGGTGTTCGTGATGAAAATTTGTTTGTGGGCCTATCGAGGTAGGGCTTTTGCTGATCGGTTTGTTTGTGGGCCTATCGAGGTAGGGCTTTTGCTTTTGTAGTTGTAAGGTGTTTGTGATGAACATCGATTTGTTTGTGTGCCTATCGAGCTAGGGCTTTTGCTTTTGTTGCTGTACGGGGTTCGTGATGAATATCGGTTTGTTTGTGTGCATATCGTGGGAGGTCAATTGTTTTGGGATGTTTGCGAGGAACATCTATTTTGCAGGCCTATCGAGGTAGGGATTTCTGCTGGGGATGTTTGCGAGGAACATCTATTTTGCGTGCCTATCGAGGTAGGGATTTCGCTGGGATGCTCATGAGGAACATCTATTTTTTCGTGTTTGCATGTGATCTAAGGTGAGGTCCTAGCCCCTTGTTTTTGTGGGTGATTAATCGTATGTCGCGGTTATGGTGCATGGGCTAATTGTTGTTTTTTGTGGGTGAGTATGTGGTGATGTAGGTTGCCCGCTTAGGCAGGGGTTCCTAGCTTAGGCAAGTAGGGTGTCAATTTAGATATCGAGGTGTGCTTATGTTTGACGGGATTTGTGTTTTGCCTTCGCTTTGTAGGTGAGAGGAAAATGCGTTCGCTGTGTTTGTGAAGCTTGAATGGTCAAGCGGCCAAGGCTAGCGGTTGTGGTTGAAGAGGTGTATCTAGTTGTGTTTTGAGTAGGGTGCTTCCAGTAGCGCCAGGTAGAGCGTGTCTTGTGTCAGTTGTGTGTAGTCGCTGCACTTGGTCGCGCGTGGATGCTTACTCATGTCATGCTCTTTGTCAACCTTGCCTTTGCATTGTACCTGCAAGGTTAGTGCTCAAGAAAAGACTATATCTGAAATGTGTTTTTCAAAAAGAGTCGTTCGAAAATGCAAAGTGTTTTTGAAAATGCTTTTGTTCAAAATGTATTAACCCGAGTGTTGAGTTAATTTTTGAAAAATGCTTTTGAAAATGATGACGAGCTGTTTGAAAGACGTGTTGCCTCGTGCATGTTTAAGGGCATGCCGGCCCGTGATAGCGTTTTGAAAACTGAAAAGTTTTGAAAAAGGGCGGTTTGAATGTCGCCAAATTGTTTTTGATGCCAAAATTGCTTGTTGATTAGAAGAGAGTTGACTCGATGTGTGAGTCGATGTTTATGGAATGCTTGGGATGCCGAAAACTTTGAAAGACAAAGACGTATCGTATGCGTGACTCGGGACTCGACTTCGCTGTGCATGAATTTCACATTTGGGAACACGTGCGTTGTTAGAGCCCCCAGTGGTGTTTGCTTGTCTTCGGTAAGATGCTGTTATTCCTGCAAAACAGAGTTAGACTAAAAAGTAGAGTACTACTCCTAGGTCTAGGACAACTTTGCCTCGACGTATTTGTTTTAGATGCCTCGATAAAGGAACGACTTGCTTTTTGGGTTGTGATTTTGATGTGGACACGTCCTTAGCTTAATGAGCTTTAAACGGAAGAATGTTTTGTGGATTTTTGTAAAAGGGTTGGTTGAGCTCGGGTGAGCGCCCACGATTCACGATCAGGAATCAAACCAAACAGAGTTCTGGTGGTGCATGTTTAAGGGCATGCCGCCCAAGAGTCAGGTTTGCTTTTTTGTATAAAGTTTGAAAGTGTATGTTTACGCATGCCTACCGCTGAATTGTGTTTGTTTTTGTAGAGAATTTGAAAGTGCATGTTTAGGGGCATGCCGGCCCGTAGGATGTATTTGTAAAAGGTGCACGTTTAAGGGCATGCCGGCCCAAGAGTTGTGTTTGTAAAGGGTGCATGTTTAAGGGCACGCCACCGTGAGAATTGTGTTTGTAAAAAAGGTGCATGTTTAAGGACATGCCGGTCCGCGAAATGTGTTATGTGTTTAACCTCGAAACATTGCATCCTAAGGGTAGGTTCTCCTTAGTTGATCTAGGCCGCTTGTTGGTTCTGCCGAGTCTTCGATTTGGAAATTCAAAGACTATGTCACTTGTTTGTGGGCTTCAATGCTTCTTGCCTTTTGCTTATTTCGCCACTTGCTAGAGGGCTTTAGGCTTTCTTGCTTTGACCCTTGCTTCGTGAGCTTTGAGACTCTTTTTTTCTTTTTGTGTTTTGCTTTGTCTCTCGCTCGCAGCTTCGAGACATTGTTGACTTCTGTTTTTGCTTTTCATTTTTTCCTTGCTTTTGTTTTCTCGTTTGTATTCGAGAATATGTCACGCCCTTTGCGGCCTGGGCTTGTGGTTCGACTTTGCTAGACCTTGCGGTTCGGTGGTCGCCAGGATCGTGATGTCTATCACGCCGCACGCCTCCGACAAGTTCGCTTGCTTATTAGGCACGCGATGGAGTACGCGGAGGGCGATCCAGGAATAGTCGTACTTCTGGTCATGATCAAATTCATGATCACTGTGGAGCTCCAAATTAATGGAGCCTCCTCCAAAAGCAGTGGAGTAGTATATCCCAAGTTGACTACCGGACCTTAGGTGTTTAGTCGTCGGAAGCCTTTTTGTTTTTGTGTCTTGTATTGTTGTTGTCTTTGACCTTTGTATCCGGCCCGCACTCTCCTTCTGATGACTATTCCTAGGATGCAATGTATGCTCGTGTAGAATGATTTTTGTGTAAGAAAAAGCCGAAGCCGAGGGCAAACCTGTTCCTTTATCGATTTGTTAAAATGTCGTGACGCCAAAGACTCGATTGTCCTAGATCGACAGAGATTGACTCGATGCTTAAGACTCGACCAGATTGGAAAACATTGCAAGTCGCTTAATGTGGTCCGCGAGACCGCCGTTGGTGTCTTGATGGATGCTTTACCGATGGTCGAGACGTGCATGTCATAAATGTGGTTGATGCTTCAAGGCCGATACTCGGTTCACGTGATAATGCAGATTCGACTTTGATCTTACAAAAGTTTTGTTTTTGACAAAAGCGGGATGCTTTGTTGAGCGGAAATGCGTGGTCACATTTTGGCTCGATGCAAAAGATGTTTTGGGATCGAATCCGATAAGCCCGTGTTAACCGTGTGTCGTTATGGGCTTGTCGTTGGATTGCAATGAAGACGTGAGTCAATTCGGAGTAGCGATAGGCTATTGAATCGTGGATGTTTGAAAATGCGATGAAGACGGTTATGCTTGTTTTCGTGCATCTTGTTGAAGAAGGGTTAGATTGAAGCGAGTATGAGCTATTTGGTCTAACCGTGAGGAAACCGTGGGATGATGCTAGTTCATTCCCGGGTTTGTGGGGTTTCGTGAAAGAGAGATGTTTGGATTAAAATGGCGGTAGGCCATTTGAACCGTAGATTTCGAAAAATGCTTATTTCGAAAGAGATGTTAAAAGGCCGTGAGCCGCTTGATTTTGCTTTCGAGAAGAGGTCCTGTGGATACCCATATCCGTACCCTCCCGCACTAAACCCTGTGATGTAACACGGACTTTTATTACGCATGCTTTAACGTTGACTTGAACGGTTCTAAACTATGTCGAATTCATTTTGAGTCGTTTTGAAATGTTAAAATGATTTAGGTCGCTTCACATCGCATTTAAATAAACGTTCATTTTGTCCATTTGGAGTCTAGCTAGGTCCTTGTCCCCGCTTCATTTGGCATGAGCCAGATTTGCACTACAATTAGCCCTTTACATTAACAAGGTCTAATTCAAAGATTCCTAAATCCCTAAATTTAGGCCCGGCTAGATCTTCCCTTTAGCCTCCTCTTACACAAAATACAAATTTCACGCCTTACCTTATTTAACAAAATCTATGCAAATACACCCTTTTCATTTTTCTCTGTCTCGCCCAAACCGAGCCCAAACTCCACCTTTGGCCCGCATCGCAAAGCCTCAACATCAAAATATCTCGTAAATATCCTAGGCCTTTTCCTTGACGCATAAGCAAGGATTACACTAAATCTTTTCGAGATATAATCAAACCTAACTAGGAAACTACGCAAAAACCACACCTTCAAACCGCATAGTCTTATGCAATGGGGTGGCAACCACATAAGCCTATGCGGTTTGCCTGGCAACCGCATAAGGCTATGCGGTTTCCTGGCTTGTTTTTATCCCCTGATTTCTTAATTTTTCCGAGGTTTTTAGTATATATACACCCCTATACCGACTTAAAAGACAATTCACAAACTCCGCCACAAAGAAACACACTACAAAACTCTCTCAAAGTCTCAAGCACTCAAATCCTTGAGTTCAACACACCATCCCGTGTTGAATTCACCCTCCTTTAAGTTCAAGAAGCTAAGCTCGCCCAGATCTCAAGCGCCAGGACAAGGTAGGTACCGATCCACTTGGATCAAAACTTTTTCTTATTTTCTATTGACTAACAAAGGACTACACTCTAGCCCCGGCTTTGGCACCCAAATACGCTTGCACTCCAAGTGTTCTATTTACTTCGGGTACACTCCATATCCGATGACACGCCAAAGTCGCATAAGCAACCGACCCTTATAAAATAAACCAATGGACAATTGAATTTTATTTTATTTGCATGCATCTTGCACCTTCTTATTTTGCATTAAAATCAACTTAAACAATGAATTCGACCTTTAACTGAGCCGTATTCGTTAACTAAACTGAGGGTTTTAATCAATCTTTTTGCATTTGCATCTCAGATTCTTATACAAATTTATCGCACTTGTACGTAGCGATAACATTAGCTCAATTATCATCTTACATGGATTGTTCTAGGTCAGTAGAGGCTATTTTTACATAGGCTTTTCTAAAAGGTTTTCATAAATCATTAATTGAATTAACTCTTTTTCTAAAGTACCCTCACCCCGAATCCAATCTGGTTTCACAAGCCTTAGATCTAGGGGTGTCGGCGTGCTCCAAAATCTAGGACATGTCTTTAGGCTTAGGACATGATAGCAGGTTCCTAATTTCCGCGATAATTAGGTGGCGACTCCAAAACAGTTTTAAAGGTTTTTCTAAATTAGTCTTTTTAACTTAATCCGCCCTTAAGCAAGACGCCGAGTTGGGTCCCGTCTTCGATCCCGGGTTCCACAGTTTGGCGACTCCGCTGGGGAGATCTTATTTTTAAAACTTAAAACTAGCTTTTTCTTTTTAAAAATAAAGCGGTGAAACTTGAAAGTTTAGAACAATCCAAATATACATATTTGAGCTATGCACATTCGTTTAGAGTCCATTCCTTTTGGAATCTAGGCACCCTTTACACCCTCGAGAGGTGGTTCCAACACGCAGGCTTGTCCACTCGATAAAGCACGTGCAGGACTAACTTTCCTCTCGCCCCTCCACGGCTTGCCGTAAACGACTATCTTGATCGCCCCAATGCTCCCCTTAGAAAACCTATCGCTCCGGCGTAAGGAAATAAAGGGGTTAAGTATCTGCCAAAGCGTACTCAAGGTAGTTGGAGGTGTACCCGACTGACCCTTTTCACCCTTTTTGAGTCATACGTACAAGTTCGAGGCTATGCACTCCATGTTCTTTTTCAAAACGAGCATTTGCATTCATATCTTCGAAAACTCGCTTAAACTTTTTAAAGATAAATGAACCTAACATCTAACAAAGCTAACACTTTTCAAACAAAACTATCGCGAATTTTTGAAACAAGCTTTCTCAAAAATCTCCTTTTTCACTAACAAGCAAAAACCCGAGCAAGGACTAAAACCCGAGCTCGTGGATTTCATTCCTCTAAGTCACACGGCCTAGACTCCACTTTTTAACATCCTCCACTGACTTGTTAACCACTCTCGAAGTCGAATCCATTCTCTTTACACATCCAACTCGAGCTCACCTCGGCAAATCACCGATACTAGTTCGACGGTGCAAAGCAAAATTTTTAACATCGAGACGAGATGTGCGCACACATCCTCGCCTCAAAGCTTTCCCTAGCAAAAACCTTTTCGAAAATCTCCTTTTTCAAGCTTAAAAGGTCTTTCAAAACAACGACATGAGCTAAAATGAACGCCTAAAATGAACATTAAACCTAGTAGGTCTAACCGAATGCACCTCACACAAACCAATCCATTCTCAACATCCACTACCAACTAGCTAACCGCTCTCAAGTCAAACCCCTTTCACCCACCTAGGCTCGAGCCCTTAACGATGAACCGTTAAATGGGCCCGACAAAGCTAACATCTTTAACATCGAGACGGGACGTGCGCACGCGTCCTCGCCTCAAAAACTTCCTTTAGCTAAAACCTTTTCGAGAACCTCCTTTTTCAAAATATAAAAGGTCTTTCTAAACAAAGAAATAAGCTAAAAATGAATGCTTAGAGTGATCGTGAGTCTAGTGGGTCGAGTCGTGTCACTAATATACGAAGTGAAATATAGGTCTCAGCTGGATACTCGCCGTACCAAGAATCACATAGTCATCCCCTACAAGAAACGAACCTACACCCGCAAAATGGCCGGCAATGATGATGTTAACGCACTCCGTGAACAAATCACCAAGCTGACTGACGACCTCGAACGCCTGCTGAATCACCACAAGACCGAGATAAGACGTTTGGAACAACGTATCAAGGACAAGACCGACAAACACGTCTCCATCCACACTCTCGAGGCCCTTAACCAACAGGACAATGAAGGCTTCACCGAGTATCTCTCTCGATGGAAAAAGCTGCCGCATCGAATTCCAAATCGCTCGCGATGAGGACGAACTTGTGCCTAAGTTCATAAACAACCTCGCGACCCGTATCAATTATACATGCAGACAAAGAACATCCAAGACTTCGAACAACTCCATCGTGGTCGGCGCCGATTGAAGACGATCTTAAGATCGCAGACGATGGCCGATACACCGGCCATACCTACCAAGATAACTCACCAAAATCTCCTCGCGCGACCAAGAGTGAGGAAAACTACACTGTGGACAGCCTTGACGCATCTGCAACCAAAAGCTACAGGAGCTTCATGCCTTACACTAAGGCATTCCATAGGTTGGTTGAAAACAACTACCTACAACCGATCGGGCCTACTAGCGAGCCGCCCGAAGACAAAAAGCCAAAACTTTGGAACGCAAACGCCATCAGGCATACCACAGAGGCAAAGGCCACGACACAGAAAACTGCTTCAAACTGAAGCACGCTATCCAAGATCTCATCGACCAAGGAAAGCTCGACAAACCGTCTCAAACGTTCAACGACGCCAACCCTTTCGCCGACCACACAATCTTCGTGGGATCACTTCCCATTATGAACTACTCCAACAATATCAAACCGAGCGACAATCAAATCATTGACGCTCCGTTCAACGATAAAGGGGACGAATGGCCTATGTCCAACCAAGCCACGGTCCAAGATGACGAAAGGATTAAACCCAAATCATCCGACAAAGATCACCCTCCATATAACCCCACGATCTTCACAGGATCACTTCCTCCCATAGATCACTCAGACTTTGTCATGCCCGAAAACAACTCAACCCCTAACGCAGACATTGGGAATGAACTGACGTGCGAGGATGCGCCTATAAAATGCAAACCATCACGACTTAAAAGGAAGATGGCGAGAACGGAGGCGTTGGTAAACGCAAAGAAGAAGAAATCCTCTTACGATCTAATCCTTTAGGTGTCGCGTCACCCGTCGACACAACTTCTAGTTTTAGCTTAGACTTTTTGTGATTTGTCAAACAATTCTTCTTTAATGAATAATACGAATAAGTTTGCTTATGTCTCGTCTCAAGCTAAAAACAAATAAACAATGAACAACAAACAAAAATTAAACAAATCAATCAAACAACACAACATAAAAATCCGTGCGATAAAAATGAACTAACGAATGAACAATCGTTAATTAAACACATTGCAAACATCGTGAGCAACCCAACACAAACCCCACTTTCCCTAAGCCTTTGAAAACATAAATGGATTAAATAACCCACGGTTATCCTAACCCATTTATCGCATGCTTTTTCACAAAGCATAACCCAAGAATTTGGACACATTCTTGGTGAGTCTTTCAAAGCGAACTCACGGCCCTTGGCCTTTTCGAACCTTTCTAAACAAAATCTTTTCAAACAACTCATTGTCGAACCAGCCCAGTAAGTAGCATCCCTCGCTATATACCCAAGGATGGCCAAGCCCAATCTTGTGGATTCTAACATCGGATCGAATGGCTCAAACCACCTCGATCCATTTCTCCTTTGACAAAATCCATGTGGACGAGCAAACTCGTCCTCATCGCATTGTGACACCTTCGACTCAAATAGATTAAACGCCATTTCGAGCATCCACCAATAGGATCTTAGCAACACACACCGTTAACATAAACTTCTAGCCTTCTAGCTTTCTAGCACCAAACATCGCCGAGCATGAAACGTTTTAAAACATTTCTAGCTCAAAATCGGCTGCATGACTCGCGGTCATCACAACCCCTTTTATCACAAAACTCTTTTCAAACCCGAGAATGTCAGCCCATTCTCGAGGAATTTCACAAAAAAAAAAATCGAATGGCTTAAGGCTTTTTCTTTCAATATAAGCATTTTTCGGTTTTCACTAGCCCAAAATCTTCTAGGATCGTGCATTCCACTTTTCGCAAAGCGCAAAACCCGAGAATGTGCAAACTCAATCCCGAGGACTTTGGTGACTACCAAGTGGCTCTAGCCGCTTCGTTTAACTCTTCCTTAAGTAAATGCATGAAAACGGCACTACCGCTTCCATCGTGATTTTCGAAGCACCCTGCTCAAGTAGCTCATCACTACCTTGAATCATCTCTTGCACAGAGTCGGCGTGACAACACATTGCAACTCAAACGCCTCTTTTCACTTTCACCAAAACAAAATCATTTCAAAGACAAGACGAACCAAAGTATGCGTTAATCGAAGTCTCGCACTAAGGGCATCGACGCACCCACTAAGACGCATATCATGAATCAATCGACAAGGCGCCCACTAAGCACCATCGACGATCCGCGGATCTCCTCAAGCATTTCGAGTCTTTTAAATACGGGTCGAAGCTTTAAGCATCGAGTCAATCTCCGCTGGCCTGGGATAATCGAGTATTCGACGCACGACATTTTAACAAATCGATAAGTGGAATAAGTTTGCCTACAACCCGCTTTCCTTTTCACTCACAAAAACATTTTGCACCGATATACATTGCATCCTAGGAGTAGCTATCCGGGCGAGGTCTAGGCCGGCACGAAGGTCCAAGTCAACATCAAGTACAAGACAAAATCATTGGTTTTCGGCGACTAGACACTTAAGGTTCACTAGTCTGCCTGTGGTCTACTACTCCGCTGCTTTTGGAGGAGGATCCATTAATTTCGGGCTCCACAGTGGTCATGAATTTGATCGCGACCAAAAGTACGAGTATTCCCGATCGCCTCCGCATACTCGATCGCGTGCCTAATAAGCAAACGAACTTGTTAAAGGAGCCCTGCTGATGTATACACGATCACGAGTGACCACCGAGCCGCAGAGTTTAGCAAGGTCCGAGCTCAGGCCCAAGCCATACAGGGCGTGAGATATTCTCAAACCAAACGGGAATACAAGGTACAAAGATCAAAAACCAAAGTCACCAAAAAGGAAAAATCTCAAAGCTCCGAATCAAGGGGTAAAACAATCAAGCAAAAGCTCAAGAAGTGAAAAACAATCAAGCAAAAGCTCAAGAAGTCAAAAGCTTAAGAAGTCAAAAGCTTAGAAGTCAACAAGCTTAGAAATCAATAAGCGAGGGGCCAAAGCCCCAAAGGCAAGAAGTACCGAAGCTCAGAAACGAGTGACCAGGTCCTTGAAATTCCAAATTGAAGACACAACATAAGTGGCAAGCAACCAGCATAGATAAACTAAGGAGAACCCAACCTTAGGATGCAATGTATCAAGGTCAAACAAATAAACACCCTTTTGGACCAGCGGGTCCTTAAACACGCACCTTTCCACATAAACACCTCCTTACCAAAACAAACACATCCTTTTCGAACTACGCTAGGTTTGATTCCGCACTCTACCTGATATGTAGGCCGCCACTTGAGCTCAACCAACCCTTTTACACAAAACATCCCTATGTCTAAAGCTTCCAAAGTCAAGGACATCCTCACAAAAATCCACAAAATCCACAAAAATTCATGGCAAACCTGCTTTATCGAGGCGTTAAAACGACTACGCCGAGACAAAGTCAGGCTAGACCTAGAAGTAGTACTGCTTTTTCGCCTAACCTTGTTCGCTTTGGCAGAATAACAAGATGCCATTGAAGCAACCATGAGTCGCCAAGTCGGGCTTCACCGATGCACGTGTCACGCCACTTACATCCCTATCAATGTCGAAGTCTCGAGTCACGATACGATTCGTCTTTTGTTTTTCAAACTTTTCGGCATTTTAAGCATCCCATTGACTCGGATATCGAGTCAACCCTCTTTCAATCAAACAATTTAGCGACATTTAAACCGCTCATTTCCAAACTTTTCAGTTCTGGAAACGCTCCCACACGCCGATACACTAATTTTAAACACGCTTTTTCAAACATCCACCCTCAAAATTAGCTAATCACCTTTCAAAATTAACTCAACACTTGAGTTAATATAAAAACACTTTTGCACTTCACTTTTGCAAAAAGACACCCTTTCGCACAATCAAAATGTATCTTTCGAAAATGCATCTCAAATTCTTGAAATGCATCTCGAACCTTCGAAGTCTAAGCTTTTCCAAAAATTTAACTCGGCACTCGAGCTAATACATTTTGAGTAACATCATTCTTCGAATTTAACTCACCACTCGAGTTAACACATTTTGAGCGAAAACTCTATCGAACTACGCCGGTTTGATTCCACATTCATGGATACGTAGGTAGCTTACGCAAAGCACAACCGAATCTAGCACTACATCCCACTCCGTGTTGTCATGAGATTACCCCGAATTCTCATCCTCGACAACTGGGGGCTTTTCAACCTTTGAACTCAAATGACCCTCCACGGTCTTCACAACTCTAGTTTAAAGCTCACGACGTCAAAACACCCTTTCATCTGGCACAAAGCCTTACAACCGACATTTCAAGCGTTCATTTTTAAAGCTCATTTCGACAACTAAAATGAATCTTTCACAAAAATGATTTTTCAACAAAAACATCTTAATCCAAACATCCCAATCGGGAATCATTTCACTTTGAAATCCAAGCCTACTAACTATACAGGCCCACAGAAGCACAACACAAAGACTGGTTTAAAGACGACAAAAATCAACTACAAGCTCAAGCCAAGCTACAACAAACGGTCATGTAATGATGGATTCACACAATCCTTATTACACAAGTTCACCAGGACAACTAAGGGCTAAGACGACTAGAATCCAAACACCATGCTCTACACTTTGACTCGCCATCCAAAACTTAGTCAAACTCGAGGGGTTATCCAAAACTCCTACTACCAAGGCACATCCTGCACCCCACTTTGACTTAGTTTTCACTCAACACTTAGTCAAACTCGAGGGTAATCCAAAAACACCTTTATCCTAATGCAACCCATAGTTTACATAGTTTGACCATCGTTATACACCATAACCCTGGCCAAACCGGGGCTCATATACACCGGGGCCGACGCTCCTATCAAAAATCAAACCTTTACAACGAAAAATGGGATAATTTTTCGTGATATACCCACATAAATACCCACATACGCATCTACTGTTGAGCGACACCTCCAGAACCGCTATAAACACGAGCATGCACGCTAAAAGCATAACACTTCCATGTGTGCATCAAACAAAAACCACCCGAACGTTGGTCCTAACACCAAACACCCTAACATGTCCAAGAATCATCCCCGGCACCACGCATCCAAGTCCGAGAGAGTTGAGTATCACGTGAATCCAAACGAATCACTAGATACCACGTCTCACGGTCAAAGCAGGCGAAAATGAAGATTTCGGAAGACAATCGCAGAATTCGAATTATTCCGGATTTGAAGCCGCGACATGTGTGAATGAGTTCACACTTGAAGTCGCCAATTGATAAGAGATTCCCCGGAAAAATCACTAGTCAACAAGGCAATTTTTGAGGCGTGTTATGTTCCACGTTGTCTTTCCATATTGGGCTCGTCAAGCCAAAATATTTTCTTCGCACACGCAAGCTTTCAAGGTTAAGGCGTCACCTACAGTCCGCCACAAGCGCTAGCACATACGTTATGCGCTATGCCTTGGTTAAGACGTCACCTACAGTCCGCCATACGCGTGTATTAAGCATTAAATACACGGTACAGAAGCAGAAACACGAACGCTCTTCACGAGTCCATACACCCTCTTACACGTCCCTGTGGAGTATCACTTCTCCCCATGGAGTCCACACACCTATACAGACATTTCCCACGGAGTCCAAGACATATCCTTCGACTTCCCTAGCAGATACACCTCTACATCCTGAACGAGTCACCCTTCAACTACATCAGCACATCCAGCAAGTCAAAGCTTCTACACCAACTACAAGACGCAAGCACATACATGAGCACCTACACTCTTCCTCGGACCATAATTCCCGGCGAATATACACCTACACCCCTTACAAGACGAGACACTGTCATTCTTCCACAAGACCAAACAACTACAACTACACCAACGCTCCTCGGCGAGACCATACATATACACCCTTCCCCGGCAGACTAGTACTTCTCCAATAGACACTACACTGAGCATTTGCGCCCCTCGGCGAAACCCAGCACGACATCAACAACGGCATCAACATCAACAACGGCATCAGCATCAACAACGGCATCAGTGTCAACAACGGCATCAGCATCAACAACCCAGATCAAGACAAGCAACTGCCACAAGAACACTACACTACAAAGAAACATGGAAAAGGCACTCAAGAGCCTAAGGCCCTTACAGTATGCACGACCGCCACGCCCTTAAAATGCGCACGCCCTCCCTCGCATAGCCGGTTCAAGTCCTCGCCTCACCCATGGACACATGCTTCGTTCGCCGACTATATCGAGACCGTAATGGTCCTGGATATGGTCGTGGAGTTTGACTAGCGCCTAGTCCGAGCTCACCAAACCGGGGCTTTGTGGATACCCATATCCGCATTCTCCCGCACTAAACCCCGCGATGTAACACGGACTTTTATTACGCATGCTTTAACGTTGACTTGAACGGTTCTAAACTATGTCGAATTCATTTTGAGTCGCTTTGAAATGTTAAAATGATTTAGGTCGCCACATCGCATTTAAATAAACGCTCATTTTGTCCATTTCGAGTCTAGCTAGGTCCTTGTCCCGCTTCATTGGGCATGAGCTTCAGATTTGCACTACAATTAGCCCTTTTACATTAACAAGGTCTAATTCAAAGATTCCTAAATCCCTAAATTTAGGCCCGGCCAGATCTTCCCTTTAGCCTCCTATTACACAAAATACACCACGCCTTACCTTATTTCACAAAATCTATGCAAATACACCTTTTCATTTTTCCGGTCTCGTCCAAACCGAGCCCAAACCCAGCCTTTGGCCCGCACTCCAAAGCCCTGAACATCAAAATATCTCAGAAATATCCTAGGCCTTTTCCTTGACGTACAAGCAAAGATTACACTAAATCTTTTCGAGATATAATCAAACCGGAACTAGAAAACTACGCAAAAAACCACACCTTCAAACCGCATAGTCTTATGCGGTTTGGGGTGGCAACCGCATAAGCCTATGCGTTTTGCTTGGGCAACCGCATAAGGCTTTGCGGTTTTCTGGCTTGTTTTTATCCCCGGATTTCCTAATTTCTCTGAGGTTTTTAGTATATATACACCCCTATACCTGACCTCGAAAAAGACAATTCACTACCGCCACAAAGAACACACTACAAAACTCTCTCAAAACCTCAAGCACTCAAATCCTTGAATTCAACACACCATCCCGTGTTGAATTCACCCTTCTTTTAAGTTCAAGAAGCGAAGCTCTGCCCAGATCTGAAGCGTCAGGACAAGGTAGATACCGATCCACTTGGATCAAAGCTTTTTCTTATTTTCTATGGACTAACAAAGGGGACTACACTCTAGCGCCCCCCCGGCTTTGGCACCCAGCGCGCTTGCACTCCAAGTGTTCTATTTACTTCGGGTACACTCCATATCCGATGACACGCCAAAGTCGCATAAGCAACCGAATTCTTATAAAATAAACCAATGGACAATTGAATTTTATTTTATTTGCATGCATCTTGCACCTTCTTATTTTGCATTAAAATCAACTTAAACAATGAATTCGACCTTTAACTGAGCCGTATTCGTTAACAAGTAAAACATGCTAAACTGAGGGTTTTAATCAATCTTTTTGCATTTGCATCTGCATTCTTTTACAAACTTATCGCACTTGTACGTAGCGATAACATTAGCTCAATTATCATCTTACATGGATTGTTCTAGGTCAGTAGAGGCTATTTTTACATAGGCTTTTCTAAAAGGTTTTCATAAATCATTAATTGAATTAACTCTTTTTCTAAAGTACCCTCACCCCGAATCCAATCTGGTTTCACAAGCCTTAGATCTAGGGGTGTCGGCGTGCTCCAAAATCTAGGACATGTCTTTAGGCTTAGGACATGATAGCAGGTTCCTAATTTCCGCGATAATTAGGTGGCGACTCCAAAACAGTTTTAAAGGTTTTTCTAAATTAGTCTTTTTAACTTAATCCGCCCTTAAGCAAGACGCCGAGTTGGGTCCCGTCTTCGATCCCGGGTTCCACAGGTCCACGAGAATGGGTTACCATTCTCGGGTTTGAAAATGTTTTGTAATAAATGGGTTACTATGACGGCGAGTCATGTAGCTCATTTATGTTTTGGAAATGTCACAAGAATAAAGTGATTATTCTTGGATGCTTTGAAGAGATTGCTTGTGTGTGTCAAACCATCATGACTATGGGTCATTTGGTTCGAGAGAAGGATATTTGAAAAATGTTATTTTAAAAATGGGATGAGGATTTCATGAAAGCAACTTGTCGTGCTTTGACAAAATGCTTGCAAGGTGTTTGAGCTAGAGACGCGTTGACACGTTTCTGACTTGATGTTTAAAGAGTTCTCATTGAATCTGATTGGCCCATGTTAACGGCATGTCGTCGTGGGCCTTTCGTAGGACTGTGATAGAATCGCCGAGTGAACCCGTGTTAGTGATAGGCTAGTCGGAACGAAGATGTTAAGGTGGAGTGAGGACAGGTGTGTTGGTCCACATGCTTTTTGCTTAAGAGGAATCTGGTCGAGATGGTTATGGGCCATTCGAACCAATGCAAAGACTACGAGATTGGGGCTTGGCCATTCTCGGGCTTTGCTTGCTTGTAAAAGATGATGTTTATTGAATCAGGCCGACTTTGGGTCGTTTGGCCCAATGAGATTTGCAAAGTGCTTTATTTGAAAAGTTGAGAGGGCCCGGGGCCGCATAAAGTCCAACAAGAATATTGTGTAATTCTTGGGTTTGGGCTTGTGAAAGTGTTTTGCTTGAAATTGGCGTACGATGACCTCGAGTCATGTGGTCCATTGACTTTTTGTAAGGTCTCGGGAACGTAGTGATTAGTCCCGGCCGGTTGAGGAGATTTGTGATTGGGTCGAATCGAACTAGGTATAGACTAGTTGACTTGACACGGAAATTTTGAAAAATGTTATTTCAAAATATGAAGGGCCGTGGGCCGCTTACAATGAAAAGTCTCCAAGAATGCGACGAGATTCTCGGGTTTTGCTTCATGGAAATGCTTTGAGATAAATGGGTCATGACGGCCAAGGACCGTGTAGTCCATTTGTGCTTTGACAAGATTCGAATGTGATGATTATTCCCGAGTGACTTGTAAAGAGTGCTTAGTGGGTCAAATCGAAATAGTGAAAGACTATTTGGTTTGACCTGCACTTCAAAAGTGTTTATTTCAAGATGAGGGAATTTTGAAACGTGATTATTTCAAATGCAAATTTTTGCTTGTTTTGTAAAAACATGGATATTTTCGAAAAGAGCTTATTTCAAAATGAGAGAGTGTTGCTTGTTTCAGAAGTGAAAAGATTTTTGAAAAGAGCTTATTTCAAAAATGAGAGTGTTGCTTTAGGAACGATGTTGTGCCTAGGAAGCTTTTTGAGGTGAGAATGCGCGGCGCCGCATCTCGCCTCGATGTTAAAACGTGTTTGCTTTGTATCCGCCGAGCCCATGTTAACGGTTCATCGCTGAGGGCTCGAGCCTAGATGCGTGAAAAGGATTGACTCGAGAGCGCTTAGCTAGTTAAGCCTGAGATGCTTGAAATGCGATGAGAATGGTCCCGCACGCTCGGCTGCTTTTGCTTTGAAGGTGCTTAGCCTGAGCGACTATAGGTCGCTCGCACTAGATGAAAAGCCCGCAGGACCGCGCTTTGCATTCCCGGGTCTTGCTTGGTTGTAAATGTGATGTTTTGGTCGAGATGACCAAGAAAAAGTCCGCGGGAGTGCACTTGGGCATTCCTAGGTCTTGCTAGGTTGTAAAAGTGATGCTTTGGTCGAGATGACCGAGGAAAGAGTCCGCGGGAGTCCTTTTGGGCATTCTCGGGCCTTGCTTGATTGTAAAAATGGTGCTTTGGTCGAGATGACCGAGGAAAAAGTCTGCAGGAGTGCTTTTGGGCATTCCCGGGCCTTGCTTGATTGTAAAAATGATGCTTAGGCCGAAATGACCGTGGGAAAAGTCCGAGGGAGTGCTTTTGGGCATTCCTGGGCTTTGCTTGATTGTAAAAATGATGCTTGGGCCTGAAATGGCCGTGGAAAAAGTCCGAGGGAGTGCTTTTGGGCATTTCCCGGGCTTTGCTTGATTGTAAAAATGATGTTTAGGCCGAAATGACCGTGGGAAAAGTACGAGGGAGTGCTTTTGGGCATTCTCGGGCTTTGCTTGGTTTGAATATTTTGAAAAATGTTATTTCAAAAGTGCTTAAAAAAATGGGCGTGTGCAGCTATGTTGTGAGAAATTATCGAGGACATGTTGTTATCCTTGAGTTTGCTTTGTAGAAAGAGATTTGTGTTAAATGGGCTACGATGATGGCAAGACATGTAGACCGTTCATGCTTTTGAGATGTCGACGGGGATTTTGTGATCATTCCTGGGTTTTTTTTTTGAAAAGATTGCTTGCTTTGGTTAAAACCAAAAAGGCGATTGGTTAGTCGGTTTGCAAAAATTTTGAAAAATGTTTATTTCAAAAATGTGTTGTGAGTATTGTTAAAACAACTCGTCGTGTTTTGACAAAATGTTTGGAGAGCTTTTGAGTTAGAGACACGTTGACGCGTTTCCAATCTCGATGTAAAAGATGTTTTGTGCTTGAATCCTATGGGCCCAGATAATGATGTCGTCGTGGGCTCATCGTTGGATTATAGTGAAAAGTTTTGGATCCGACTCGAGATAGCCATAGGCTAGTCGAGTCAGGGATGTTAAATTGTGTAAAAACGGTTTTGATCGTTTTTACGTGTTTTGTGTAAAATGAACTGAGTCAAATGACTGTAGGTCAGTCGATTCAGCGTAAATGACGGGATTGGGTATGACCATTCCCGAGTTTTGTTTGTTTGCAAGGGATGTTTGTCAAGTCGAAGTGGCTAGAGAGTCGTTCGGCTCGACGTGAGTTGTGCGAAAATGTTTGCAAAAGGCCGAGGCCGTTTGTTTTGAGTAAATGCTGCCGGAATATGTTGATATCCTCGGGTTTTGCAATGTGAAAATGTTTTGCTATAAATGAATTACAGTGACCGTGAGTCGCGTAATCCGTTTACGTTTTTGAAAGGCCCGGCGAATGTAGTGATTATTCACGGGCGTTTTGAGAGACTGTGTTGTAGTGCTAAACCGAAATGACTATAGGTCAGCCGGCTTATACGGAAGGTTTTGAAAAATGTTTTTTCAAAAGTTGCAGAAAGAACTGTTCGTTCGTTTTTTTTTTTTTTGAAAATGCAAATGCAATGTTGTAAAATGCGTATGCATGATGCATTTTGAAAGACGACTATAGTGAGGGTACTATAGCCTCGCATTTGTACGTATAGACACGGGTTTTTGGCTTTCAGGGTAAGGTTCCTTCCGGTCATTCCCGCAACGTTTGTGTAGGGTTATCCGCAAGATCACACACATTTGGGTGTGGATTCAATACGGGGCCTAGAGCGTCCGAGTTTGACTGCTACGATCACTTGTACGGATGCCATACTTGTGATCGTGGAAGGGTGAGAGATCGACGTGTCCAGAGTATACTTGCTTATGAAGCAAGTTTTTACTTGGGGCCGTCCCTCGAGGGGTGTGGTTGTGAATCAGGAGGATTCGACTCGAACGGTTGCATGTGCTCAAACATCGAATTTAAAACTGTTTTCAAGTTTTCAAGTTTCACCTCTTTATGTTTTTAAAATAAAATGAAAAGCTAGTTTTCAAAATAATAAAAAAACATGCTCGTTCTCAGCGGAGTCGCCAACAGAGGATACCGGATCGGAATCCCTTCTCGACGCCCCGCGCGCGCCCGCCCTCGTGAAATGGGGCGGAATGCACGACGCGGGAAAATAATGTGAAAGAGCGGCGCGTAGAAGCGCGCTCTGCGGGTCTTGCTCGATTTGCTATGGGGGATGTCATTGCGTAATTTGTTTAAAGCATTTTAAAGAAATATTGAAAAATCATTTAAAAGCCGCTGAGTCGCCACCAAATTATGAGGAATTTGGACCCATTCAGCGTCTTGGACTCAAGACGCGAATCTTAGAGTTCAAGGTGCAACGATACTTATCCGTCTAAGGCAATTTCAAACCAGAGCGGATTCAAGTGAGGTACTCTCCGAAAGTTTGTCAAAATACGTTATGAAAAATCAGAATCGAAAAGCCTACGTAAAAGTTGCCATTACTAGCTTGAAAACAAAGGTAAAATTCGATGTTTGAGCAAATGCGCACCGCTACGCATTACAAGTGCGATATGTGACTCGATAAATATGCGTAAAAGCAAATGTATACGACAAAGCTATGTCAGCTTGCTATAGGAAATGTGGACAAAACGATAATTCATTGTGAGAATAATCATTTAAATACTATTTTCCGACTCATGTGTATGTAAAGTTTGTTTAAAACCCTCGCTTTGCATGCTTTAAGACTAATGAAGACAAGACAAGTTTTGTCGAAATCATGTTTAGTCGCTTAATGCGTAAATGAGAATTTGCATAATGTAAAGTGGTGTCCGCTTGTTCATTGTTAATTGTGTCGCTGCTTATGCGATATTGGCGAGGTTTAAGACGGATTAGATATCCGAATCGCTACAATCAGACATTTAATACGGATTCGCAATGCCAATACCGGTCAGTCAGAACCCGTATGAGTCGAGTCGAGTGTGGATGTATAGATAGAGAAGAGTGATGATAATTCATGCTTTGAAATGATCGAATAAGGGGTGTATTTATAGGATTTCGAGCCGCCAAAGTGCGTATCAGCAAAATCGCCAGTTGACTGGCGATTTAATGGAAAATCGCCAGTTGATTGGCGATTTAAGGGAAAATCGCCAGTCAACTGGCGATTTTCCAGTAAATCGCCAGTTGACAGGCGATTTTTGTTGGTTTTTGTGACGTGTTTTGGCTTGCGTATGCGCTTACGTACATGAGTATGGGTGTGTTTCGTGCTGCAGGTTTATGTTTGTTGGTTGTTGACTTTAGGGGCCGGGAATCAACTTGATTTCTCGGCTCCGTTTTCGTGTTTCGTGTTTCGGTTTTTCGTCGTGTTTTTCGATTTTGGCTCGAAATAAAATAATATTGTAATATATTATTTTACGACGCTGTGAGATTTTGTTTTGTAAGAATGTGACTCGGGACGCGCTTTGGTCCGTTTCGAGTGCTTGGGCCTTTTTGTGTGTTTTTCGGGTCTCGGGCCGAAAAGTGTTTTTGTTTTGTATTGAATTGTTTTTGTGAAATGTGTTTAGACGTGAGCTCGGCTTGAGCGTCTTACGCCTCGGGAGGCGTGCTCGGGTGTTTTTGTGGGCTTTTCTTGTGTGGAAAAAGGCTTGTTTTTGTGTTGGGTCGGCTTAAATAAAATGACTAAACAAATACTCATTTTACACGACATGCAAATTAATCATTTATGCGTTAAACGACTTAAAATGTTTTCGACAAAATGTACCGTTTTGACATTACGTTAAAAACATGCTTTTTGTGAAAAGTCTATTTCATCACAGGGTTTGTATTTGGGGGGTACGGATACGGGTATCTACAAGATGCGCTAAACCTTGCTAGTAGATTTACCGAAAATGCTCTGTCAGGTCGAGTGTTATTCGCTAGATATATCAATGCACCAATTGCACTAAGATACGGCACTTCCGGTCCAAATATACTTTCGTGATCCTCTCTTGGACGAAACTCATTTTTCTCTATACTCAGAGTTCGAACAATCATTGGGGAGCTCAATGGATGTGATTTAGCCATGCCAAATTTTTGTATAACTCTTTGAGTGTAGCTACTTTGGTGGATGAGTATTCCATCTTTAAGGTGTTCGATTTGTAAACCTAGACAAAATTTTGTTCTTCCAAGATCTTTCATCTCAAACTCCTTCATCAAATATGTTGCAGTATCTTCCAGTTCTTTAGCTGTTCCAATGATATTTAAATCATCGAATCAAATTGGATCATTTTTGTGAATCCAATGTTTGTTCTGTTCCAAATTGGATCAAATTGGAATCAAATTGGATCAAATTGGATCATTTTTGTTCATTTATATCATTTTTGTTCTGTTCCAAACTCCTTCATTTTTGTGAATCAAATTGGATCAAATTGGATCAAATTTAAATCATCGAATCCAATGTTTAGCTGTTCCAATGATATTTAGCTGTTCCAATGATATTTAGCTGTTCCAAGATCATTAGCTGTTCCAATAATTGTGAATCCAATGTTTGTTCTTCTAATAAAAACACATGGGAAAATTGGATCATTTTCGTAACCCTCCTTCTCAAGGTATTCTTTGAGACGATTATACCACATTCGTCCAGATTATTTTAGTCCGTACAAAGATTTTTGTAACTTTATGCATAACATATTTCCAGGTAGTCCTTTGCTTTTGTTTTCGGGCACATTAATTTCTTCAGGAATTTTCATGTATATATCAGTGTCAAGTGACCCATATAGATATGCAGTCACGACATCCATAAGTCGCATTTGTAGCCCTTTAAACACAAATTTAATCTCGCTAAGAATCTTAGTGTTGTTGCATCAACTACTGGGAAATATGTTTCATCATAATCTATTCCAGGCATTTGTGAAAAGCCTTGTGCAACAAGTCTTGCTTTGTATCTTACGATTTCATTTTTCTCATTTCGTTTTCGGACAAAGACCCATTTGTATCCTACTGGTCTGATATCTTTTGGAATTGGTATTATAGGACCAAACCCTTCTCGTTTCTCGAACGAACTTAGTTCTGCGTTCATCGCTTCTCGCCATTTTGGCCAATCATGTCTTTTTCGACATTCATCAACTGATTTAGGCTCAATATCATCTTTATCAATCATAATTTCTGATGCAACTGAGTACGCAAATATTTCATTTATGTTGGTGTTTGCTCTATTATATTCAACCCCTGTATGAACATAGTTTATAGAAATTTCATAATTATCATTAATGTCTTCTGAGGTTGGTTCAGGTGCTTTATTGTTTATTTCTTCTACACTTGTGTCACAAGGTGTGTCATTTATTCTTTTGGATTTTCTAGGTTTTTGATCCTTTGAACCGAAAGGTCTCCCACGCCTTTTGCGTGTCATAGATAGGTCAGCTGTTGATTTATTGGTGTCCTCGGTTGGAATTTCGATTCGAGCAGGGGCATTTGCAGCAGGGATATGAGATTTTGTTACTCCGGGCAAATTTGTGAAGGCGTCGGGTATTTGATTAGCTATCCTTTGCAAATGAAGTATCTTTTGTACTTCTTGATTGCATGAACTATCTCTTGGATCGAGATATGATAATGATTCTGCTTTCCATATGATTTCTTTAGGTTTCTGGTCCACTTTCTTTTCTCCCCCTAAGACTGGGAATGTATGTTCGTCGAAATGACAATCGGCAAATCGAGCCGTAAATAAATCTCCAGTCATCGATTCAAGATATTTAATGATGCTTGGAGAACTAAATCCAACATATATTCCTAGTCTTCGCTGTGGACCCATTTTAGTCCTTTGTGGTTGGGCAATCGGCACAAATACCGCACAACCAAAAGTCCTCAAGTGAGATATATTTGGAGGCTGACCCGTTACAAGCTGTAAGGGTGAAAACTTATGGTAAGCAGTCGGTCTTATCTTTACCAATGTTTCAGCATGTAATATAGCATGTCCCCATGCAGATGATGGTAATTTGGACTTCATTAATAATGGTCTAGCTATTAATTGTAATTTTTTTATCATTACTTCGGCTAGTCCGTTTTGAGTATGAACATGTGCCACTGGGTGTTCAACGTCTATGCCAATAGACATACAATAATCATTAAATGGTTTAGACGTAAACTCCCCAAATGCTATCCGCATTTAATTTTCTTTATATTATGATCTGGAAAGTGTGTTCTTAATCTGTTTATTTGGGCAAGAAGTTTTGCAAATGTCACATTTCTTGTTGATAAGAGAGTAACATATGACCATCTAGTAGATGCATCTATCAACACCATAAAGTATCGAAATGGTCCACAATATGGAGTAATTGGGCCACATATATCCCCTTGAATTCTTTCAAGAAAGTTGGGCGATTCATTTTTTATTTTACTCATTGATGGTCTTATTATCATTTTTCCAAGCGAACATGTTGTACATGGAAAATCAACAGATTTTATCACCCTTATATTTTTCATTAGGTGTCCAAGTGCATTTTCAATGATTTTTGTCATCATTCCTGGGCCTGGGTGACCCAGCCTATCATGCCACAAGTTAAATGTGACATTGTCATTTATTTTAATAGACGCCATCATATTTATTATGATAGGATTTATACGAGTATAATATAGACCCGAAGAATACGATGGCATTTTCTCACATATATATCTTTTGCCTGACTTAATACTTGTAAGACGCAAGTATTCTTTATTATTTTCAGTCATGGTTTCAATATGAAAACCATTTTGGCGCATATCTTTGAAACTGATCAGGTTTCTTTGTGATTTACTCGAGTATAAAGCATGACTTTGTGGAACCCGGGAATCGACGAGGGACCCAACTCGGCGTCTTGCGTGAGGGCGGATTAAGTTAAAAAGACTAATTTAGAAAAACCTTTAAAACTGTTTTGGAGTCGCCACCTAATTATCGCGGAAATTAGGAACCTGCTATCATGTCCTAAGCCTAAAGACATGTCCTAGATTTTGGAGCACGCCGACACCCCTAGATCTAAGGCTGTGAAACCAGAATGGATTCGGGGTGAGGGTACTTTAGAAAAAGAGTAGTTCAATTAATGATTTATGAAAACCTTTTAGAAAAGCCTATGTAAAAATAGCCTCTACTGACCTAGAACAATCCAAATAAGATGATATTTGAGCTAATGTTATCGCTACGTACAAGTGCGAAAAAGGTTGTAAAAGAATGCAGATGCAAAAGGATGCCTAGGGTTGGATGAAAATGGATGCCTAGTGCATTGCCCTGTAGAATTGGAATGGCTGCCTATACAGTGTTCTGGATGTAAGGGACATGGACATAGGGTTGAACATTGCAAAAGGAAAGAGGAGGGGAAGAAGATGTGGGTTCCAAAAAAGCCTGCCATGGGTCCTCCACCTAAGAAACCTGATGTAATTGTTCTTCCTGATAAGCCTACCAACATTGTGAGTGGGGTTCAGTGTGGAAATGGGGCTAGTGGTGTGATACCCACTACTCGTATCAGAATTTTGAGTAGGATGAGTGAACCAGATAGTGCTCTGAGGGCTCCATCTAAGGGAACGTTCTTAGAGGTGTTTACTGGAGTGATGCAATCTCAGATCAGTAAAGGGGGTGGTACAGGTATACCTATAAGCAGCAATGGATAGATGGGGCTTTTGGAATGTAAAAGGCATTAATATGCCTAATAAGCAGGCTGAAGTGAAGAGTTTTCTAAGTCTGAATAAAGTTAGTGTGTTTGGTTTGTTAGAAACTAAGATAGCTGCTAGTTCTCTAAATAAAGTTTTACCTATGTTTAACTCAACTTGGTCGATTTGTACCAATTCAAGTACTCATAAGGGGGTAGAGTATGGCTTTTATGGAACCCTTTGGTGATAGATGTGGCTATCAAATGGGTGGATGCGCAATGTATTGTGGCTGATATTTGGGAGAGAGGCTAGCAGAGGGTAGTTCAATTAATTATGGTTTATGCCTTCAATAGAATTCATGAGAGAACAAAACTTTGGCAGGTGATATGTCAGTTTAAACAGTTTAATGGTCCTTGGATTGTTTGTGGGGACTTCAACAATGTTTTACATACTAATGAAAGACTGGGAGCAGAGGTATCTTTGCAGGAGATATCCCCTTTTGGGGACTGTCTTCGATCCTGTGGGTTGAATGATCTTACTTCTCAGGGTGCCTTTTTTACTTGGTCTAATAAGCAAACTGGTTTGGATAGGGTGTGTAGTAGAATAGATAGAGTTGTGGTTAATGATTTGTTCCTTCATGAATTTCCTAATGCCATTGCACATTTTCTACCAGAGGGGCTTTATGATCATTGCCCTTGTGTTATCAGACTTGTGATGGACAACTATTCAAGAGCTCCCATATTTCGTTACTTCAATATGTGGGGCTTGGCAGTAGATTTTTTGGCGACTGTACAGAGAAGTTGGAATGCAGAGGTGTATGGTACTCTTATGTTCCAGGTGGTCACAAAACTCAGAGGATTGAAGTTGAAATTGAAAGATTTGAATAGGGGCTGTTGTTTCTCAAATGTGGAAGGGAATGCTGAATTGGCCATCAAAGCACTGAAAGACATCCAAGTTAAACTTCAGCTTGCTGCTAATGATGTTGGTCTGGTGTTGATTGAACAGCAACTATAGGAGTCAGCTAAAATACTTAGCACTGCTAGATACTCTTTTCTCAGGCAAAAATCTAAGGCCCATTGGATTCAAATGGGTGATAGTAACACAACTTATTTTCATAGTGTGATCAAAGCTAGGAGGGCTCAGAATAGGGCGGTGTCCATTAAAGACATCCACGGTATAGTTCATGAGTCTCATGAAGGTATTCAGAGGGCTTTCACTGAATACTACAAGACTATTCTAGGTAGTACTTCAAAAGTGCAGCCTGTCCATATGATGACTGTGAGACAGGGGCTCATTGTTCAAGACGAGGACTGGCCTAGATTGGTAGCCATTCCTACCAAAGAGGAGATAAGGGCTGAATTGTTTAGCCTTCCTGATAATAAAGCCCCAGGTCCAGATGGGTATACAAGTAAATTTTTCAAAGATTCTTGGAGCATCATTGGTGATGACATTTGCCGAGCTGTGCAAGACTTCTTCAAAACTGGGAGGTTATTGAAGCAACTCAATTCCACCCTGCTAACACTTATACCCAAGGTGGTCATCCTCGCTTTACCATCGACTTCACCCATTGCTTGTTGCAATGTTTTATCAAAGTGCATATCCAAGATTCTTTGTAATAGGATGAATATGGTGCTCCCTGTGATCATCAGTTCCACGCAAAGTGCTTTTGTGAAGGAAAGACAAATTGTAGAAAATGTGCTAATCTGTCAAGATTTGATCAGATTATACACTAGAAAAGCCTACTCCCCTCGTTGTCTTCTTAAGATTGATTTACGGAAAGCTTATGATTCTGTGGAATGGCAGTTTGTGGAAGATATGTTGAGAGCCTTGAATTTTCCTGAGCATTTTGTTCAACTGATCATGGTTAATGTGAGAAGCCCTTGGTACTCACTAACTATTAATGGTGATTGCTTTGGGTATTTTAAGGGTGAAAGGGGCCTTAGACAGGGTGATCCTCTTCCCCCTCTGCTTTTCACTGTGTGTATGGAATATCTGTCTAGAATATTACTAGTGGTCTCAAAGAAAGAGGGTTTTCATCATCACCCATTATGTGGAAGGTTACAACTTACTCATCTTTGCTTTGCGGACGATTTACTTCTCTTCTCCAGGGGTGATGAATCTTCTGTGAGGTTGTTGCTTTATGGCTTTCATACTTTTTCTGAAGCCTCTGGTCTGGTAATGAATAAGGAAAAATCAGATTTATATTGTAATGGCATACCTCCGTTGACTCTTCAGAAGATCTTGAGGGTATCTGGTTTCAGAAGGGGCTCCTTGCCTTTTAAATACCTTGGTGTTCCCATTAGCTCAAGGAGAATTACATCTAAGGATTGCTATGTTCTTTGTGAAAAGATTTGTGCTAGAATTAGAGGATGGGGGGCAAGGAGGTTGTCCTACGCAGGTAGGCTGACCTTGGTTAACTCAGTTCTCAATAGTGTTCACACATATTGGGCCTCCATTTTCTTACTTCCAGCTTCAGTAATTCAACGAGTCATAGCCCTGTGCAGGAACTATTTGTGGGAGGGCTGTGAGGATTATCATAGGGCACCTTTGGTGTCTTGGGACAAGGTCTGTGTGGAGAAGAAGTATGGTGGGTTAGGAGTGACCCATTGTCAAAGATGGAATGTGGCAGCGATTGGTAAATATGTGTGGTGGTTGGCAAACAAGAAGGATCATCTATGGGTGAGATGGGTTAACCATATTTATTTGAAGGGTGTGGATTGGATGCTATATGAACCAAGTTCCTCTTCAAGTTGGGCATGGAGGCAAGTATGCAAAATCAGGGAGCTCTTGCGGCCAGGCTACAATAGAGGTAAGTGGTGCTCTGCAATTGGAGAGTACACTATCAGTGCTGGATATAAATGGCTGTCAAGTACGCAAACATCTATTAATTGGGCGTTTGGTGTTTGAAATCGTTTCAATATCCCCAAATGGTCTTTCATTGCGTGGTTAGCTCGATTGCAAAGGCTCCTCACAATGGATAGAGTAGCTAAATGGGGGTTGAGTTCAGTTGCTGGCTGTTTCTTGTGTGGATTACAGCAGGAGACTTCTCCTCACTTATTTTTTGACTGTATGTATAGCACTTGCTGTGTAAGAGTGGTGGCTGGATGGTTGCAAATTCAGATTGCAGGTGATCAGTGGCAGCGGCTGCATCACAGGCGAAGGCTTTCGAAGCTCCAACGTGCTGTCTGTTCAGCTACTATAAATGGCTTAATATATGCAATTTGGTTTCAACGAAACAAGTGTCGATTGGACGAATGTGTGCTAATGCCGAGCTTGGTGGCTGGTCAGGTGATACGTAGTGTGGTGATGCGTATTGACGCTTTAAATCTTTGTAATGTTAGTCGTAGGGATGAGACTTGGCTTAGAAGATTGAGAAGGGATGCATTAGCTCTTACTTAGATCCTTGAGTGAGTACTTGTAATGGTTGTATGAAAACGTTATGTATTTGGTGATTTTGAATTAATATAACTTACCTTTTACCAAAAAGAATGCAGATGCAAATGCAAAAAGATTGATTAAAACCCTCAGTTTAGCATGTTTAACTTGTTAACGAAAACGGTTCAGTTAAAGGTCGAATTCATTGTTTAAGTTGATTTTAATGCAAAATAAGAAGGTGCAAGATGCATGCAAATAAAATAAACGTTCAATTGTCCATTGGTTTATTTTATAAGGGTCGGTTGCTTATGCGACTTTGGCGTGTTATCGGATATGGAGTGTACCCGAAGTAATAAGAACACTTGGAATGCAAGCGCGCTCGGTGCCAAAGCCGCGAGGGGGCTAAAGTGTAGTCCCCTTTGTTAGTCCATAGAAAATAAGAAAAAGCTTTGATCCAAGTGGATCGGTACCTACCTGGTCCTGGCGCTTCAGATCTGGGCAGAGCTTCGCTTCTTGAACTTAAAAGGAGGATGAGTTCAACACGGGATGGTGTGTTGAATTCAAGGATTTGAGTGCGTGAGGCTTTGAGAGAGTTTTGAATTGTGTATGCTGTAAAGAAATTGTGTTTTCTGCTGGAAGAATTGTGTATGCTGTAAAGAAATTGTGTTTTCTGCTGGAAGAATTGTGTATGCTGTAAAGAAATTGTGTTTTCTGCTGGAAGAATTGTGTGTTTCGAGGTCAGGTATAGGGGTGTATATATACTAAAAACCTCGGAGAAATTAGGAAATCCGGGGATAGAACCAGGCAGGCAAACCGCATAGACTTATGGGAAATTAGGAAATGGACAAAAGAACATTTATTTAAAGCAATGTGAAGCAACCTATTTCAAAACGACTCAAAATGAATTCAACATTATTAGAACCGTTTAAGTCAACGTTAAAGCATGCGTAATAAAAGTCCGTGTTACATCACAGGGTTTTGTTTGGGAGGGTACGGATATGGGTATCCATAGAGCCCCCCCAGTTTGACTGAGCTCGGACTAGAGCGTTAGTCAAACTCCACGACCATATCTTTACCATTATAGTCTCGACATAGTCAGCGGAACGAAGCATGTGTCCATGGGTGAGACGAGGACTTCGAACCGGGCTAATCGGGGAGGGGCGTACATGTTTAAAGACATGACGGTCCGTGCATATTATGAGGGCCTGCCGGCCTACTGGATGCCTTCGTTGTGCTTGTCGTGCTGTCGTGTAATGCCGTCGTATAGGTTTAGCGTCGTATGCTTAGTGCTGCTGCTTGTAGTGTAACGTTCTCGTGTAGCGTGCGGTCTCGTGAAAGAGTGCATGTGCAAAGGTGTAAAGTTTTGCGTAGGAGTGCATATGTAGCTGTAATTGTCTGGTCTCGCACAGGAGCTCATGTGTAGTCGTATAATGCTTGTGCTTGGATGTATTTTGTAGGATGCTTGTGTCCGAACTCGCCGAGGAGCGTCTATGTAGTTGCTATTATGTGTAGTTGTTACTGTTGCTTGGCCTTGCCGAGGAGTGCTTTGTGCTTGAACTCGTGGAAGAGTGTAGGTGTTTCGTCTCGTAAAGAGTGCGGTTGCTTCGTCTCATAAAGAGTACAGGTGCTTCATCTCGGTGTTTTGTCTTGTAAAGAGTACGGGTGCTTCGTGTATGTGTATAGTGCCTGTAGTTGTATAGTGCTGATGCAGATGCTTCGTGTTTATGTTCCGCTGGGGGAGTGGAAGGATAATCCATTCAGAACGCTTTGTAAGTTTGCCTAAAGGTAATTCACTGGTGGAGTGCTAGTTCGCCGGGGAAAAATGTATATGTATGGTCTCACCGAGGAGCGTAGGTGTAATTGTAGTTGTGTGTTTAGTGCAGATGTTCGTGTAGAATGTTTGTGTTTGGACTCGTTGGAGAGTGTATGTGTAAATGTTATCGTATGCGTTGGTTTTCCGCTGGATAATATGATGTTTAG
The DNA here is from genome assembly GCA_023091065.1 of Dianthus caryophyllus. Classification (NCBI taxonomy): domain Eukaryota; kingdom Viridiplantae; phylum Streptophyta; class Magnoliopsida; order Caryophyllales; family Caryophyllaceae; genus Dianthus; species Dianthus caryophyllus. Next base: position 10,607,570 of record CM041521.1, on the reverse strand, counting down.
AGGGGACTCGCGAGGAGTGTACATGTTAATTGCTTTGTCTTGAGACTTGTTGTGGGGTGTTGATGCTTTAAGGACTCCTTTGGGGATACCGGTATAAGTGTGTGGACTTCATGGGAAGGAAGTAATACTCCGTTAGGGATGTGTAAAAGAGGTGAGGACTTGTGAAGAGTGTTCGTGCTTCTGCTACTGTACCGTGTATTAAGTGCTTAGTACACGAGTATGGCGGACTGTAGGTGACGCCTTAACCAAAGGCGTAGCGCATATTGTATGTGCTAGCGCTTGTGGCGAACTGTAGGTGACGCCTTAACCATGAAAGCTTGCGCGTACGAAGAAAAATACTTTGGCTTGACGAGCCCAATATGGAGAGACAACGTGGAACAAAACACGCCTCAGAAATTGCCTTGTTGACTAGTGATTCTTCCAGGGAATCTCTTATCAATTGGCGACTTCAAGCGCGAACTCATTCACACATGTCGCGGCTTCAAATCCGGAATAATTCGAATTTTGCGATTGTCTTCTGAAATCTTCATTTTCGCCTGCTTTGACCATGAGACGTGGTATCTGGTGATTCGTTTGGATTCACGTGATACTCATCTCTCTCGGACTTGGAATGCATGGTGCTTGGGATAGTTCTTGGACATGTTAGGGTGTTTGGACCTATGTTCGGGTGGTTTGTTGTTTGATGCACACATGAAAGTGTTATGCTTTTAGCGTGCATGCTCTTGTTTGTAGCGGTTCTGGAGGTGTCGCTCAACCGTAGGTGTGCGTATTAATGCGAAAAATTATCCCATTTTTCGTTGTAAAGGTTTGATTCTTGATAGGAAGCGTCAGCCCCCAATTATCTTGCTCATGGTGCCGGTGTATGTGAGCCCCCAGTTTGTCTGAGTTATGGTGTATAACGATAGTCAAACTATGTAAAAAGGCTATGGATTGCATTAGGATAAAGGTGTTTTTGGATTACCTCCTCGAGTTTGACAAAGTTTTGTATGAAAACTAAGTCAAAGTGTAGTGGATGATGTACTTGGAGAATGATTTTTTGGGTTACCCCCTCGAGTTTGACTAAGTTTTGAATTAAATCTGAGTCAAAGTGAAGAGTATGGTGTTGGTTTTGAAATCCCCCCATAGTTTGGCTTAATTTGACTGGAATTAAGGCAGAATGGAGAAAAATGTAGCGTGGGCGGAGCAGGCGATCCAGCTATGTCAGAGTCGTGCTGAGATGGCTCGGGTTCAGCGTGACTTTGACGAGTACCGTCGTCTTCACCCTTAGTTGTCCTGGTGATCTTGTGTAATAAGGATTGTGTGAACCCGTCATTACATGACCGTTTATTGTAGCTTGGCTTGAACTTGTAGTTGTTTTTGTCGTCTTTCGCTTCCGTGCTGTGTTGTGCTTCCGTGGACCTGCGTAGTTAGTAAGCTTGGATTTGAAAGTGAAATGATTCCCGATTGGGATGTTTGGATTAAAATGTTTTTGTTGAAAAATCATTTTTGTGAAAGATTCATTTTAGTTGTCGAAATGAGCTTTAAAAATGAACACTTGAAATGTCGATTGTAAAGCTTCGTGCAAGATAAAAGAGTGTTTTGACGTTGGGAGCTCGGGCTAGAGTTGTGAAGACCGTGGAGGGTCATTTGAGTGCAAAGGTTGAAAAGCCCCCAGTTGTCGAGGATGAAAATTCGGTGGAATCTCATGACAACACGGAGTGGGATGTAGTGCGTGATTCGATTGTGCTTTGCGTAAGCTGCCTACGTATCCACGAATGTGGAATCAAACCGGCGTAGTTCGATAGTGCTTTCGCTCAAAATGTGTTAACTCGAGTGCCGAGTTAAATCCGAAGAAATGCTTCTTCTCAAGGTATGTTAACTCGAGTGGTGAATTAAAGATTTGAGGTACATTTTTGAAAGATACATTTTGTTTGTGCGAAAGGGTGTTTTGCAAAAGTGAAGTGTAAAGCGTTTGCTATATTAACTCGAGTGTTAAGTTAATTTTGAAAGGTGATTAGCTATTTTGAGGACGCATTGACTCGTGCTTGTTTGAAAAAGCGTGTCGCCCCGTGGGAGCGCTTTGAAAACTGGAGAGTTTTTTAAAGGAGCGGTTTAAATGTCGCTAAATTGTTTGATTGGAAGAGAAATGACTCGATATGTGAGTCAATGTTTATGGGATGCTTAAAATGCCGAAAAGTTTGCAAAACAGATGAATCGTATGCGTAACTTGAGACTCGACGGTTACATGGATGTCACATTTGGGAACACGTGCGTTGGTGGAGCCCCCAGTGGTGCTTGCTTGTCTTTGATGGGATGTTGTTGTTCCTGCAAAACAGAGTTAGACTAAAAAGCAGAGTACTACTCCTAGGTCTAGGACGACTTTGCCTCGACGCATTCGTTTTAGACGCCTCGATAAAGAAACAGTTTCCCTACGATTTTTGTGAATTTTGTGGACACGTCCTTAGCATGGAAAGCTTTGGACGGGGAATATTATGTGGATTTTTGTAAAAGGTTGATTAAGCTCGGGAGAGCGGCCTACGTATCCGTGGGTACGGAATCAAACCTAGCGTAGTTCCGAAGAGCACGTTTAAGGGCATGTCGGCCCGGAAGTATGTTTGTTTTTGTGGAAAGGTGCGTGTTTAAGGACCCGCCGGTGCAAGAGGTGCGTTTGGTAAAAAGGTGCGTGTTTAAGGACCCGCCGGTCCAAGAGGTGTGTTTGGTAAAAAGGTGCGTGTTTAAGGACCCGCCGGTCCGCGAAGTGTGTTATGTGTTTAACCTTAATACATTGCATTCTAAGGGTGGGTTCTCCTCAGTTGATCTAGGCTGTTTGTTGCTTCTGTCGAGTCTTCAATTTGGACTTACAAAGACTTGGCCACTTGTTTCTGGGCTTCGGTACTTCTTGCCCTTGGGGTTTCGGCCCCTCGCTTATTGATTTCTAAGCTTGTTGACTTCTAAGCTTTTGACTTCTTAAGCTTTTGACTTCTAAGCTTTTGACTTCTTAAGCTTTTTGCTTAATTGTTTTGCCCCTTAATTCGGAGCTTTTAGACCTTTTACTTTTTGGTGATTCTAGTTTTTGGTCTTTGTTCCTTGTATTCCCGTTTGGCTTGAGAATATCTCACGTCCTGTGTGGCTTGGGCTTGAGCTCGGACCTTGCTAAACTCTGCGGCTCGGTGGTCGCTTGTGATCGTGTGTCTATCACGCCGGGCTCCTTTGACAAGTTCGTTTGCTTATTAGGCACGCGATCGAGTACGGGGCGATCCAGGAATACTCGTACTTTTGGTCGCGATCAAATTCATGATCACTGTGGATCTCCAAATTAATGGATCCTCCTCCAAAAGCAGTGGAGTAGTAGACCACAAGCAGACTAGTGAACCTTAGGTGTTTAGTCGTCGGAAGCTTTCTTGTCTTTGTGTCTTTGATTAGTTGTTGACTTGGACCTTCGTACCCGGCCTAGACCTCATTAGGATAGCTGTTCCTGGGATGCAATGTATGTTGGTGGAAAATTGTGTCTTTTATGGGAAAAGTGTGTAAAAAGGAAGCTGGGTTGTAGGCAAACTTATTCCTTTATCGATTTGTTAAAAATGTCGTACGTCGGAGACTCAATTGCCTTAGACTGACAGAGATTGACTCAAAGCTTAAAAACTCGACCCGTATTGAAAAGACTCGAATTTCTTGAGGAGATCCGTGAGATCGTCGGTGGCGCCTTGATGTATACTTCGCTGGGTGCTCGAGACGCACATGTTTCAAGTGTGGTTGACGCTTGTGTCGAGACTCAATTCATGCATACGTAGATTTGACTTTGACTTTGCAAAAGCTTTGTTTTTGGCGAAAGGCAGGATGTTTTGTTGAGCAAAAATGCGTTGTCACATTTTGGCTCGATGTACAAGGTATTTTGAAATCGAATCCGATAAACCCGTGTTAACGATTTGTCGTTATAGGCTTGTCGTTGGATTACGATGGAAACGTGAGTCGATTCGGAGTAGCGATAGGCTATCTGAATCAAGGATGTTTGAAAATGTGATGAAGACGGTTATGTTCGTTTTCATACATTTGAGTTTGAAAGAGGGTTAGATTGAAGCGACTATGAGCCACTTGGTATAACCGTGAAGGATCCAGGGGATGATGCTAGTTCATTCCCGGAGAGATGTTTGGATTAAAATGGTTGTAGGCCATTTGAACCATGGATTTCGAAAATGTTTATTTTGAAAGAGATGTTAAGCGGCCGTGAGCCGCTAGATTTTGCTCTTTGAGAAGGGTCCACGAGGATGGATTACCACTCTCGGGTTTGAAAATGCTTGGTAATAGATGGGTTACAATGACCGCGAGTCATGTGGTTCATTTATGTTTTGGAATGTCGTGGAGCAAGGTGTTTTGAAGAGACTGTTTGTCTAGATCAAACCGTCATGACTATGGGACATTTTGGTTTGAGGGAAGGATTTTTGAAAAAGGTTATTTCAAAAATGTGATGAGAGTTTTGTGAAAGTAGCTCGTCGTGCTTTGACAAAAGGTTTGGAAAGAGTTTGAGCTAGAGACGCGTAGACACGTTTCTGACTCGATGTTTGAAGAGTGTGATTGGCCCAAGTTAATGGTATATCGTTGTGGGCTGGTGATAGAATTTCTTGGAGTGAACCCGTGATAGTGATAAGCTATTTGGGTCCAAGATATTGAGGTGGGATATGGACGGGTTTACACGTCCACATGAGGATTTGGGCCAAGATGGTTATGAATCATTTGGTCCGATGAAGAGTCCACGAGATTGGGCTTGCCATTCTCAGGTTTTGTTTGCTTGAAAAAGGTGATTTTTGCTTAAACGAGTCGACTTTGGGCCGTTTGGCCCAAAGAGATTTGTAAAGTGCTTTATTTGAAAAGTGTTTTGCTAGGAATTGGCGTACGATGACCGTGAGTCGTGTAGCCATTGACGTTTTGCAAGGTCTCGGGAATGTAGTGATTATTCTCGGACGGTTGAAGAGATTTGCGGTTGGGTCGAATCGAGCTAGGTATAGACTAGTTGACTTGACATGAAAATGCTGTTTCGAAATGTGAAGGGCTGCAAGCCGCTTAGAATGAAAAGTCTCCAAGAATGTGACGAGATTCTCGGGTTTTGCTTTATAAAAATGCTTTGAGATGAATGGGTTACGATGGCCGAGGGCCATGTAGTCCATTTGTGCTTTGAAAAGAATCGGGAATGTAATGATTATTCCCGAGTGATTTGTGAGGAATGCTTAGTGGGTTGAATCGAAATAGTGGAGGACTATTTGGTTCAACCCCGAACTTCGAAAAGGGTTTATTTCGAAGTCGAAAGAATTTTGAAACGTTATCATTTCAAAATGAAAGAGCTTTGCTTGTTTTGCAGAAAACACGGGTATTTTTGAAAAGAGTTTGTTTCAAAAATGAGAATGTCGTTATTCGTTTTGTATAAGTGAGATTTTTGAAAAGAGCTCATTTAAAAAACGAGAGTATTTTGCTTGCTTTGTAAAAATGAGGAGATTTTGAAAAGAGTTTATTTCAAAATTGAGAGCGTATTGCTTGTTTTGTAAGACTGAAAAGATTTTTGAAAAGGAGTTTATTTCAAAAATGAAGAGTGTATTGATTTAGGAGCGGTATTGTGTCTAAGGAGCTTTTGAGGTCGTCTCGATGTTGAAATGTGTTTTCTTTGCATTTGTCGAGCTCATGTTAACGGTTCGTCGTTAAGGGCTCGAGTCTAGATGCATGAAAAGGATTCGACTCGAGAGCGGTTAGCTAGTCGAGTCGAGGATGTTGAGAATGGATTAGGTTGTGTGGGTAAGATTTGCATCAACGTTCATTTTAAGCGTTCATTTTAGCTCATTTCTTTGTTTAGGAAGACCTTTTAAGCTTGAAAAAGGAGGTTTTCGAAAAGGTTTTAGCTAAAGGGAAGCTTTTGAGACGAGGATGTGTGCGCACATCTCGTTTCGATGTTAAAAGATTTTGCTTTGCACCCGTCGAACTAATATCGGTGAATTGCCTAAGAGTCACACCTAAGAGTCACACCTAAAGGATGTGTTTGAGAGATGTGATTATTTGAGAAAATGATCATATCGATGCACTTAATGACTAAACGGTTAGTCAGTGTTGTTGACTAAAAGGTTAGTCAAATGTGACTAAAATGTTAGTCAAGTGTGATGATGTTACTGACTAAAATGTTAGTCAGTGTAATGGTGGTACGGCTATTTAATACAGATTAAATAATATTAGCTGAGACGAATTAAATGTAATTCGTGAATTGAATATAAAATGTTATATTTAATTATTGTGTATAATGCAAGCTAATTAAATATAAACCGTTATAATTAATTAGCAAATTATGAATATAAGGATATTTATAGTATATTATAGTCGGTCCATACAGATGACACTAGTAATATATTGCATTATATTATCAGCTAAAATGACCAAGAGAAAAGTGTCCAGATTCATTCTGATCCGATACACTTTATATCTTGATCAACAAGTGAAGTATTTGAGCTCCCCAAATACTTAATAGGGGCCGGCCATTAGGGTTAGAAAGGGAGTATATTTAGCTTTTCTAATCCTACTCTAATTAATGGATAATTTACTCTAGCACACAACACAAAATTTGAGAAAAAACCAGTTTTCTTCTCTACAATTCTCTAGCAAATCAAAGGGCATATCTTGATCTCATCTTGGGTGTGATAATTAGGAGATACCATAATTTTGGTATTGTTCTTAGGCCAATTCATTAGGATTAAAGGTTAATTCTAAATCTCTTTATTATGTTATGCACTTTCAATTTATGACCTTAAATCTTATAAAGTTTTTCATTATAATCCTGTGATTTAAAAGGTCTATATACCGATATAAACCTACAAAACATCCCATTTACATCACTACAATCTCAATATCTATACTCCAATCTCCTATACAAGTGTGTCCAACCAGAGCCTATCATTTAACTTAAGATTTTGTACCATACTTCTTACCCTACTAACAAAAACGCCCTTCAGTTGCTTAAACACAACCTCCGGTCTTAGAGTCATGCCCATCTTATAACAAGTGTTCCTAGCATTCCAGATATGATAAATGAGACCACAAAATAAAGCAAAGCAGCACTGCCTTTGGAAACTTGATATCCTCCTCGTCACAAGAAAACTGCAACCAACTGAAATGACCCTACACCAAATTTCTAGCCATTGTTGTACCATAGTAACTTGACCATTTATCAGATCGACATTCAAAAAATAAATGGGAGCTGGTTTCTTCATGATTTTGACATAACACGCATCTGTCACAGCCAATGTACCCCATTCGTTTCATCCTATCAAATAGATGTTGATTTTACTGTAGCACAATGGTTATAATTAATTTTTAAAAGAGATGTTTATTTTAAAATAATAAGATTTTGTGGTTTAGAAATGAATGTTATTTTAGTGTAGTGGTAACGGTTATATTTAGTAGGTAAAAGAGTTATTTTATTTTAATAATTAAACATGGTTAATAATTATTTAATTTATTTATATTTCTTTGTTAATAAATAAATATTCTAAATAAAGAAAAATCTAAAATATGGTGATCCATTAATAAAATAATTTACACATATAAAATATATATATTTAATATCTTCAATTATTGTTTTCTTTTGGAGATCCAGGCTAGACAGGCTTGGTTGGAACTTGATAAGGCAAAGAGGAGTTTCTTGAGGCAAAAAGCTAAGGGTGAATGGTTGCAAGGAGGGGATGATAACACAGCTTATTTTCACAGTATTATCAAACATAGAAGAGTTCAGAACAGAGTGCTTGCTGTCAAATCTATGGCAGGGGATATTTGTAGAGAGGGAGAAGACATTGCAGAAGCCTTTCTTTCATACTATAAAGGTCTCCTGGGGTCTTCTACCACCACCAAGAAAGTCAGTAATGATGTAGTGGCATATGGGGCACTAGTTTCTGAGGAACACCAGAGCATTCTCTTAGCTCCCTTCTCAGTTACAGAAATTAAGGCTGTGGTGTTTGAGTTACCAGATGGTAAATCACCTGGTCCAGATGGCTATACTAGCAGATTTTTCAGAGAAAGTTGGGATATGATTGGTGAGGAAGTGATAGATGCAGTGCAGACATTCTTTACTAATGGGAAACTACTCAAACAAATCAATGCTACCTCTATTACATTGATTCCAAAGAAGGAGAACGCCAGCTTGGTGACTGAATATAGGCCTATAGCCTGTTGTAACACATTATACAAGATTATATCCAAGCTCATTTGCAATAGACTTGGTCAGGTGTTACCTGACATTCTATGTGAAAACCAATCTGCTTTTGTGAAAGGCAGATCAATTCTTGACAATGTGCTTATTTGTCAAGACCTGATCAGACTATATGGGAGGAAGACTGTATCCCCTAGATGTATGATGAAAATAGACTTGAAGAAGGCCTACGATTCTGTAGAATGGGGGTTTGTCAAGGAGCTGTTGTTGGCTATGAAGTTTCCTGTGAGATTTGTGGAGTGGATTATGGAGTGCATTTCCACTACTTCTTACTCTCTTCTGATAAATGGTGAACTCCATGGATATTTTGAAGGGAAAAGGGGACTTAGACAGCCTCTTTCTCCTCTTCTGTTTACTTTGTGTATGGACTATTTGTCCAGGATTTTGAGAGTTGTTGCTGAAGATAAGGTGTTCAGATTTCACCCCCTTTGTAAAAGCTTGAAATTAACACATCTTTGCTTTGCTGATGATTTGTTATTATTCTGTAAGGGTCACCTGCCTTCTATGGTTTTAATGGTGAGAGGCTTCCTGGCATTCTCTGAAGTTTCAGGTTTGGAAATGAATCAAGACAAGTCTGAGGCCGTGTTTAATGGGGTGGCTGGAGCTGTTGTGGAGGAATTCTTATCTTTGACAGGCTTGAGGAAAGGATCTTTACCTTTCAGGTATTTGGGGGTCCCTATCTCTCCTAGGAGACTCTCTGTGCTTGATTGCCATATATTAATTAAACGTATTATACTCAGAATCAGAGGCTTTGGTTGTAGAAAACTTTCTTATGCTGGTAGACTGACTTTAGTGAAGTCTGTGCTCAGCTCTCTTCATTCATATTGGGCTCAGATTTTTGTTCTCCCCTCTGGAGTGATGAAAAGAATTCAGAGCCTGTGCAGGAATTATCTATGGGAGGGCCATGAGCACTTTTGGAAGGGTCCTCCTGTGAGTTGGGATTCAGTGTGTCGACCTAAGAAGGAAGGTGGGTTGGGAATCATTGATTCCTGTGTTTGGAACCATGCTGTTGTAGGTAAACTAGTGTGGTGGTTAGTGGTGAAAGCTGACCATCTTTGGGTCAAATGGGTTCATCATACCTATCTGAAAGGGCTGGATTTTTTATCCTATACTCCTAGCAGTGACTCATCTTGTACATGGAGGAAAATTTGCGCTGTGAAGGACAAATTTATAGGTGGCTATGACCAGCAAATCTGGAAGGCTGATGGTGTTGCTTATACCATTAAATCTGGTTACAAATGGCTGATGGGGACTAGACCCACTATTCCTTGGAGTAAGTTGGTTTGGTCGAGATATAATTTACCCAAACATATGTTTGTAGCTTAGCTAGGGATACGTCAAAGACTATTAACGAAAGATCGTATGATGAAATTTGGGTATTGTGACACCTTGGAATGTTACTTATGTGGGCAGGACCTTCACCTATTTTTTGGTTGTGATTACAGTAGGCTCATACTTACGTACATGGCTTCTTTGATTGGATGTGGTGTGGATCGTATTTGTTCGTGGCAGCAACTTTTAAAGCTTAAAGGACGCTCTCTCCTTTGGAAACAGTTCTGTTTTGGTCTCTTCTGTGGAGTGATCTATCATATTTGGCAGGCTCGGAATTTGGCAAAGTTCGAAGAAGGGGTGCCTCGGCCTGAGATTGTTTGGGCTCGTTTGAAGAGTCTTGTACTTGGTAGGATACAAATGTTAGCAGTCAATATAAAGAGTAGCGATAAGATGTGGCTTGATTGTATGAGTTCGTAAAAAGGTTGTATTGGTGATCATTTTGATGATAAGTTTAATATAAGATTCACAGTTTACCAAAAAAAAATTATTGTTTTCTTTAGTCAAAAGCAACAACAACAACAAGACAACAATAATAAATGCTTATATATAAAAAATATAAAAATAATAAAAATAATAAAAAATAACAATAACAATAATGTAGTATGATGACTACAAAATATGTCGAGCAATATTTTCACATCATTTTCAAAACTAATCAAACATCATTCAAAGCTTCACTTACCTATTCTTCATTTCTATTTTTATTTTATTTTATTTTACACACCATTTTTAATTTATTTAGGTAATAAGTTTTATATTTCATTTAATTCGAGAATAGCTATTTTTAATGGTGGACGATTAAAGCTAATGGCGATTACGCCTTTTACAGGTGATGTTCAGTTAATGCGGTTGGTTTAAGTGACTCTTCAACATGGGTGGTTGGTTTAGTATCGTCGATACGACGTTTACTGCTAACGGTTTCATCAGTCGAATCTGATGATTGTTGTTCATTCCTGACCCTCTTCAAGTGAGAAGGTCCTGCCATATTTTCGGATACGAAACGGCGATTCTCGGGACATTTATTGTTTAGTCCCTCTGGTCGAATATTAAGGTTGATATGGGTTGGTTTTGTTGGTTGCCTATTTATATTACGAGGGACGACAGATGGTTCGCTCGGGGGTGGTTGCGGTCGCGGTTAAGGACGGGGATGGACAATTGGTAAGATGGGACAATGAACGGGAATGCTACTCTCAGGCTCAGTAATGAGGTATATATTTGAATTTGTGATATAGCTAAAAATATATAGGGTTGATCCCATGACAATGGTGATCCATAAAAAGATTTTTTTATTTTATTTTAAGATGGTAATAATATTAGAACAATAGTTGTGAATACTACTAATAATACTATGAATTATTTTTAACTTACGAATTCAGAGCGATTCGTGCTGATAACGTATTGAGAATTAAAGATTAGAGAAAGGAAGTTATGTTGTTGTATATTTCAGCTTTGAGTTTTGCTCTATTTATAATACAAAAATAACTGTACATAAACTATTTCTAGGGATGGAAGTTTGCGTATTTTTAGACAGAAATCCGGGATGGTGAGATTTTCACCTTATCACCATGAATTCTTAACAGTAATTTTAGATATTGATCCATGCAGTATTACATAAAGTATTACTCCTTTCATCTTAAAATAAATGTTTTTTTTTTTTATTTTGAATATATTTAAGAAATATTAATGAAAATGAAAAAATTTTAGAAATTTTTTATTAAAACTTATAATAAACACTAATTCTCAGGTGAGACCTTCTCACATGACTACATGAGAGTGGTTACTTTTAATTTTATTATTTTTCTTTTCTTTTTTTTTTTTAATAATTTTTCATGTCTGACTTACATTATATTAACGTAAATACGATTTTACACAAAAACTACTCTACAATAAATAGAAATGAGGCACTTATTTTGAGAAAAAAATTCATGGGAAGGAGACACTTATTTTAAAATGGGGAGAGTATTGGGTTTCTTTTTGGGGGTTACTTTTGATCGACGACGTTTTACTACGAATCGACGACGTTTTTCATAAAAATTACGCTCACTACCCCTACTCTCTCTCTCTCTCTCTCTCTCTCTCTCTAACCTTTTTTTTTCTCTCTTTTTCTGAAAACAAAAATCAAACAAAATAGAACATCAAAAAAATAGATCTAAGAACCTGTTCTTTCGGACTTTTTAGAGCCGAATCGAATCGAATCGAATCAATCGAATGAATCGAACTAAATCGAATCGAATCAAATGAATGAATCGAATCGAATAGAATGGAGTTGAGCTGAACTAAACTGAATGAAGTTCAATTAAATAACATAGTTGTCTTTGAATCGAATCAAGTGAATGAATCGAATCGAATCAAGGCCCGAATCGAATCAAATGTCTTTGAAAATAAGCTGGAAAGAACATATCCTAAAACTTAAAAAATAAATTCAAATCAAATCTAATGAACCCACAAATTTTCGTCCTTGTGTTCTAGCAAATCTAATCAGCCCACAAATCTAATGAACCTACAAAAATAAATTCAAAGCAAATCGTCACCCCCGACAAATTTTCGTCCAAACACCCACCCCACAAATTTCGTCCAAAACACCCACAAATTCATCCGCCAATTTGTAGCATCTTTTCTCCACAAACCATAACCAAAAACGATTGAGGTATGTTTATTCATGTTTATTATTTCGTTCATTATTTTCAGATCTGTGTTTTAGATTTGTGTTTCATTATTTCGATTTGGTGTGTTTGGATTTTTTAAATTTTTTAGATTTGTGTTTTTCGATTTGGTGTGTTTAATATTTTCATTAGATTTGTGTTTCATTATTTCGTTCATTATATCGATTTGTGTTTAATATTTTGGGTGTTCATTATTTTCAGATTTGCTTTGTATGAATTTTTTGAGTTTGTATGAATTTTCAGATTTCATTATTTTCAGATTTGGTTTGTATGAATTTTCAGATTGGGGTGTTCATTATTTTCAGATTTGGTTTGTATGAATATTTTGAGTGTTCATTATTTTCAGATCTGTTTTTTAGATTTGTGTTTCATTATTTTGAGTTTGTATGAATTTTTTGTGTTAAAAGAGTTGCAAATTACTAACATTGATGTTGAATTTCGAAATTATTGATGAATTTTTTGATGAATTTCGGCTTGTGTTGTTGATGTTGAATTTCGGCTTGTGTTGAATATTTGTTTTTATGTTGGTCTTTTTGATGAAATTTTTGTCGTTTGTTATGACCAGATTTTACACAGCCCAGAATTGGCAGTTCTGGACAAACGACATAAATACGGTACAGAGCAGAATAAAAGAGCAACAGCAGTTATAACCCAGAACAGGTCAGAAGAGGCGCGGCAGTTATGGTCAGAAAGGTCAACTATGACGGTTACAAAAGTTGTGGGATAATGGGAGAAGTTATAGCTGAGCAGAAGTGGAGACCATGGAAGTTATTTAACCGCCAAGAGTAGTGGAGATCATGGAGATCATGCCCTAGAAAATAGGAACTAATTTTGCAGCTAGCTTTGCCTATATATAGAGGCTCATTTGTACATTTTCATTCATCTTTTTACTCTCATTAGCATACATAAACACGAGAAAATATACTACAACATACTACGGTAATTTACAGTCAGTTCTGTACAAGTTGTTGCAGAAGTGATCACTTTCACAGTTGTACTCTGTAATCCCAACTCTGATATTAATAAAAGTAATCCTGGCTTGGTAGCCCGCAGTTTTCCCCATCTTCTTCTCGGGGTTTCTGCGTCATCAAATCCCTGTGTCCTTAGTTCTGTCCCATATAGCTCAGTTCTGATCAGTTCTGTTCTGTTCCGCAAATAGTACTAGTTGATCCACTTTTTTTTCCATTTTCTATCTTGTGAAGTTTTTACCAAAACAAATTGGCGCCCACCGTGGGGCAACTAGTTTATTAATTTGCGTAACTTTTCTCACAAAAAATCTCATAAAAAATCACCTCTTCCATATTCTAATGGCGGATAGAACTTTGGAGCAATTAACCAAAGAATTACAAGATGCGCAGAATAAGATTCAGCAAATCTCAGAAGAGAATGCCAAGCTGAAGGAAACAGAGTCTGCTCTGAAGACAAAGCTGGATTCTGCTAAAGGCAGTACCTCAAAAATCAGACCTGGAGCATCCATGAGCTCCATAATCAGGAATATAGACTTCTCTAATCTGGACGAAGACGAGGATATTGAAGACCAACTCTTGGGTGGTGAAGACGAGGAGGAAACGCCACAGAACGCTGACAAAAGGAAGGGAAAGAAGAAGTTCAACTTCACCCTTATGATGATGCAAGAGCTCCAGAAGTTACACGACAAAGTTGCTAAAATTCCAGGAGTTCCAGCACCAATCGAGGAGGCTTCCCAGGAATGTTATGCAGATTCACCATTCAGTGAGGCTATCACCATGCAGGACATCCCAAAAAAGTTCAGTGTTCCAGGGATGAAACTCTATGACGGTACAGGAGATCCACAAGATCACGTTGCCCAGTACAAACAAAGGATGTACACGGTCCCGGTCCCAAAAGAGTACAGAGAAGCCTGCATGTGCAAAGGCTTTGGTTCTACTCTGGCTGGACCAGCCCTGCAATGGTTTGTCAATATTCCTAACGGTACTATCAAATCGTTTGCTAATCTTGTGAATGTCTTTGTTGCCCAGTTTGCTAGTAGCAGGAAATTGGAGAAGCAAACAAGTGATCCTGCGAGATTGTACAGAAGAAAGATGAGTCTCTACGAGATTATCTTCAAAGATTCAACAAGGAGAAGATTTCTATCCCCAACTGTGATGTTGCAACCGCTATCCAGGCTTATAGGCAAGGTTTGGTGGTCAACTCTGAGCTTTACCGTGAACTAACCAAATATCCTTGTGTTACTTTTGAGGATGTGCAGGCAAAGACTTTAGCCCAGATCAGACTAGAAGAAGACGCTTTCAGTAGACAGGATAGTTCTGGGTATGAGAAGGTGAACAGAAAATCCGATAGTGGACGCATCCAGAGCGTGCCGCCATACAAACAGCCACCCGTAACACAAGTCCATGCCGTCAGTTCTGAGACGGTCAACTCTGATGATTCCCTTGATATCAGCAGTCTCGGCGCGTAGAGGTTCCACAGTTAGCGAAACTGGAGAGAGCTGGGGGAATGGTGCAAGATGGCCCAAGAGGAATGAACCCAAATCCGAACAGAAATCCAAACAAGTACCGTGGAGTACCATGGAGACATCGGCCACAACACAGAAGACTGCTATGCCTTCAAGAAAGAGATTTCCTACCAGCTCAGAACTGGACGTCTGAAGGATATCATCAGGCCAGTGCAGAGGAACCAGGCCAGAACTGAAAGCGCAAAATCCCAGGATTCCAGGGGACAAGAGTCAGAGAAGCCGCCAAATCCACCTCCTTATACACATGAGGTAAAGTTCATTAATGGTGGTTCCGATATTTGTGGTTTAACCTATTCTGCAGCAAAGAGGATAGCAAAGCAAGAGAAGATGCAACCTCCAACCAGAGTAGAGAAGAATTGGGAAGTTGTCACCTTCGACCATGAAGATTGTGAAGGCATTCCAGTTCTGCACCATGATAGTCTGGTGATCAAGTTGCAGATTGGGAGCACCCTTGTGCGCCGAGTTCTGGTTGATGGGGGCAGTTCTGTCAACCTAATCATGCTGGACGCGTTGAAAGAAATGGGTATAGGCCAGGATAAGCTGACCAAGAGCTCCAACGTTCTAGTTGGATTCAGTGGCGAAACCAAGCACACCTTGTGTTATAACCAGATTTTACACAGCCCAGAACTGGCAGTTCTGGATAGATGTCAAGAATACGGTACAGAGCAGGAAAGAAGAGCAAAAGCAGTTACAACCCAGAAGAGGTCAGAAGAGGCATGGCAGTTACGGTCAGCAGAGGTCAACTATGACGGTTACAAAGATCATGGGATAATGGAAGATATTCACGCTGAGCAGAAGTGGAGTCAATGGAAGTTATTTAACCGCCAAAGGTAGTGGAGATCATGGAGAAAATGCCCTAGAAAATAGGAACTAATTCTGCAGCTAGCTTTGCCTATATAGAGGCTCATTTGTACATTTTCATTCATCTTTTACTCTCATTAGCATACTTAAGCACTAGAAAATATACTACAAAATACTACGGTAACTACAGTCAGTTCTGCATACGAATTGCTACAGAAGTGATCTCTTCACTCACTGTACTCTGAACCTCAACTCGATAATAATAAAAGTACTCCTGGCTTGGTAGCAGAGCTTTTCCCCATCTTCTTCTCAGGCTTCGTCATCAAACTCGTGTTCTTAGTTCTGTCCCATATAGCTCAGTTCTGTTCTGTTCCGCAATTAGTACTAGTTGATCCACTTTTCACTTTTTTTCATACTTGATAAGTTTTTACCAAAACAAATTGGCGCCCACCGTGGGGCAACTAGTTTATTAATTTGCGAATGCTTGTTCTCACAAAAATCTCACAAAATCACCTTTCTATACTCAAATGGTGATAGAACTTTGGAGGAATTGTCCAAGGAGTTACAAGATGCACAATCTAAGATTCGCCAGATCTCAGAGGAGAATGCAAGATCAAGGAAACAGAGTCCTGCTCAAGACTAAGTTGGATTCTCATAAGCGACATCAAAGATCGGCACTGGGGCATCTTTGAGTTCTATAATCAAGAGAATAGACTTCTCTAATCTGGACGAAGAGGAGGATCCGGAAGACCAACTCTCGTGGTGGTGAAGATGAGGAAGAATCATCCGAGAATGCTTGACAAGAGGAAGGGCAAGAAGAAGTTCAACTTCACCCTCGCGATGATGCAAGAACTCCGAGTTACATGACAAGGTTGCAAAGATTCCGTGAGTTCCGGCACCAATTGAGGAGGCTTCCCAAGAGTGTTATGCAGATTCACCATTCACGAGGCCATAACTATGCAGACATCCCAAAGAAGTTCAATGTTCCAGGGATGAAACCGTATGATGGTACAGGAGATCCACGAGGACCATGTTGCCCAAGATAAGCAAAGGATGTACACTGGCCCCGCCCAAAGGAGTACGAGAAGCTTTGCATGCAAGGGCTTTGGTTCTACTCCTGGACCAGCTCTGCAATGGTTTGTCAATATTCCTAATGGTACTATTAAATCGCTTGCTAATCTTGTGAATGTCTTTGTTGCCCGGTTGCTACAGAAGCGGGAAGTTAGAGAAGCAAACAAGTGATCCTGAAGGTATGCACGTAAGAAAGATGAGTCCCTACGAGATTATCTCCGAGAGATTCAACAAGGAGAAGATCTCTATCCCCAATCAGTGACGTTGCAAATCGCTATCCAGGCTTATAGGCAAGGTTTGGTGGTCAATTTCGAGCTTATATCGTGAACTAACCAAGTATCCTTGTGTTACTTTTGAAGATGTGCGTGCAAAGACCTTGGCCCAGATCAGACTTGAAGAAGATGCTTTAAGAGGCGTGATAGTTCTGGCACGAGAAGGTGAACAGAAGTCCGATAGTGACGCACCTGCAGCAGGCCAGCACCATACAAAGCAGCCACCCGTAACACAAGTGCATGTCAGCTGCCCAGACAGTCAATTCATGACTCCCTCGATATCGCTAGTCTTGGTGTTGAGGTTCCACAATGATAGCAAAGTTGAGAGAGCTTTTGGGAATCTTTGCCCAAGATGGCCCAAGAGGAATGATAATCCAAATCCAAACAGAATCCAAACAAGTACTTGAGTACCATGGAGACATCGCCACAAGACGTAAGACTGCTATGCCTTCAAGAAGGAGATATCTTACCAGCTCGTAACTGACGTCTCAAGGACATCATCAGACCAGTCCAGAGGAGTCAGACCAGAACTGAAAGCGCCAAGTCCCGGGGTTCCAGTGGGACAGAGTCGAAAAACCGCCAAATCCTCCACCCTACACACACGAGGTAAAGTTTATTAATGGTGGTTCTGATATCTGTGGCTTGACTTATTCTGCAGCCAAGAGGATAACAAAGCAAGAGAAGATGCAGCCTCCAACCAGGGTAGATGTTTTGGTAAAAACTTCACAAGAGAGAAAATGGAAAAAAGTGGATCAACTAGTACTATTTGCGAAACAGAACAGAACTGATCAGAACTGAGCTATATGGGACAGAACTAGGAACACAGGGATTTGATGACGCCAGGCCCGAGAAGAAGATGGGGAAAACTGCAAGGCTACCAAGCCAGGAGTACTTTATTAATATCGAGTTGAGGCTTCTGCAGTACAATCAGAAAGTGATCACTTCTGTAGCAATTCGTACAGAACTGACTGTAAATTACCGTAGTGTATTGTAATATATTTTCTAGTGCTTAAGTATGCTAAATGAGAGTAAAAAGATGAATGAAAATGTGCAAATGAGCCTCTATATATAGGCTAAGCAAGCTGCAAAATCAGTTCCTATTTTCTAGGGCATGTTCTCCATGTCTTCCATTACTCTTGGCGGTTAAATAACTTCCATTGACTCCACTTCTGCTCAGCTGAAACATCTTCCATTATCCCATGATCTTTGTAACCGTCATAGTTGACCTCGGCTGACCATAACTGCCATGCCTGTTCTGACCTCTTCTGGGTTATAACTGCTATTGCTCTTCTTTCCTGCTCTGTACCGTATTCTTGACATCTATCCAGAACTGCCAATTCTGGGCTGTGTAAAATCTGGTCATAACAAATGCCCCTTGTTTTCTCAAGTGCAGAGTTCAGCAAGCTTGAGGAAACAATCCTGTACAAACAAATCTATACAGAACAGACTAGAACAGAGGTAACGGCTATAGAATTTGAACAAAAATCAAGCATCTGGCCAGACTTATGCACAACATTCAAAGAGATAACGTAAGAATCAGAAGTTAGGTGAGAATTAAAACCTGATTTGATCAATGAACAAGAGCAGTAACGCTAACTCGGGTTGTTTCGACTTTACCAACCAGAAATCCTAAACCCACTTAAACTCTTTTTACCTTTGCATATAAATTGGGGCCTCAAATTTCTTCGAGCACTTACCTTGCCAAACTTTTGCTTTTACCCTCTACGCTCATCATCTTCCTCCTTTGTTATTTCAATCATCAAATCAAATCAAAATCATCTGTAAATCATGGTTTAACAAGTGATAGATCTTGAGAAACCCGAGATCAATGAGATCATGTTTGGCGATTGTAAATTCATCAAAGGTGATTCCTTTGATGATGAAACCAAGAATACTCTTCTCAATCAATAATCAAACACTTAAAAGATCATGAAATTCAGGCTCTTCATCGGTTATCTTTGTTCCCTGTGATGACTATGTCACGGCTTCTTGGACCCGCTTCAGATGGGTCAGATATATGAGTTCCCTTCGTATGTCCGAGGATCCCCTGCAACTCGGATGAGTGGGGTACTTCTTCTTGATGAAGCTTGCGCCGTCAAATAATGCCAAGCATGTGGAAGATTATCCGCTTAGTCGACAAACTTTGCACCAAGCACAGCGATCGGCCGACAAAGGCAGGATCCGAAAACGCGTTTATTCTGGCAGGCCCAAGGTCGTGGGAGATTTATCTTCCTGATTAGAAAGGGCCGTGAACAACTTAAAGGGAGCAACCCAGACATTGGAGATGATAAAGACCGGAAGACTGGTTTCCTGTTTAAGAGTGACACTCTTCGTAATGACGTTGTTTGGACTACCCATTGGCACGAGAGGGTAAGCTATACATTTCAACTTTGTTGTTTCTAGTCTTCCTATTCTCATCGAAATGATGGTTTTCTATGTTTATCTCTCTAGCGATTCTGGCTCCCCGAGCACATGAGAGTCAAGGCTAGATTCTTGCTTTTATGGCTTTGCCCCTTCTGTAGAGGACTTGGTCCGAGGGGGATAACAAGACGTGTTTTCCTACTTCTCAGGCCCACCAGTGTAAGGTTCACGTGCTATGGTTTCGCCATCAAGGGTAAGTTTCTCCGTGCTCTTTTGATTAGGTCCGGTCTAGTATGATTTGGATCCGTAGTTCTAAAATGCATGTGGTTCTATGCTAGGTGAATCTTCAGCCGCTCACTGAAAGGCACTCAATCCTACCCTTCTCGAGAGAAGATGAATGCTATCTTCGTCAGGGGTCCAGATGTGGAAACCATTGTTTGTTCCTACAGTATTCCTACTCCAGGATCTAAGGAGTTGAAGGTCGAGGAGCCTACAAGGAAAAGGCTCAAGTCAAGCGAGCACACATTGCGCACCAGACAAAATCAAAGAAGAGAAAAGTTGAGGAGGTTGAAGGGTTGTCATTACCAGGACATTTCTGTCCAAAGACGCCATCAACAAAGGAAAAAATAATCCAACAAGCGGTAAGAGGGTCAACCCAGAACTGATCAGGTTGGCACCACGTAACGGCGTTTAGAGCCACTCACTCGCTCTGCGGGTAATAACCTGGATATACTTCTAGTACAAATTCTCATGATAATTCTACCACTATTGTACCTTACACCATTACATTTGCAGGACTTCGACCGTATCTCGAAGTTTGGGGCACATAATTTCCACTGGGATCGTGATGATCATGACTGAGGACCAGGTTGCTGAAAGAGCAAGCTCTCAGAACTTGCTACGAGAAAGCGGTGGCGATGTTATGAAAAGTACGGAAGCTCTTCGCCGCCGCTAAGTTCAAGAGAGTCCGCCTCATTGAGGTGAGAATGAGAATCTCCAGGCGCGTGTTCAGAGCTTGAGGCCAACTCGAACCAAGAGGCCGATCTGGCGCTGTTTTACACAGCCCGCACTGAATTCGATGATGCGTGCCTCTCGAGTCCGAGCGTGAGGAGTGGGATATCGATCTTCTTGTGGAGAAATTTAGACAGCTCTTCCCGGGTGTGCGCCTGTGAGAGGAGACTCAGCTGGCACTCAGAAGAACCCCTGCGTCCTGGTGATGGTGGTGCCGCGAAGATGCCCAAGGCTGATACAATCCTTCAAGAAGAAGAAGAATGAAAACAATTACTCTTGTAACATTTTTGTAAATTCAAACAATTTGCTATTCAGGTCCGCCTGGACTTGTATGTCCAGGTCTGTCTGTGAATTATTCCAACTGTTGCTCTTGTGAAACTTTTGTTTGGTCTGCAGAGCATGACATTTCTTCTGCTCACGGCGGCTCGACTGATTTGCCAGTATTTAGTCGCCTTGGTGGTCCAAGGACTTAACTACTATCGTTCTGTTGCTTCTTCTTCTTTATTGTTCTGTGAATGTACTAACCTCGCAGTGTACACCCGCACTTCGTATGCATGATCATGGCTCACCTTAAGGGATATTATAGACTCTTAAGCGGCCAAGCCACTGGTCCGTCAACTGGTGACGCATCCTCACAAACAGACTGCTTCGCAGATCGCCGCTGGTGGATCGGGAGGAAGATTCCACCTGCAGATCGTAGCTCAAGGCCAAGATCGAGACTAAGCTCGACCGAAGACAAGTTCTTTAGAGACTGGGACTAGGCCGTAATCGAGGTTAAACTCCCTGAGTAGAACGGGAGGATGAACTCTGGAACAAATCTGAGGACAAACTCCTTTACTTGTAATATGTAAAGCGTATTATTTTTACTTTGATTTATTTGTGAAATATAGAAAATATTTACTTGAACCAAAGATGTAATCGCAAAACTTAGAAATAAAGTTAAACTACACCATTGGGAGTTCAATGGTTTATTGAATGGAAATTGTAGTTAGATATTCACAAAAACCAAAAAGTGCATTGAAAATACAGAATTGAAAGTACATAAATGAAAATACCATATTAACAAAGATAGAGTTTTGAGGTTGGTTGCATTCCACGCTCTAGAATCAACTCTCCCTCCGAGTTACCGCCTATAGGCTCCTTGGCCTACAATCACACAAGTATGGTCCTTCCTGCATCAGCTAGCTTTCCTGAGACTTTCCTTCGTGTTTTCAAATACTTTCCTCGAACTAAATCTCCTTCTTCAAAAACTCTGGCCTTGACATGCTTGTTGAAAGTCCTCGCCACATTCTCGCCGGTAAGTCGCTAACCTTATCTTGGTCGCATCTCTAAGCTCTTCGCAAAATCAAGATCTGGAAGATAACAACTCGTTAGCTTCTAAACTGCTCGCAGACCATACCGGCATTGGGGACAGACACTTCGCTGAATCACCGCTTCACAACCATACACCAAAGAGAATGGAGTCCGCCCCCTGTGGAATTCTTTGGTGTAGTTCTGCTCACGCACGTAACTAAGGGTAGCTCTTCCGCCCATCTCCTCGCCTTCTCTTCGCCTTTTCTTGAGGGTTTTGATGATAATCTTGTTGCTAGATTCTGCCTGACCATTACATTGGGGATATCTCGGTGCGTATAAGCGGTTCAATATTCCAGTGTACAGAATTCCTGGTCTTGTTCCTACGAACCAGCTTAAATTGTCATTACACACAATCTGGCTGAATTCCAAATCAAATGATGTTCCTCTTGATAAATGAGATGACTTCCTTTTCTTACACTTCGAATGCCTCGGCCTCAATCCACTTCGAGAAGTAATCATTATTACCAACATAAAGACCTTCACGTCACGGAGCCATAGAAGCTTTCCAACTATGTCCATGCCCCACTTCATGAAAGGCCAGTGCGAAATAGGATGCGTAACCTCACCGGGTGGTGGATCATTGAGAATGCTTTTGACATGCTTCACATTTACTTGCGTGCATCTACGCCTTCTTTTCTCATAGTTGGCCGAGTAACCAAATCTCGTAGCTCACGCTGACTTCTCCCAAAGACTATGGTTGCCACAATCTCCTTCATGTAACTCTTCCGCATCAAGCCTGCCTTCAAGCCCAGTAGGCAGATATGGACTCGACATAGATTTCTTGAACGTAACATCATCAATCAAGACATACCTCGAGGCTTTAAGCCAAAAGCTCGCCTCAAGTCCGTCTGGGGGTAAACACCATCTCTAAGAAAAGAATAAAAAGGTGCAATGTCAAGAGACAGGAGGGGGTAGATGTGTTGACGAGGATCGACTTTCTATAGAAGGTCCGAGGAGGTGTACTATGGGAATCCCGTCAGTCCTGCAGGAGTTTGAAACTAGAGCCAAGACTAGCTAAAGAGTCCGCACTGTGGAATTCAAGGTCTCTGGGGATCTGGTCAATCCTAAATCGGTCAAACTTCAAAACCAAGGATCTAACCTTCTCTGTATAGCAACATCTTAGAATCTTTCGCCGCAAAAGAACCATTAATCCGATTAACAATAAGTAAAGAGTCGCTTTTTACCTCCAAATTCTTGACACCAAGACCAATACGCATCCATCAAACCTCGCAATTAACGCCATATTCCGCTTATCATTGGTTGTATGCACAAATTACAACCGGCACCACTAATGTCCCTCAGTGGCGATTTCAGACAATGCCCAGACCGTAACCTCGACATTAGGCTCCATCGGATACAAAGACTCCAGTAGTTTCTCCTTTCTGCGCCCAGTGTGAGTTTCAAGGCACTTCCATAGCACGATTTCTTCAGGGTCGACTGAAATCACCACAAAAATACGCCAGAGGTTTGTGACTTTATTAACGTTTCAAGGGTTCATAATCGATGTCATCGTCGAACAGACCACTTAGCCATTCTCCGCATAGCTCGTGCTTTCTCAAGGACTGACTTAAGCTGAAGGTTAGTTCCCAACATGATATGATGACTCTCAAAATAAGGTCTAAGCTTAGTAGTTGACATAATTAAAGCAAGAACATACTTCTCCGTAAGAGAATACCTAGTTTTGACATCAGCAAAGCTTTACTCACGTAATATATCGACGCAAACCATCTTCTTCCCCGACCAGAACTGCACTTACAATGCTCCGTGACCGGACTTAGGTACGTACTTAGGGCCTCTTCTGGTCTGGATAGTAGTGGCGGAGCTTGACAGGTAACTCTTCGAGATCCCTGGAATGCTTCCTCGTGCTTCTCACCCACCGAATTCTTTGTTCTTCTTCAAAGATATCGTAGAAGGCTTTGCACCTTCTCGAGGACCTAGAAATGAACACTGCTCGTGCAACTCTCCCCGTCAACTTTCGGATGTCTTTCACGGCATCCGGGGGCTCCAGATCTAGGATTGCCTTTATCTGCTCGACTTGCTTCAATTCCTCTTCGGTCACCAAGTAGCCTAGAACTTCCCAGAAGACACTCCAAAGTTGCACTTTGCCTGATCTGGCTTCATTGAACTTGTCCCAATTGCAAACGCTGTTTCTAGGTGCTTCATGATCTTTGGCATCTTTTAGACTTTACCACCATATCATCGATATAAACCTCCATTGTGTCCCCAATTAGATCCTTGAACATCATGTTGACTAGCCTTTGGTGGCTCCAGGCATTTCCGAGTCCAAAGGGCATGGCTGTAGCAATAGATTCCACGATCCGTCATGAAGGAGGTTCCTTCCTGGTCCGAGGATACATCTTGATCCGGGTTAAACCACTTGAGTGCGCCCATGAAGGTCGTGAACTTCATGGCCGCCAGCCTTTGTCCACCATGGCATCAATGTGAGGAAGAGGGAAAGGATCCTTGGGACATGCTCTTGTTCAGATCCGTAGTCTACAGGTACTTCCACTTTCCATTCTTCTTCTCTGGACAACAACCACATTAGCTAACCAACAGATACATTACCTCTCTTACCATGTTCATGTCCAGCAATTTCCTGACTTCCTCATTCGATTATAACATTTCTTTCTCGCAAACTTCCGCTTCGATGCACTGCATCGAGGATCAACGCGTTGAGCTTGTGCGTGATAACGCCGATCGATTCCGATCATGTCAAAGTGGCTCCATGCAAAACTTGATTTCTTAGACTTGAGAAACCGATCGGTCGGATCGACATCGATGGTACATCACCGCCCACTAACACTTTCTTTTCTGGGCAGGTCTGGTCTACACTGATCTGGTCCATCTCCAATCCCGACTTTTCTCCACCATCACTTGACTGGTTTCGTAATTGCTATGCGAGCGATTTGTTGGTGATTTGGGGCTTCAAGGTCGCTTCAGAGCATTCCCGATGCGCGCCTCTCCCTTTATCACCCAAGACTCTACAGGTTGGGACCTTCACATTGATGGTAAGTGACGCCACGCCTTAAGATTATGGATCCAAGGCCCCGCCTTTAACGAACATTATACGGTCATGTAATCAATAACATTAAACTTTTCAAAGAAGAAACTCCTGGGCATAGGGAAGTGAGATCTCTCCCAAAGTGTGCTTGGTCTCGCCATCAATCCAACTGTAACATTAGAGTTCTTGGTCGACTTTGTCTCCGCCTATACCCATCTCCTTCAATGCGTCCAACATGATCGTTCACGTAGAATCGCCCCATCAACCGTAATCCCTCGGCGTGCAAGGGTGTCGCCGCTAATCGCAACTTGATCACCAGGCTATCATGGTGCGAATCGGGATGCCCTCACAATCTTCATGATCAAAAGTGACAACTTCCCAATTCTTCTCTATTCGGTTGGAGGCTGCATCTTCTCTTGCTTTGCTATCCTCTTAGTCATGCATAGGTTAGACCACGATATCGTGAACCACCATTGATAAATTTTACCTCATTATTGTATAGGGTGGAGGATTTGGCGGTTTTAAGGCTCTTGTCCCTGGAACTCGGGACCTGGCACTTTCAGTTCTGGCTGATTCTTCTGGACTGGTCTGATGATGTCCTTCAGACGTCCAGTTCGAAGCTGGTAGGAAATCTCTTCTTCGGCATAGCGCATAGCTTACGTCTTTGCGGCCGATGTTCCATGGTACTCACAATACTTGTTTGGATTTCTGTTCGATTTGGATTATCATTCCTCTTGGGCCATCTTGGCGATTCCCAAAGCTCTCCAACTTTGTTATCAATCAGGGAACCTCAACACCAAGACTGGCGATATCGAGTCAGTCATCGAATTGACTGCTCGTGAGTCGATAAAGATGCACTGTGTTCTGGGTGGCTTTCGGTATGGTGCCGGCCTCGCCTGCGCGCGCCCACCATCGGACTTCTGCTCACCTTCGTACCCGTAACTATCATGCGCCTCAAAGCATCTTCTTCAAGTCTAATGGGCCAAGGTCTTTACCGCACATCTTCAAAAGTAACACAAGGATACTTAGTTAGTTCACGATAAAGCTCGAAATTGACCACCAAACCTTGCCTATAAGCCTGGATAGCGATTTAGCTGCCACGATTGGGGATGTAGATCTTCTCCTTGTTGAATCTCTGGAGATAATCTCAGGGACTCATCTTTCTTTCGCATAACAATCAGACAGATCACTTGTTGCTTCTCTAATTTCCTCGCTACTAGCAACCGGGCAACAAAGACATTTACAAGATTAGCAAAGCGATTTAATAGTACCATTAGGAATATTGACAAACCATTGCGAGCTGGTCCAGCCGTAGTAGAACCAAAGCCCTTGCAATATGCAGCTTCTGTATTCTTTCGGGAACCGGGGCCAAAGTGTACATCCTTTGTTTGTACCGCAACGTGGTCCTGTGGATCTCACGTGCCATCATACGCTCATCCTGGAACACCGAACTTTCTTTGGGATATCCCGCATAGTTATGGCCTCGCCCGAATGGCTTAATCTGCATAACATTCTTGGGAAGCTTCCTCAATCAGGTCTTTGGAACTCACGAATCTCTTTGCAACCTTGTCATGTAACCGAGTTCTTGCATCATCATGAGGGTGAAGTTGAACTTCTTCGCCTTCCTCTTGTCGGCATTCTCGGATGACTCTTCCTCATCTTCACCACCCAGAGTTGGTCTTCGAGATCCTCATCTTCATCCGTGACAGAGAAGTCTATTCTCTTGATTATAGAACTCAAAGATGCCCCAGGCCCGATCTTTGATGTATCAGCCCTTAGCGAATCCAACTTGGTCTTCGTAATGCACTGCTTCCTTCAGCCTTGCATTCTCTTCGAGATTTGTTGAATCTAGATTGGATCTTCAGAACTCCTCGACAATTCCTCCAAAGTTCTATCACCATTTGAATATGGAAAAGGGTGATTTTTGTGAGATTTTTGTGAGAAAAATTACGCAAATTAATAAACTAGTTGCCCCACTACGCCATTTTGTTTTGGTAAAAACTTCACAAGAGAGAAAATGGAAAAAAGTGGATCAACTAGTACTATTTGCGAAACAGAACAGAACTGATCAGAACTGAGCTATATGGGACAGAACTAGGAACACAGGGATTTGATGACGCAGAAGCCCCGAGAAGAAGATGGGGAAAACTGCGGGCTACCAAGCCAGGAGTACTTTTATTAATATCAGAGTTGAGGTTACAGAGTACAACTGTGAAAGTGATCACTTCTGTAGCAATTCGTACAGAACTGACTGTAAATTACCGTAGTGTATTGTAATATATTTTCTAGTGCTTAAGTATGCTAAATGAGAGTAAAAAGATGAATGAAAATGTGCAAATGAGCCTCTATATATAGGCTAAGCAAGCTGCAAAATCAGTTCCTATTTTCTAGGGCATGTTCTCCATGTCTTCCATTACTCTTGGCGGTTAAATAACTTCCATTGACTCCACTTCTGCTCAGCTGAAACATCTTCCATTATCCCATGATCTTTGTAAATCACTATAGTTGACCTCGGCTGACCATAACTGCCATGCCTGTTCTGACCTCTTCTGGGTTATAACTGCTATTGCTCTTCTTTCCTGCTCTGTACCGTATTCTTGACATCTATCCAGAACTGCCAATTCTGGGCTGTGTAAAATCTGGTCATAACAGTAGAGAAGAATTGGGAAGTCGTCACTTTTGATCATGAGGATTGTGAAGGCATTCCAGTTCTGCACCATGATAGTCTGGTGATCAAGTTGCAGATTGGAAGCACCCTTATCGCTTCGAAGTTCGCTGATGGGGCAGTTCGTGAACCTGATCATGTTGGATGCATTCAAGGAGATGGGTATAGGCCAGGACAAGTGGGCAAGAACTCCAATGTTTCGTAGGATTCAAGTATGCGAGACCAAGCACACCTTGGGAGAGATCTCACTTCCCACCTATGCCCAGGGAGTTTCTTCATTTGAGAAGTTTAATGTTATTGATTCTATGACCTCGTATAATGTTTTGTTAGGTAGGCCTTGGATCCACAATCTAAAGGCTGTGGCATCTACTTACCATCAATGTGTGAAGGTCCCAACTCAATGGGAGTTACGTGATCAAGGGAGAAAGGCATCATAGAATGCTACAGAGCGACCTTGAAGCCTCCCGCCACCAACAAAACTCTCGCATAGCAGTAAAACCAAAGTCGTAGTGGAACCGTAAAAGTCGATTGGAGATGGACCAGATCAGACCAGAGCTGCCCAGGAAAAAAAGTGTTAGTGAGTGGCGTTGATGTACCATCCGATGTCGATCCATCCGATCAATTTCCAAGTCTAAGAAATCAAGTTTTGCATGGAGCCACTTTGACATGATCGAATCGGCCCCGACGTTATCACGCACAAGCTCAACGCGTTGATCCTCAATACAGGCATCAAAGTGCACCGTAAACGCAGGAAGTTTGCGCCGAGAGAAATGCTATAATCAACGAGGAAGTCCGTAAGCCTGGACATGAATATGGTAAGAGAGGTAATGTATCCCGATTGGTTAGCTAATGTGGTTGTTGTGCGTAAGAAGAATGGAAAGTGGAGAGTCTGCGTAGACTACACGGATCCCGAACAAGGCATGTCCCAAGGATCCTTTCTCTTCCTCACATTGATGCTATGGTGGACAAGACTGCGGCCATGAAGTTCGACTTTCATGGATGCCTCAAGTGGTTTCAATCGATTAAGATGTATCCTCCAGACCAGGAGGGAACCTCCTTCATGACAGATTGGGAATCTATCGCTACATCGCTTATGCCCTTTTGGACTCAGAATGCCGGAGCCACCTACCAAAGGCTAGTCAATATGATGTTCAAAGATCTCATTGGGGACACAATGGAGGTTTATATCGATGATATGGTGGTAAAGTCTAAAGATGCCAAAGATCATGTGAAGCACCTGAGCAAGCATTCGCAATTCCGACAAGTTCAACATGAAGTCAATCCAACAAAGTGCAACTTTGGGGTGTCTTCTGGGAAATTTCTAGGTTACTTGGTCACCGTAAGAGGAATTGAAGCAAGTCCAGAACAGATAAAGGCGATCCTAGATCCGAGCCCCCCGTGCGTGAAAGACATCCGTAGTTGGACGGGAAGAGTAGCACTACGGCATTCATTTCTAGATCCCTCGAAGGTGCAAGCCCTTCTACGATATCTTTGAAGAAGAACAAAGAGTTCCAATGGAGTGAGAAGCACGAGGAAGCATTCCAGATCTCAAGAGTTACCACAACCCCACTGCTGCTGTCCAGACCAGAAGAGAAAGAACCGTTAAAGTCCTGCACTGTCCACAGGCATTGATCAGAAGTGCAGCCTGGTCGTGAAGAAGATGGTTTGCAGTGATCCAATATACTACGTGAGTAAAAGCTTGCTAGATCAAACCAGGTATTCTCTTACGGAGAGGTATGTTCTTGCATTGATTATGTCAACTACTGCTTAGACCTTATTTCTGAGAGTCATCATATTCGTGTTAGAACTAACCTTCCAGCTAAGCCTTGAGAAAGCTCGAATCGCCTAGAGAAGAATGGCTAAGTAGTGCATGCGGCACCAAGACGACATCGCTTATGAGCCCGCATGCAATAAAGTCACAAGCTCTTGGCAGATTTTGTGGTCATTTCACCCACCTGGAAGAAAGTGGTGCTATGAAGTGTTGAAGCTCACACAGGCGTAAAAGGAGAAACCCTGATGCCGAGTATCTTGATGGAGCAAGCCTAATGTCGAGGTTCCTGGTCCGCATCATTCTGAAATCGCCACAAGGGGACATACTAGCCCAGTCAGGTTGTGAATTTCGCAACCAACAATGAAGCGGAATATGAAGCGCACTGCGTGTTCATGGTCCAGATTGGTCTTGGTGTCAAGAATTTGAGGTAAAAAGCGACTCTTTACTTATCATTCAATCAGTTACATGGTTCTTTTGCGCCAAAGATTCTAAGATGTTCGCTACTCTAGAGAGGGTTAGATCCTTGGTTGTGAAGTTTGACCGCTAGAATTGATCGGATCCCCGCAGACCCGTAACTCACAGGCACTCTAGCTAGTCTTGGCTCTAGTTTCAAACCTGCAGACTGACAGATTCCCATAAGACACCTCCTCGCACCTTCTATGTGAAGTCCCGATCTTGTTTCAACCCTGCCTACCCCCACTCGCTTCTTCGATCGCACCTTTTATGCTTTTCTTCAGAGATGGTGTTTACCCCCGCATGACTTGAGGCTAGAGCTTTTCGCTTAAAGCCTCGAGGTATGTCTTGATTAATGATGTTCGTGAAATCATATCGAGTCCATATTTGCGTTCTGAACCGCAGAGGCAGAGCATCGCAGAAGAATTACATGAAGGAGATTGTGGCAACCACGGTCTTTGGAAGAAGTTTGGCCAAAGCAAAGCTCTGAGATTTGGTTACTTCGCCAACTATGAGGAAAGAGGTCGCGGAGATGCAAGCAAATGTGAACCATGTCGGCACTCTCCAATGATCCACCACCACCGAGGTTCGCATCCCATTTACGCACCATGGCCTTTCGCGAAGTGGGCATGGACATACTGGAAAAGCTTCCAATGGCTCCAGACGTAGGTCTTTATGTTGGCAATGACTGACCACTTTTCGAAGTGGATCGTCAAGCTTCGGCGTAATGCGTAAAGGAGGTCATCTCATTCATCAAAGGAACATCATTTGTAGATTTGAAATTCCAAGCCGGTGTGTGTGATAATGGTACCGCTTCGTAGGAACAAGACTAGAATTACGTGGCAAATGAATATTGAACCGCTTACTGCACTCAAGATATCCCGAATAGCAATGGTCGGCTAATCTAGTAACAGATTATCATCAAAACCTTGAAGAAGAAGGTGAAGAAAGCACGAGGAGATGCGTAAGAGCTACCATTAGTTCTGGGTCGACAACTACACCAAAGAATTCCACAGGACGAACTCCATTCTCTTTCGTGTATGGTTGTGAAGCTGATTCAGGCGGTATGCTCCCAAAGAAGGTATGGTCCAACAGTTTAGAACCAACCTGCAGTTGTTGTCCTCCGATCTTGATTTTGCAGAGGAACTAAGGGATGCACTAGATAAGGTTAGCGCCTTACGCCAGAATGTGGCAGACTTCAACAAGCATGTCAAGGCGAGAGTCTTGAGAAGAGAGATTTAGTCCCGAGAAAGTATTCAGAATACAAAGAGAAGTCCTGCATAGGGAAGCTAGCCCCCGCCTGGGAAGGACCATACTTGATTGATTCAAGTAGGCGCCAAGGAGCCTATAGGCTGGTAACTCTGGAGGGAGAATTGATTCTAGAGCGTGAATGCAACCAACCTCAAACTCTATCTTTGTTAATATGGTATTTTCATTTCAGACTTTCAATTACCTGTATTTTCAATTCTGCACTTTTTAGTTTTTGTGAATATTTAATTCGCAAATCTCATTCAATAAAACCATTGAACTCCAATGGTGTAGTTTAACTTTATTTCTAAGTTTCTGATTACATCTTTGGTTCAAGTAAATATTTTCTATCTATCACAAGTAAAATCAAAGTAAAAATAATACGCTACATATTACAAATATAGGAGTTTATCCTCCAGCTTCTACTCAGGGAGTTCAACCTCCAGCCTCGGCCTGGTCCCCGCCTCTTGGAACTTGTCTTCCGGACTTGAGCTTAGTCCTCAGCCTTGGCAAACCATCTACGGTGGAGATCTTCCTCCAGTCACCGCAGCCTTGATCCTCAGAGCACCTACGTGAGGATGCGTCCTCTGATCGACGGGGCTTGACCGTTAAGAGAGTCCATAATATCCCTTAAGGTGAGCCATGATCATGCATACGCAATCTGGGGTGTACACTGCGAGGTTAAGACATTCACGTAACAATAATAGAAAGCAACTTGAAACGATAGTAGTTAAGTCCTTGGACCACCAAGGTCGACTAAATACTAGCAAACCGAAATCGCTGAGCGAGACTAGAAAAATGTCTTGCTCTGCAGACTAAGCAAAAGTCCCACAAAGAGCAAGCGGTTTAAGTTCACATGAGAATATCTGCACCTGGACATACAAGTCCAGGCCAGGCACTACGATAGCAAATTGCCTGAAGTTTACACAAAATGTTCACAAAGAGTAATTGTTTTTCATTCTTCTTCTTCTTCGGAAGGATTTGTCATCACCAGGCATCTTCACACGACCACCATCACCGGCCGCAGAGCTCTCTTCCTGATCGCTAACGCCACCGTTTCCTCTCCGAACCAGATGCGCTGGGAAGAGGCTGTTTAAATTTCTCCACAAAGAAGAAGTTCCACTCCTCACGCCGACTGCAGCACGATCATTTGAATTCTGGTCCGGGCTGTGTAAAACAGCGCGATCGGGCCTCCTGGTTCTCGAGTTACCTCAAGCTCCTCGAACACGCCTGGAGATTCTCATTCTACCGACCTCAACGAGGCCGACTCTCCTCAGACTTAGCGAAGCGGTGGGCCTTCTCACCACCTCCTTCATGTCAGCCAGAGCTCTCTCCAGAATTCATTGCCCGCTTCTTCGAAGCAAGCTTGTCTCCAAATGCTTAGCTATCACTGCCTCGTAAGTGGACAAAATGTGCCCCAAGCTTGATATACAATCAAGAGTCCGCAAATTTTATGGTGTAAGGTACAATAGTGGTAGAATTATCAGCGAGCATTTGTACTAGAAGTAAGTCAGTTATTAACCTGGAAAGGCGAGTGAGTGGCTACGAGCGCCCAGAGTCGATCCCACACTGGTCGAACCTTTTGTCGCTTGTTGATGATGTTCTCCACGCTTTGTTGATGGCGTCTTTGGCCAAATGTTCCTGTGAATGACAAACCTACAATTTCTTCTATCTTCCTCTTCTTTGTTTTCTTATGGTGTACTCTTCTCGCTCAACTGAACCTTCACCCTTAGGTTCTTCAACTTTCAACGCCTTGAACCCTCGGGAGTAGGAATACCAGAGGAACAAACGTGGCTTCACATCCGGACCCTCACATCACTGACCCCCAAGATAGCATCCATCTTCTCTTGCGGTAAGAGTAGGATCTGACCTCTAGTATGTGGCCTAGAGGTTTCACCAGCATAAGACCACACTTGATTAAGAATCACCGATCCCAGACCCAGACTTGACCAATCTTGAAACAATAGAGAAACTTACCTCGATGGCGAAACCATGAGCACGTGAACCTTTACACCTCAGCGGTGGCCTACGAAGTAGGAAAACACGCCTTGTTATCCCCCTGCATCAAGTCCTCTCCCCAAGAGGCAAGGCCATGAACGCAGCAATCCCAGCCTTAGAATCCTCGCTTGGCACAGTCGCCAAGAACTACCGGAAACACGAACATGAGAAACCTTCTGCACCTACCCAGAATAGAAAACTAGAAATAACGGACCGTGTCGGAAGTGACTAACCTCTTTCACCAATAGGGTAGTCCAAACAAATTACTGCTCCCGCAGTATCGCCAGAAAAAACATCTTCCGCCTTTATCATCCCCAAAGATCGTGATGCTCCACAAGATTGCTCGCCCTTCCCGATTCAAGATGAATCTTCCACTACCCGGTCCTTACAAACGCTGCATCTTGCCTTTGTCGATTATGTCCCGAACTTTGTGCAGTTTATCAACCAGACGGATAATCTTCCACATGCTCGGTATGATTTGGCAAGTAAGCTTCATGGAGGAAAGCACCCTAATTAATCCAAGAATTACAGGGGATCTCTTAGACCCCGATACGAAGGGAACTCATAGATGCACCCATCCAGATGACAGTCCAAGAAGTCAGAACATAATCGCTCTCGAGGAACGTAAAATTTCGGGTATTCAGTGCACGATTTGGTGATCTTTCGTGTGTTTAATAATTGTTTGAGAAAAGGTCGTTTTGGTTTCGTCATCAAAAGAGTCGCCTTTGATGAATTTGTGATCCCCATACAAAGATTTCATTAATCTCGATGATTTCAAGATCGGTGGTCTTGTTCACCATGATTTTCGATGATTTTGGTTTGATTTGAATTGATGATCGAAAAAGATGACAAAGGAAGAAGATGATGAACAGTGAGAAGGTAAAAGATAAAGTTGGCAAGGTGAGTTTTCTCGAAAATTTCATCAAGGCTCCTATTTATATGCAAAGGTAAAAGAGTTTAAGTGGGTTTAGGATTTTACCGTTGGTAAAATTCAAAACACCCTGCACTAGCCGTTGCTACTATTCGGGATGTCAAATCAGTTTAAATTCTCAACTACTTCGATTCTCTCATTATCTCTTTATTGTGCACAAGTCCTGCGGGTAAGTACATAGTTGTTATTCGAATTTATAGCCGTTACTTCTGCTCTAGTCTGTTCTGTATAGAGTTTGTACAGGATTGTTTCCTCAGCTTAACACCGCACTTGAGTAAACAAGGGGGCATTTGTTATAACCAGATTTACACAGCCCAGAACTGGCAGTTCTGGATAGATGTCAAGAATACGGTACAGAGCAGGAAAGAAGAGCAAAAGCAGTTACAACCCAGAAGAGGTCAGAAGAGGCATGGCGCTTACGCCACAGAGGTCAACTATGACTACAAAGATCATGGGATAATGGAAGATATTCAATGCTGAGCGTATGGAGTCAATGGAAGTTATTTAACCGCCAAAGGTAGTGGAGATCATGGAGAAAATGCCCTAGAAAATAGGAACTAATTCTGCTGCTAGCTTTGCCTATATAT
This sequence comes from Dianthus caryophyllus, assembly GCA_023091065.1. Taxonomy (NCBI): domain Eukaryota; kingdom Viridiplantae; phylum Streptophyta; class Magnoliopsida; order Caryophyllales; family Caryophyllaceae; genus Dianthus; species Dianthus caryophyllus. The sequence continues at coordinate 10,573,343 of CM041521.1, read as the reverse complement.
AGAGGCTCATTTGTACATTTTCATTCATCTTTTACTCTCATTAGCATACTTAAGCACTAGAAAATATACTACAAAATAACTACAGTAAACTACAATGGCCTGCATCACGAATTGCTACGTATGATCTCTTTCTGACTATGTACTCTCAGAATCTCAACTCGAGCACAATAAAAGTACTCCCGCTTGGTAGCCCGCAGCTTTCCCCATCTTCTTCTCGGCTTCACAATATCAAATCCTGTGTTCTTAGTTCTGTCCCATATAGCTCAGTTCTGTTCTGTTCCGCAATTAGTACTAGTTGATCCACTTTTCACTTTTTTCATACTTGATAAGTTTTTACCAAAACACCTTGGGAGAGATTTCACTTCCAACCTATGCCCAGGGAGTTTCTTCTTTTGAAAAGTTTAATGTTATTGATTCTATGACTTCGTATAATGTTTTGTTAGGCCGGCCTTGGATCCACAATCTTAAGGCTGTGGCCTCTACTTACCATCAATGTGTGAAGGTCCCAACCCAGTGGGGAGTTCTAGTGATAAAAGGAGAGAGGCAGACTGCTCAGGAGTGCTACAGGGCAGCCTTGAAGCCTCCAGCTACCAACAAAACGCTCGCATAGCAATTACAGAAACCAGTCAAGTCAGTAGTGGAACCAGAGAAGTCAGGATTGGAGATGGACCAGATTAGTGTAGACCAGAGCTGCCCAGAAAAGAAAGTGTTAGTAGGCAGTGATGTACCATCCAGTATCAGATCTGATCTGATCAATTTCCTGAAGTCTAAGAAGTCAAGTTTTGCATGGAGCCACTTTGACATGACTGGAATCAGTCCTGACGTTATCACGCACAAGCTCAACATTGATCCCACTGCATCAAAGGCACCGTAAACGCAGGAAGTTTGCGCCGAGAAAGAAATGCTATCATCAACGAAGAAGTCCGTAAGTTCTTTGGACATGAATATGGTAAGAGAGGTAATGTATCCTGATTGGTTGGCTAATGTGGGTGTTGTGCAGAAGAAGAATGGAAAGTGGAGAGGCTGAGTAGACTACACAGATCTGAACAAGGCATGTCCCCAGGATCCTTTCCTCTTCCTCACATAGATGCCATGGTGGACAAGGCTGGCCGCCATGAGGTTTTGACCTTCATGGACGCCTCAGTGGTTTTAACCAGATCAAGATGTATCCTCCGGACCAGGAAGGAACGTCATTCATGACAGTGGAATCTATCGCTACCGCCATGCCCTTTGGACTCGTAAATCTTTGGAGCTACCTACCAAAGGCTAGTCAATATGATGTTCAAAGATCTAATTGGGGACACAATGGAGGTTTATATCGATGATATGGTGGTAAAGTCCAAAGATGCCAAGGATCATGTGAAGCACCTAGAGCAAGCGTTTGCAATTCTGGACAAGTTCAACATGAAGCTGAATCCAACAAAGTGCAACTTTGGAGTGTCTTCTGGAAAGTTCCTAGGCTACTTGGTAACCAGAAGAGGAATAGAGGCAAGTCCAGAACAGATAAAGGCTATCCTGGATCTGGAGCCCCCCAGATCTGTGAAGGACATCCAGAAGTTGACAGGGAGAGTAGCAGCTCTGAACAGGTTCATTTCTAGATCCTCAGAAAGGTGCAAGCCCTTCTATGATATGTTGAAAAAGAACAAGGAATTCGAATGGAGTGAGAAGCATGAGGAAGCGTTCCAGGATCTGAAGAGTTACCTGTCAACTCCTCCGCTGCTATCCAGACCAGAAGAAGGAGAACCGTTAAGTCCACACTGTCGATCCACAGAGCATTCGATAAGTGCGCTTACGGTCGGGAAGAAGATGGTTTGCAGTATCCAATATATTACGTGAGTAAAAGCTTGCTAGATGCTGAAACCAGGTATTCTCTTCTGGAGAGGTATGTTCTCGCCTTAATTATGTCAACTACTAAGCTGAGACCTTATTTTGAGGGTCATCATATTTGTGTTAGAACTAACCTTCCAGTTAAGTCAGTCTTGAGAAAGCCTGAATCGTATGCAGGAGAATGGCTAAATGGTCCATGCATTTCGAAGACGCACGACATCGATTATGAGCCCGAGCAGCGATAAAGTCACAAGCCTTGGCGGATTTTGTGGTCGATTTCACCGACCCTGGAAGAAAGTAGTGCTATGGAGGTGCCGAGGCTTACGCAGGCGTAAAAGGTGAGACCTGGGCCTTTGATAATCGATGGAGCGTTAATGTCGAGGTTACTGTGGGCATTGTCCTGAAATCGCCACAAGGGGACATACTAGCCCAGTCATCGGGCCAGAATTTCGTACCACCAACAATGAGGCAGTATGAAGCGTTAATTGCGGGTTTGATGGTTTGTATTGGTCTTGGTGTCAAGAATTTGGAGGTAGCGACTCTTTACTTATTGTTAATCGATTAATGGTTCTTTTGCGCCAAAGATTCTAAGATGTTCTTTGTACCTTGAGAAGGTTAGATCCTTGGTTTCAAGTTTGACCGCTTTAGAATTGACCAGATCCCCAGAGACCGTAACTCACAGTGCACTCTACAGCTAGTCTTGGCTCTAGTTTCAAACCTCGGACACAGACAGATTCCCATAAGACACCTTCTCAAACCTTCTATAGAGAAGTCTAATCCTGCTCAACCTCGTCTACCCCAACTCAGTCTCTTGGGACCGCACCTTTTTACTCTTTTCTTAGAGATGGTGTTTTGCACCCGCATGCACTTGAGGCCGTGAGCCTTTCGGCAAAGCCTCGAGGTATGTCTTGATTGATGATGTTACATTCAAGAAATCTATGTCGTGCCCATATCTGCGTTGCTTGGAACCACCGGTGAAGCGCTGCTCGGAAGAATTACATGAAGGAGATTGTGGCAATCACGGTCTTTGGAAGAAGTCCGCCGCCAGAGCTCTCGATTTGGTTACTTCGCCAACTATGAGAAAGGAGGTGTGGAGTACGCAAGTAAGTGTGAAGCATGTCAAAAGCATTCTCCAATGATCCACCACCACCGAGATCCTACATCCTATTTACGCACCGTGGCCTTTCATGAAGTGGGGCATGGACATAGTTGGAAAGCTTCCTATGGCTCCGTGACGTAAGGTCTTTATGTTGGCAATGACAAATTACTTCTCGAAGTGGATTGAGGCCGAGGCATTGAAGTGTAATGTAAAAGGAAGTCATCTCATTTATCAAGAGGAACATCATTTGCAGATTTGGAATTCCAAGCCGATTGTGTGTGACAATGGTACACGATCAGGGGAACAAGACCAGGGAATTTCAGGCAACCTGGAATATTGAACTCGCTTACTGCACCGAGATACCCCCTGTAATGGTCAAGGTAATCTAGCAACAAGATTATCATCAAAACCTCAAGAAAAAGTCAAGAGAAGCGAGGAGATGGGCGTAAGAGCTACCCTTAGTTACGTGGGTCGATGTAACTACACCAAAGAATTCCACAGACGTACTCCATTCTCTTTGGTGTATGGTTGTGAAGCGGTGATTCCAGCAGGCGTTCCATCCCAACAAAGAAGGTATGGTCTGAACAGTTTAGAAGCTAACCCAGAATTGTTATCTTCCAGTCTTGATTTTGCAGAAGAGCTTAGGGATGCAGCCAAGATAAGATTAGCAGCTTACCAGCAGAATGTGGCCAGGACTTTCAACAAGCATGTCAAGGCCAGAGTCTTCAGAGAAGGAGATCTAGTTCTGAGGAAAGTATTTGAAAACACGAAGGAAAAGTCTGCAGGAAAGCTAGCCCCAGTCTGGGAGGGACCATACTTGATTGATTCAGTTGTAGGCCAAGGAGCCTATAGACTGGTAACCCTGGAGGGAGAGTTGATTCCTAGAGCGTGGAATGCAACCAACCTCAAACTCTATCTTTGTTAATATGGTATTTTCATTTCTGTACTTTCAATTCTGTATTTTCAATTCTGCACTCTTTAGTTTTTCGTGAATATTTAATTGCAATTTCCATTCAATAAAAACCATTGAACTCCAATGGTGTAGTTTAACTTTATTTCTAAGTTTTGCAGATTACATCTTTGGTTCAAAAGTAAATATTTTCTATCTATCACAAATAAAAGCAAAGTAAATATAGTACGCTACATATTACAAATAAAGGAGTTTATCCTCCAGACTTGTTTAGGAGTTCATCCTCCAGTTCTACTCAGGGAGTGTAACCTCCAGTTCTGGGCCTAGTCCCCAGTTTCTAAGGAACTTGTCTTCCAGATTTGAGCTTAGTCCTCAGCCTAGAGCAAACATCCCGCGGTGGAGATCTTCCTCCAGCCCACGGTCACGGCCCGATCTGCAGAGCGGCGATCCTATTGTGAGGATGCGTCCTCTGATTGACGGACCAGGGCTTGACCGCTGCTAAGAGAGTCCTATAATATCCCTTAAGGTAAGCCATGATCATGCGTACATAAGTCCGGGGTGTACACCGCGAGGTTAGTACATTCACGTAACAATAGCAAGAATAGAAGCAAATGTAAACGATAGTAGTTAAGTCCTTGGACCACCAAGGCCGACTAAATACTAAGCAAACCGAATCTGTCGAGCAGACTAGAAAATGTCTTGCTCTGCAGACTAAGCAAAAGTTCCACAAGAGCAAATGCATGTAAGTTCACGAGAATATTTACAGACCTGGACATACAAGTCCAGGCCAGACCACGAATAGCGAATTGTTTGAATTTACACAAAATGTTCACAAGAGTAATTGTTTTTCATTCTTCTTCTTCGTAAGGATTGTCATCGACACAGGCATCTTCGCCAAGACCACCATCACCACCGCAGAGCTCTCTTCTGATCGATTGCGGTGTTTCCTCTCCTGGGCGAATGCGCTGGGAAGAGTCATGTTTAAATTTCTCCACAAAGAAGATCTACGTCCCCACTCCTCACGCTCGAACTCGGAGCACGCATCATTTGAATCCTGGTCCGGGCTGTGTAAAACAGCGCCATATCGCCTCCCGATTCTGGAGTTGGCCCTCAAGCTCCCGAACACGCCGCTGGAGACTCTCGTTCTCGACCTCAATGAGGCCGATCTTCCTCGAACTTGGCGGCGGTGGCTTTGGCTTTTTCACCACCTCCTTCATGTCAGCCCGCAGCTTTCTCCAAGTCTGTGCAGGCCTGCTCTTTCAGAGCAAGCTTGTCCTCCAGCGCAGAAGTACGATCCCCAGAAGTGGATAAAATGTGCCCCAAGCTTGATATACAATCAAGAGTCTGCGAATTTTATGGTGTAAGGTACAATAGTGGTAGAATTATCATGAGCATTTGTACTAGAAGTAGTTCAGGTTAATACCTGAAGAGCAGAGTGAGTGGCTCTGAACGCCAGTTCTGTAGTATCGATCCCAGTCAGATCTGGGTCGAACTTTTGTGCTGCTTGTTGGATAATTTTCTCCACGCCTGTTGATGGCGTGCTGGACAGAAATGTCCCTGGTAATGACAAACCTTCAATCTCTTCCGCTTTCCTTTTCTTTGATTTTTTGTCTGGTGTGCTTTTCTCTGGTTCAACCTGGGTCTTCCCCTTAGGCTCCTCATTCTTCACCGCCTTGAACCCTGGAGTAGGAATACCAGTAGGAACAAACAGTGGCTTCACATCTGGACCCCCAGCCAGGATAGCGTCCATCTTCTCCTGGAGAAGAGTAGGATTCAGCCTACCCCTAGTATGCGGCCTAGAGGACTCACCTAGCATAGACCACACATGTCTCAGAATCATATACCCAGATTAGACTTGACCAAACAGAAGATTAAGAGACTTACCCCTAATGGCAGAAACCATAGGCGCATGAACCTTCACTGCTTTCTTTGGCCTACAGAACGTAGGAAACGTTGTTTTGTTATCATCCTCAGACCAAGTCCTCTCCTTGAGAGGCAAAGCCATGAACGCAGCAACCCTAGCTTTAGAGTCCTCACTTGGCACAGGCTGCCAGGAATCCGCTGAAAACACAGAACATAAGGAACCTTCAGACCTACACAGAATAGAAAATCTAGAAAACAATAGATCTGTGTCAAAAGTGACTAACCTCTTTCACCGATGGGGTAGTCCAAACAACCGCTGTTCCCAAGTGTGTCGCTTTTCAGAAAAAGGAAACCTGTCTTCCAGTCTTTATCATCCCCAGTGTCAGGGAGCTCAATCAGGTTGCTCTGACCCTTTCTGATTCTGAAGATAAACCTTCCTCGGCCATGGGCCCTTACAGAATAGACGTTTTTAAGATCTTGCACCGTCAGTTGTAGTCTGTACTTTGTGCAGAGTTTATCAGTCAAGCATATGACCTTCCACATGCTTGGCATAATTTGACAAGGGGCAAGCTTCATTGAAGAAAGTACTCCGCTGATCCAAGAATTACAAGGAATTCTCAGACCAGCCCTGAAAGGGAACTCGTGAATGCAGATCCATCCTGGGGAAGTCCAGGAAGCCGTGACATAGTCGTCACAAGGAACGAATATCTCAGCAGATTCAGGCACAATATGATGATCTTTGAGATGTTTTATGATTGATTGGGAAAGTGTGTTCTTGGTTTCATCATCAAAGGAATCACCTTTGATGAATTTGTGGCCACCAGACAGGATTTCATTGATCTCGAGGATCTCAAGATCTATCACTTTTTCGGCCATGTTCTTGATTTGGTTTTTTGATTTGATTTGATGATCAAAATAAGCGAAAGGGGAAGATGATGAACAGTGGATGGTAAAATCAAAAAGTTGGCAAGGTAAGTTCTTGAAAATTACTGAGGCTCCTATTTATACTCGAAGTTAAAAGAGTTCAAGTGGGATTAGGATTTTACCGTTGGTAAAATTCAAAACAACCCCAGAGTTAGCCGTTGCTACTATTCAGGAGTCAAATCAGGTTTTAATTCTCACCTAACTTCTGATTCTTACGTTATCTCTTTGAATGTTGTGCATAAGTCTGGCCAAGTGCATGATTTTTGTTCAAATTTTATAGCCGTTATATCTGCTCTAGTCTGTTCTGTATAGAAGTATTAGTGCAGGATTGTTTCCTCAAGCTTGCTGAACACTGCACTTGAGAAAACAAGGGGCATTTGTTATGACCAGATTTTACACAGCCCAGAATTGGCAGTTCTGGACAGACGACATAAATACGGTACAGAGCAGAATAAAAGAGCAACAGCAGTTATAACCCAGAACAGGTCAGAAGAGGCGCGGCAGTTATGGTCAGAAAGGTCAACTATGACGGTTACAAAAGTTGTGGGATAATGGGAGAAGTTATAGCTGAGCAGAAGTGGAGACCATGGAAGTTATTTAACCGCCAAGAGTAGTGGAGATCATGGAGATCATGCCCTAGAAAATAGGAACTAATTTTGCAGCTAGCTTTGCCTATATATAGAGGCTCATTTGTACATTTTCATTCATCTTTTTACTCTCATTAGCATACATAAACACGAGAAAATATACTACAACATACTACGGTAATTTACAGTCAGTTCTGTACAAGTTGTTGCAGAAGTGATCACTTTCACAGTTGTACTCTGTAATCCCAACTCTGATATTAATAAAAGTAATCCTGGCTTGGTAGCCCGCAGTTTTCCCCATCTTCTTCTCGGGGTTTCTGCGTCATCAAATCCCTGTGTCCTTAGTTCTGTCCCATATAGCTCAGTTCTGATCAGTTCTGTTCTGTTCCGCAAATAGTACTAGTTGATCCACTTTTTTTTCCATTTTCTATCTTGTGAAGTTTTTACCAAAACATCGTTCTTGGTTAAAATTGTTGAATTAGTCGTCCTCCGATGGAGGAGTTTCCAGATTTTTGTCCATCCATGTTAGGATTTCCAGATTTTTGTCTTACCACGGATTGGACAACGAATTTTATTGTCTATCCATGGCAGGTTTTCCAGATTATTGTCTTACCACGGATAGAACAACGAATTTCATGGTCTATCCATGGTAAGACATCCAAATTTTGTCATACCATGGACAGGACAATGAAATTCATTGTCTATCCATGATTTTGACAGTGAACGTTAATATTTTCGAATTGTTGTTGTTGTTGTTTTCATTTAACTAATCATATTTAATTTTATTTTTGCAGATGACAGATAGAGGAAAAAACATTATGGTTCCCCCCAAGGATTGTACGACTAATCGTAGTGTCACGGCCTCGAAGCGGAAAGAAAAGGTTGCGAAAGCTCAGCCTTCCACTCCAGTTCGTCGCTCCAAAAGGGTGGCGAAAGCTCCCCCTTCGCCCGCCACTGTAGTAGTCATTCGTATAACATAATACGAATTTAGAAGCATGCTTACCCCAAGTCCTTGAGACATAAGACGCTAATTGAATCCACTTAGTACTAAAAGCATTACATGCCTCCTTGAATTCTTCTTCACTCGTTGCATTTATAACATTACACCAACCGGTCTCGGGATTCTTGAGAACATGATACCATTCTTTTTTATGAATCAACAAAGCTCGGTTCTCTAAGGGACGATTCACGTGCCAACGACAAAAGAGGTGAGGAGTGTCGGGATAAAGGTTCCGAAGTGCACCAACCAACCCCAACTCGAGATCCGTAACGAATGCCGACGAAGAAACATCGGTACACTTAAGAATCTCCATCAATTTTCGCAACAACCACATGTACCCTTCCACCGATTCCATCGAAATTAACACTCACGCAATAAGAAAAGACGACCCAACCGGTGTCACACCGACAACCTCAACGAGGGTCATCTTATAGATGTTCGTCTTGTATGTCGAATCGATGAGAACTACGTGTGGGTATGCACGAAAAAGTTTTACGGCTTCCGGATGAGACATGAACACGTGAGTGAGCTCGAGCGTCAAAGGGTTTGTCTCGTGCCAATGAACATAGTTAGCTTCTACGGCTAGAGCTAACATTTGTTGTGCGAGATTTCTATCGCCTTTTAATTCCCTCCGAATCTTAGATGTCACGTTGTAAAATTGTTTACTTGAGGGTTGAGGGTTGAGGTTTATCGGGATTTTTTTGGTGAAGGCCGGTTTTTATGTATCTAGGTAAAATCGAAGAACTATATTTTTGTTTAACAAACGCTTTCTCATCTTCATCCAAACCCGCATAATGACGATGTCCATCTTTGCACTTTGTTAAGGCATGGTTGTGAGATCCAAAAGTTTCGGCCGTCACAATATTCCAAAGTACCAATCGTTTATTATCAACATAATGGTAATTTTCCACGGCTATAATACGAAACGGGCAATCATACTTTTGCATTTTTGGCTTCTTTTTTGGCTTTTCGGGATCATATACACCCTTGCTTCGTCCGTACCTACCACATCGAAAGTAAGAAGCCAATAATTCGGGTTGTCGTCGTTTTTTAGACCCATTATTTGCTTTCATCAAAACAAAGCCATTATCCCAAGGGATTTTATTAGCCCATTCGAAAGCTAAATCTTGATCCACAAAACATTCTTTTGTTACTAATAAAGGGTTATAATCAACGTTGTCGCCACCTAAGTGCTCAAACGAATCATGTACATATCGTTAAATAAATCGTTTAAACACTTTAATATACACAATACGTACATAATACGTCACAATGGTTCATCCATAGAAGGAACCTTAACCTGGACATTCTTCCATGGACGGACAAAAAATTCATTGTCCACCCGTGGAGGGGGTTAGAATCTGGATGTTTGTCCATGGCTAGACGTTTATATTCATACGTTTTACCGTCTTAGACAATAGGATTCATAGCTGGTCCGTGGGTAGACGTTCATATTCATACTATTTACCGTCTCAGACAATAGGATTCATAGCCGGTCCGTGGGTAGACGTTCATATTCATACTATTTACCGTCTCAGACAATAGGATTCACAGCCGGTCCGTGGTAGGCCTATGAATCTCTATGTCCATTTTTACGGGTTCCTTTATTTCGGACATCCAAATACACTACCAAATCTTATTTTCCACCATTATTATGACTTTAAGATTCCGTCTTTACCTTAAACTCATTGAAACTAACCTATTGTTCAATATTGTTCAACCAAAACTAAGCTATTGTTCAACATTGTTCAACCAAATTATGTGTGTATATTAAAACTAGATCTAAACATATAATGTATGAAATTTGTTATAAGTTAGTTAGCTTACCACCGATTCGGCATCCGACATTGATTTTAATCTTGAAGTTCAAGTCTTTTACTATTCTTGATTTGTTAGTTAGATTTTAAATGTAAAATATTTGAATATTTTTTTTGAGGTTTTTAGATGAAATTTGTTAAATTTGGGAGAAAGGGAGTGATAAGAGAGAATTTGGGAGAAGGGAGAGAGAAGAGAGAGAGAGGGCAAGGGCAATTTGGTAATTTTTATGAAAAAACGTCGTCGATTCGTAGTAAAACGTCGTTGATCTAAAGTAATCGGGTTTTTTATCTATATATAGTGTCCAAAAAGTAAGTGTATACAATCCAATAGAATGGATGAAGTATTAGGGTAAATACGACAATTGTACTAAACGAAAACTATTTGCTATGAACTAAATGGCCCATTATTTGTTTATTTCTTTCACATATGTATGGTAATAAATCAAGGTGATAATCTATACTCCATATAATAGCGTGCGGATCCTCTAGAGTAGCAACACTACTCTATATTATAGAGTTCAACAAATCACAACCATCCATTCAAATCAAGGGCCAAGATTTGTCCTTATTAAATATTGATTTTTTTAAAAAAATAAAAGACTTCCAAATAAAACTGCATCTCTCCTCCCCCAAGTTCTAAAGTACTCCGTAAAAAAGCTCTTCACAATCCCAATTTTTTGTCATTCCAAACCAGCCACAATTTGTTCTACCTCAAAAATATTTGGATCCTTAATACTTCAACAATATTTTGTAGGTAGATGAAAGGATTCTTGATTAATTTCGCAAATTGTAAAAAGTGCATCTGAGAGATTAGGAAGACAAAAAAAAGTAGGGAAAAGTTGGAGGGAAAATAAAATGGAGGGAAAGTTAAAAAGTGTAGGAGGGAAAATAAAAAAAAAGGAGGGAAAAGTTGGAGGGAAATATTTGGCACGTGAGATCTGTTAAAGGGGAAGGGACTTATCGGATTTTTATTGACTTTAGTCAACTTAAGCCAAAAAGGTCGTAGTTGGCAAAAAAAAAAAAAAGTAAAGGTATGAATTTACGAGGTTTTTTTAAAGGTGGTGTTTCGCAAAACTTGTTTTTTAAAGGTGGTGTTTGACAATAAATCCAAAAATAAATATATTGATGAAGTTGATAATTCATGGCATTCAACGGAGCATTGGAGGTATTTAATTATTTCTATTTTTTCATAATTTGTAGTTTTTTTTATATATATAATTATTTATCATGTTTTTGTGTTTGGTGATTTTTGGTATTTTGTGGTAGTGTGATGGTCATTTGGTAGTCTGATTGTCATTGACAAAATGTCATTTGAATATGTACCAACACGATATGCATCCACTGAAATTATGTGATTAAGAAAGCCTATTAGCTCAACATGGAAGAGCATTGTGTAGCTACACAAAGATGTAGGTTCAAATCCTATATAGGCTTAATACAGTTTTATTCAACGGCTCAACGCTACTTTGAAGTCGGTCTAATTTGATGTGTTAGCATATCAAGATTAGAAAGTAAAAGGCAGAGTATGATTAAAGGCAAAACATTCTTTGAATTTAAGAATCTAATATTGCATTTGAATTAACAATCAAATTATCAAAATATGAAAATAAAATCTCATCAACAACAAAAAAAACTTGCTTTTAACACTATTAAAAGTGAAATAACTATGTTCTGCCAAAATAACTTAACATCTTCATCTGCAGCTTGTCATTCAAAGCCACCAATTTTAATAGCTTACTTCCTCACCCCTTGTGCAGCTAGATTAGATTATGTCAATGTTATAATCCTGCAATAAAAAGGAGAAATTCATGTCAAAACTCCATTCTCCGACACCATATATATGTTCAAAATTACAAATGGAAGAAGAAGACACGTACCTAACCAATCGTCATTTACATCATTTAAAGGATTCAAAAAATTATGTTCATACGAACGATGTTGAGTTCACTAGACCTTGAACATACAATTCTGTTGAAACATGTGCTGTAGACGGTTCTTGACTTGTCGTAGACAACTCTTGACTCATCATACATCGTCGCTACATAAAAGAGATCCATTAAATGATAGAATGCACATAAAACAATCATAATAAAACATCTTTCAATGATCAATTACATCATACTAACCTGTGGTTGTTCGACTCCAACATTGCAACTGGTTTGTGTATTCTTTTTCTGCTGCCTTCTCTCCTTTCTCTGGACAGTTTCAGTAGTTGTAAGAGCCGATGAATTCATACCTCTACCTCTGTGCAATTTTTCAGTCCAACTTCTTTTCCTCCTGCCACTTTTCCTTCGCTCCTTTTTCTTCAGAGTGACCTTATTAAGATCGCAAGATTGTCCACCGTTTCGCTGTGATGTTGTACTTACATCGACCGGGAGTGTAACAGATTCACCATTTATATTTATATTTGACAAAATTTTCTCAACCTCAAGTGTCGCACTATCAACAACATTCTCCAATAGTGTAAAAGACTCTTCAAAATTAGCTGCTCATGAAACTAGTTTCACAAACTTACGACATAAATCCCTATATCGACGTGTTGCAGCCAGTTGAGGGTCCTCCATAATGGTCCTACCATTGCAATATTTGACAATTTCATTACGCACTTTTCTAGTCCATCGTTTCAAAATATATTTTTGAGGAATCGATTTTATATTCATTGTATCGAGGACTTTCAAAGCATGCGAGCATAGTATTCCTATTGTTTCAAACATTTTGCAGCTACAAGTAACCGTTTCAGTGGCAGGATCACCAAAAACTGAACATACCATGTCAGCGATTTTATTCTCTGGGTCTGAAAGCACAACAGTATACTCATTATTCGACTCACCTGCACGAAAAAACTTTATATACGCGACCATTTGTATTCATCTTGGAAAGCTTCAAAAATCTTCGGAGTATACACTTGACCAACTTGAGTTTTGGCATTTTTTCTCGTGATTCGTACTCCGAAATTAATTCATTTTGACGCTTTTGGCGAAGAACCCTCTCAAAATTGTGGAAAAATCGCATTATGTCCAAATCATACCGTAAGTAATCTTTAAGATCCTTATTGAAACTTTCACTTAATTGAGTGCTCTTCATGCCCAAAGAAACTACATTTGACATATAACATCTTGCCCATTTTGTTTTCAACTTATATATTCCATCTAACCAAGGACTATTTTGGACACTTCCTCGTAAAGTATTAAAAGCTTCCTCGAACACAGACTCTGTGTGGAACCCGGGAACTGCGTCGAGGGACCCAACTCGGCGTCTTGCTTAAAGGGCGGATTTTAAAGTTAAAAAAGATTAAGTTGGAAAAACCTTTAAGAACTGTTATGGAGTCGCCACCTAATTATCGCGGAAATTAGGAACCTGCTACCATGTTCTAAGTTAAAAACATGTCCTAGATTTTGGAGCACGCCGACACCCCTAGATCTAAGGTTGTGAAACCAGATTGGATTCGGGGCGAGGGTACTTTAGAAAAAGAGTTAATTCAAATAATGATTTATGAAAACCTTTTAGAAAAGCCTATGTAAAAATAGCCTCTACTGACCTAGAACAATCCTTGTAAGATGATATTTGAGCTAATGTTATCGCTACGTATAAGTGCGATAAGTTTGTAAAAGAATGCAGATGCAGATGCAAAAGATTGATTAAAACCCTCGCTTAGCATGTTTAACTTGTTAACGAAAAACTGTTCGATTAAAGGTCGAATTCATTGTTTAAGTTGATTTAATGCAAAATAAGAAGGTGCAAGATGTATGCAAATAAAATAAAGTTCAATTGTCCATTGGTTTATTTTATAAGGTCGATTCTTATGCGACTTTGGCGTGTCATCGGATATGGAGTGTACTTGAGTAAATAGAACACTTGGAGTGCAAGCGCTGGGTGCCAAAGCCGGGTGCTAAAGTGTAGACCCCTTTGTTAGTCCATAGAAAATAAGAAAAAGCTTTGATCCAAGTGGATCGGTACCTACCTTGTCCTGACGCTTCAGATCTGGCCAGAGCTTCGCTTCTTGAACTTAAAAGGAGGATGAATTCAACACGGGATGGTGTGTTGAACTCAAGGATTTGAGTGCTTGAGGCTTTTGTGAAGGTTTTGTAGTGTATTGTGAGAAGTTGTGTGTGAAGGGTGTTTTCTGAAAAGAAATTGATGATTTTCGAGGCTAGGTATGGGGGTGTATATATACTAAAAACCTCGGAAAAATTAGGAAATCCGGGGATAGAACCAGGCCTAGAAACCGCATAGCCTTATGCGGTTGCCAGGGCAAACCGCATAGGCTTATGCGTTTGCCTCCCCAAACCGCATAAGCTTATGCGGTTTGAGGGTGTGGTTTTAGCCTAGTTTCCTAGTTTCGGTTGAATTATATCTTTGAAAGATTACGTGATAATCTCAAACGTGTAGCTCAAGAAAACAGCTGGGATATTTCTGAGATATTTTGTGATGTTCAGGGCTTTGGAGTGCGGGCCAAAGGCTGGGTTTTAGGCTTCGGTTTGGGCGAGACCCGGAAAAATGAAAAGGGTGTATTTGCATAGTTTTTGTGAAATAAGGTAAGACGTGAAGCCGTATTTTGTGTAAGAGGAGACTAAAGGGAAGATCTAGCCACCGGGCCTAAATTTAGGAATTTAGGAATGCTGAATTAGACCTTGTTAATGTAAAAGGGCTAATTGTAGTGCAAATGCGAAGCTCATGCCAAATGAAGCGGGACAAGGACCTAGCTAGACTCCAAATGGACAAAGAACGTTTATTTAAATGCGATGTGAAGCGACCTAAATCTTTTAACATTTAAAACGACTCAAAATGAATTCGACATTAATTAGAACCGTTTAGTTAGCGTTAAAGCATGCGTAATAAAAGTCCGTGATACATCACAGGGTTTTGTATGGGAGGGTACGGATATGGGTATCCACAGAGCCCCCAGTTTGACTGAGCTCGGACTAGAGCGCTAGTCAAACTCCACGACCATATCCGGACCATTACAGTCTCGACATACCAATGTGAACGGCACGCGTGTCCATGGGTGAGACTAGGACTTCGAACCGGGCTAAACGGGGAGGGGCGTGCGCATTTTAAGGACTTGGCGGTCCGTGCATGCTATAAGGGCCTGCCGGCCTGCTGGATGTCTTCGTCGTGCTTGTTGTACTGTCGTGTAGTGCCGTTGTATATGCTTGGTGTCGTTGGATGCCTGGTGCTGCTGCTTGTAATGTCTTCGTATTGCATGTGTCGGAATGTGGGAAGGGCTAAAGTGCAGGGTGCATATGCTTGTAAGGTGTTCGGGTATGCGTGAGGTGTATAATTGAATAGGGGTGCTTATGTAGATGCTAGTGTAGGTCTCGTGAAAGAGCGTCCGTGTAATGCTTGTGCTTGAACTCGCCGAGGAGCGTCTATGTAGAGTGAAATGCTTGGAGTTTAGGTGTATACTGAAAGTGCTTGTGCTTGGACTCGCCGAGGAGTGTCGATATTGTCGTAATTGTATATGATTGCCTTCCGTTGAGGGGAAAATGATGTAATGCTCGTGAAGAGCGTTCGTGCTTCTGCTTCTGTACCGTACATTAAATGCTTAATATACGCGTATGGCGGACTGTAGGTGACGCCTTAACCCAAGCACGGGACGTACTTGGAGTTATATTAGAGCTAGGATGAATTAGTAATCGAAAAGTAGGCGTAAAACGAGAAAAAACCGAGAAAAGCCAAGGTCAGGAACCGCATAAGCTTATGCGGTTCATGGGGCAAACCGCATAAGCTTATGCGGTTTCCCCTGAGGGCTGTAGGGGCTATATAAAGCTCGAGTTGAGCCGTGAGCATGCTTCACTATACTCTTTCGGTTTTTCAACTCTAAAAACGCCATTTTTCGATTTTTCAACCAAATTTGCTCGTTTTTCTTGCGTTGCCTTGCTATGGAACGAGGTATTGCTCCATTTTAACTTGCTTTTACGTTATTTGTTGTTGTAATTAGCTAGTTTTGCCTTGAAATGTTGAAAAGACGGGTTTTGAATGAAAACCCGAGTTTTGCTTGAAATTTGCCGTTTGGATGCTTGAAATTGCCGTCATTGTGTTGCATTATGCCATGTGAACGTGTATGTGTGAATTGATTGTGATTTAGACCGTCTTTGTGTGAAAAACGTCCAAATTAGGTTTCGGGCCCGAAAACGAACCCGGATTTTCCAACCCGGAATTTCAATTAAACTTCGGTGTAGGATGCCCATAGTGTGTATAGTATGCCTATAGCGTTAGTTTTGCGAAAACGTCGAGCTAAGGCCTTCAAATTGCCGTCTTAAGTCGTAGTTATACGGAGTAATTAAGGCGAATTGGGGGTTTTTGATCGGAGTGACCAAAATGCAATTGCTGGTAATGGTTTGTTGTTGGAGACTATTATGGCGCGTAGAAACCATAAAGTTGTAATTTTGAGGTGTAGAGAACAGTTTTCGGCTTAATTGTGAATTAGGCCTAAAAATGCTCTGTAGGGCGTATAGTGTAATGTGTAAAGGGATGTATATGATGTATTATGTGCATACTATTTGTGTGTATTTGTGTATGTGTATGCCAAGTTGTATGCTTGCATGTATTATAGCTGTATGTATTGGTTGTGTTTGATTGCATGAGAGGATTCTAGTCGTGTTACGAGATCGAAATCTCGTAGGAGTGCTAGTTCGAGGACGGAGGGAGCCTCTAGCTCGAGTGGTTTGAGGCGTTCGCGCAGTGAGAGGGAGGCTGACCCTCGTGACTTACGCACGAGACGTGGTCAGTCACGAGGTAGAGGTCGTGGGAGGAATGTCCCTGTGCCTGATCCTGAGGATGAGCTTGCTCAAGAGCTGGTGGATGAGCTGGAAGCCGAGATGGATGTTGTTGAGGAGGCTGAGGAGGCCGAGGAGGCTGCGCCTATGGCGAGTAGCTCTAGGCCGCGAAAGTCACGTGCGACAGTATGCGTTCGCGAGGTTGGGATGGCCATAACCTTCATCGCGCCGAGAGACACGCTTCCTATCGAGCGACGATGGGTTGGCGTAAAGGCTCCATGAGGACTTTCTCGGGCGTCTCGTCCGTGATGTGTGCTTTTGAGGAGAAACTTCCGCCGGGAGCGCAAGCTTGGGTGCTGCGTAGTGCTTTTGGCCCGTTGGTCGGCCATTGGAGGGAGATTGCAGGGAAGAAGCAGACGGCGAACCTGATGTTGATCAGGGCCTTCCTAGACAGGTACTGGGACACCACGACGACGTTCCATATGCCCGGCTTTGAGGCCGGCATTACCTTGTCTGAGTATGCGGTCATAACGGGGCTGCCGTTTGGAGACCGTGACATGAGCTTCGAGTTTGCGCCGTCCGTTGTGGACGAGGTTGTGACTGCCGCGATTGGCGGTGGTTTGGAGGTGATTTGTGAGGGTGCTCCACCTTACACTTTCAAGACGAGCTACATCTTGGAGTACTTTGAGGGGAAGACCGAGTATGGCCCCTCGGAGTGGAGTGACGAGCAGAATGCTCGTATGTGGCTGTGGTGGTTTGTCAGCGCCGTGTACTTCGGCGATAAGGGCGAGCGGGCGTCGACGTCGGTCCTTATGCATCTCCTGGATTGGAATGCAATTGGGACGTTTTACTGGGTGACGCCGTCTCTGGGTTTGTGCATTCGTTTCTGTATGGATGCCGTGAGACCGCGGGTCATGGATCGAGGGTCGAGACTGTCCTTAGTCTCGCCTGGATTCTTGATGGAGGTACGTGTTGATTTTATTTTGTCTTAGGTGCATTGTTGCTTGCTTTTGTTGTCTTTGTCTTTGTTGTCTTTGTAACGTGTTTTTGTTTCTTGTGTGTGCAGTCGTGGATTCTTAGCCATTTTCCTTTTCTGCTCCCCCCGCATGCTGTGAGGATCGTGAGAGAGTACCCGTGATGCGTACTTAGAATGCGATGTAACCGTCTTTGCGTTTAACTGGTCGTATGACGAGGTTCGGGACCGTCTGAACCGGATGCGATTTGATGAGGTTTGTGCTTGAACCATTTTAAATAGAGTGTACTTAAAATGATTGTATTGTATTGTATTTATGAGTGTGTTTTGTTTTTGTAGTTCGTGCCGTTCCCGTGGGGCCAATATAGGGATATTCCTGAAGGCATCGGGGCGCGGTTTGCAGTGCGAGAGACCCAGCGCCTGTACCTGGCGACGTCGTACGGGCCGGTTTGGTACCTTGGAGAGCGTTTGGTCTTTCAGGAAGGGTGGCCAGCTCCGGTGGTGCCTAGGGATCCGCCGAGGGTCCTGTTTGAGCGAGGGGTTTCCGCTCAGGATCGGATGGCGTTGTACGGGGAGGGAGAGTCGGTGAGTCTTCTCTGTCCTGGGGAAGATTATGGCCAGTTTGCTGAGTCTCGGCTTGCTTGTGGGCCGATTGAGGTATGCTTGCTTCTTTTGAAGGTGCGTAAGGTAATTTTTGCGAAAAATTTCCTAACGTGTTTTGTACTTGTTTTGTAGGAATTCGATCCCGAGATGGCGGAGCAGCCTGGTGACTTCCCTACCACCGTTGAGTACGACGAGTCGGGTGTGCGTCGTACTTTCACTTTGCCGACGTACTTGCCGGTGACCACTGACGCGGGCATGGACAGCTGGACGGGCAGGGTGAAGAAGGTATGTATCTTTGTCGTTGTATATGTATGTGAGCCCCTAGTTTGATCGAGGTATGAAATATAGCGATGATCAAACTTGTGAGAGTCGTGTTTTTGTGTTACCCCCTCGAGTTTGACTTAATTTGAGTGAAATTAAGGCAAAATGGAGATGAGTGCTTTTGTTTTGAAATTTCCCCCTAAGTTTGGCGTAATCTGAGTGAGATTAAGGCAAAATGGAGAAAAATGTGAAGCGTTTTTGTGTTGTGTATCATAGGTGGCTAAGGAGGCTCATAAGAAGCTATGGCGGATAGCCAACAGATGGAGGATGGCTTGGGCTGAGCAAGCTGCTCAGTTGTGTCAGAGCCGGGCGGAGACGGCGCAGATTCGGCGTGAGTTTGACGAGTATCGTCGTCGTCATCCCGAGTGAATTTGTGTAATAAAGATTGTATGAACCTTTGTATACATGTCGTTGTAGCTTGAACTTTGAACTTGATTGTAGTTGTGAACCTGTTTGGTAAGCTTGTTTGAAAAATGAAATGATTCCCGAGTGGGATGCTTTGATGTTGATTTTAGATTGTGAGAATGCGTTTATAAAAAAGTTCATTTTAAATGTGAAATGAGCTTGTATGAATGTCGAAAATGTTATGCGTTGACTCGTGGTAAGAATCGTTGTTGCCAAAGTGAAATGTAATGTTGCTGCGTGGGGAACAACAAGGGAATGTCGTAGCCGAATGTAGGTTGTAGTGTTTTAGGAAAGACGAAATTAGGAAAGTTGCGAGAAAACCCGCCCCTTGAACCGCATAGCCTTATGCGGTTTAGGGGTCAAACCGCATAGGCTTATGCGGTTTGATGGGCAAACCGCATAAGGCTATGCGGTTTGGCGGCTTGGCTGTTAACGCCGTGTTTTCATATTCCGTAAGATGTTTTGTATATAAGGAGGGGGGGTGCGTACTATAATCCTCATTCACAATTACTTCTCTTCTTCCCTCTTAATACAAGTTTTTGCTCTCATAAGTATATTAGGTATATTTACAAAAGTTTTTTTGTATCCAAGAAAATGGTGGAGCATTTTGATGCTCTTTTGAAGAGGTGGACTTCCTCATTAAGTCCGGCGATGAAGAAGGCGGTGTATGATGACGGTGCGGGTGTTTTTATTGGCTTTCGCCAAATGAAAGTCGATCTTGACTTCTTGGATGCGTGCTTAGATTATTGGGATCCTAGCTTGCATGTGTTTAGGTTTCCCGGGGGAGAGGTGTGTCCTTTGATAGAGGAGTTTGCGGCCATTGCGGGGTGGTCGAAACGGACTACTCCTGTGGTTGTAAGGAGTGAGCTTTGTTACAACGGGATGCTGCGAAACTTCCTTGGGATGACAAATGCTCATGCTGCAGGTTTGTTTGAGGGAGGCAAGGTAAACATGCTTCTCTTGTGTCAACGATACATGAATAAAGTTGATACTAGTATTTCGGACCGTTCTAGGCGGAGGGCCCTTGCTTTTTGTTTGGTTCATCGTTATGCTTTTGCGGGGTCCATGCCAGGTGGAGTGTTCGGAAACGCGAGGTATGCCTGTGTTGTCGAAGAGATGGAAAGGGGATATGATCCTTCTGCGTTGATTCTAGCGGAGACCATACTGGGTTTAGACGACCGTTGTGCTAATCGTCTGAGCTCGTACAGGGGTTGCGCTAGGATTCTCAACATTTGGCTCATGGAGAGGCTAAGCGTGTATAAAGCTCTCCCCCTTGGTGGTGTCTTTAAGGCTGCGGCGACGACGTCGCGAAAGATGGAATGGGCTGACCTTCGGGAGCGTTCGCTAAACTACTACCGGGGGTTTGTCAAAGAGAGCTCCATTCGTTGGTACGTGTCTTGGTGGGGTATTACGGCGATTACTGGCCTGGCATTTGCGAATCGCGCTCGTGGGTTGATGTTGTGCGGGTTTGAACGAGGGGTGTGGATTCATCCTCTTCGCTTGAAGAGGCAAATCGGGCTTGCTCAGACCATACCCGAGCAGGATACTCAGGTTGGAGGGTTGTTGTGCTAAACAACCAAATGATCGATGCTTGGATCCGAGGATGGTCGGACCGTGTTACTTGGGCTGTTCCGGAGCATATAGAGTCTAGTCGTGTTACGGACTTCTATACACGATGGTATCGTTCCAATGATCCTCAGGAACGGGAGAATCAAAGGAGGAGGGAAAAGAATGGGCCAAGGCCCTTCTTGGCGTATGAGGTGGTGCGCGAAAGGAGGGACTATGGTGATCTTTGTGCTGTTGGTGTGGATGCTTCTACTTCGAGACCGGCGCGGGAAAGGCTTGGACCGAAGGTGACCGTTAAAGATCGTCTAGGGTCAAGGATTGAGGAGCCCCCAGTCGAGCAGGACGAGGATCCGGTCGAGCCCCCAGGTTTTGAGATATCTATTCCTGTTCTTAGTTCGAAGATTGTGGCGGATCGGCCCCTTGAAGATGAAGAGGCTGATCCAAAGCGTCAGAAAATGACTTGAGTAGTTTGCTTTGTTTTGTTTAGAAAATTTACCTTTATTTAAACAAAGGGCTAAGGAGGCTTGTTCGTTGCTCATTTCCAAATTGCGAAAAATTCTAAATAAATTAATAAAATAGAATTAATTTGCTTTTGTCTTGTCTCGTTGCTTTCTTTTGTTTTGCTTTGAAATGTTCTCGACCTTTTTAAGCTTCGAACATTCGTATTTTGTTTTAAAATCCTCGGCCTTTTTAAGGTTTGGATTTGTCTGTTTGAATTGTCTTGTCTTAAGTCCTCGACCTTTTTAAGCTTTGGACCTGTTCGTTTAATTTGTCTTGTCCTTAAATCCTCGACCTTTTTAAGCTTTGGACTTGGATTTTTGTTTTGTTTTGTGTTGACTGTGCTCTCGACCTGTTTAAGCTTTGAGCGTGTCTTTTTTTGAGTGCATTGCCCTTGACCTTTTTAAGCTTTGGGCGTGCGTGCTAGGAAGTTCGGTTGTGCTTTTGACAAGCTGCCTACGTATCCGCGTTTCACGGAATCAAACCGGCGTAGTTCGTGTGATTCGGTTGAGCTCTTTGCAAAGTCGCTTACGATCCACAAAGGTCGTGGAATCAAACCGAGCGTAGTTCACCCATGCGAGAGTGAGTTTTGTTTTGAAATGCATTGCAAAATTGTTTGTGTTTAGGGGTAGTATTTCTTGAGTTGATCAAGATTTGTTGGTAATCGGAAGTCCTGACCGTCAAGGTCAGTTAATTTCACGGCTCCTCCAGGGAGGATTTCCTTGACCAAGTACGGTCCGGCCCAATTGGGTTTGAATTTTCCTCTTGGGTCGACTGGTAATGGTGCTCGGACTGATTTGAGTACTAGGTCACCCACTTTGATGTTTCGTGGCTTAACCCGTTTGTTGTAGGCGCGTTGTAGGCGAGATTGGTACATTCGGACTGTACTTAGTGAATGTAACCGTCTTTCGTCTAAAAGGATAAGTTGTTCATATCGTTCGCGTGCCCATTCGGCTTCAGGAATGTCTGCTTCCATGAGGATTCGAAGGGATTGCATCTCGATTTCTACAGGTTGAACGGCTTCCATCCCGTAGGTTAAGAAATAGGGTGTCACGCCTGTGGGTGTGCGGATGGTTGTGCGGTATCCCCATAATGCGAATGGGATTTTGTTGGGCCAGTCGTGGCAGGTGTCGATCATCTTTTTGAGGATTGATACGACGGTTTTGTTTGCTGCCTCGACCGCGCCGTTAGTTTGTGGTCGGTAGGGTGATGATTTGTGTCGTTGTATCTTGTATTTGAGAAGAAGAGGTTCGACTTCTCCTTGGAAGTGTGTGCCTTGGTCGCTTATGAACTCGTGGGGTATGCCATAGCGACAAATGATGTTGTTTTGTATGAATTTTGCAACTTCTTTTGTGCCTAGCGTGCGGTATGATGCGGCTTCGACCCATTTGGTGAAATAGTCGATGGCCACGAGGATGAAGCAGTGTCCTCCTGCCCCCACAGGTTGAACTTTGCCGATGACGTCAATTCCCCAGGTTGAGAAGGGCCATGGCGAGGTTAAACTGTATAGTGGTGAAGGAGGGATGTGTTGTACGTTTGCAAAAATTTGGCAATTATGGCAGTGTTTGACATATTTTACGCAATCGGCTTCCATGGTTGTCCAGCACCATCCTAGCCTTATGATTTGTTTGCACATGGCTCGTGCGTTCATGTGTGGTCCGCACTCGCCATCGTGTACTTGGGACATGATTTCGTGTCCCTTTTTGTGATCGACGCACAAGAGTAGTGTACCTTGAGGCGTCTTTTTGAGTAGTTTGCCCATTTCCATCACGAATTGTGATGATAATAGGCGTAGGGCTCGCTTGGCCCGTTTGTCAATGTTTGGTGGATATTCACCGTTTGTTTTGTAGTTGATGATTGCTTGGTACCAAGGGTCGGTTTGCTCTTCCTCGGTTTCAATGTCACAGATGTAGGCGGGTTCATTCCGTCGTTCCACGACAATGGGTAGCGTTTCCATTCCCGGGGGTATGTTGATTAGTGACGCGAGTTTGGATAACGCGTCGGCGAATTGGTTTTCTTCGCGTGGGAGGTGTATGAATTCTACGTGATAGAATTCGTTTATGAGCTTTTGTATTTTGTTTTGGAATAATGCTAGGTTTTCATTAAGTATCTTCCATGCTCCGGATACTTGGTTGATTATGAGGGAGGAGTCCCCATAGACTCTTATATTGCGGGCGTTGAGTACAAGCGCTGCTTGGAGACCGTGCAAGCACGCCAGATTCTCGCGCGTTGTTTGTAACGTCAAAATCTAGTTTGATGGATAAGGGGGTGTGTTCGCCATTCGGGGATATGAGAAGTATTCCTACTCCGCATCCTCGATAGTTGGAGGAGCCGTCGAAGTATAGCTCCCATTGTTCTTGGTTGATGTTGTAAATCCCATCGTCTGGAAGGGATATTGTGTCGATGATTGGTTGTTCGTTGATTGCGTTTTCAGCTAGGAAATCGGAGACTGCTCGTCCCTTGATTGCTTTGAGGGGTACGTACTTAAGGTCGAATTCGGCTAGGAACAATGTCCATCTGGCCATTCGTCCGTTAAGCACAGGTTTCTCGAAGAGGTACTTTACGGGGTCCATTTTTTAGTAGACCTTCGTCTGGTGTGCTAGCATATAGTGACGGAGGTTTTTGGATGACCATACCAATGCTAGACAACTCTTCTCGACGGGTGAATATCGAGTTTCGTAATCGAGAAATTTCTTGCTAATGTAATAGATTGCGTGTTCTTCGCCGTTTATCTCTTGAGCGAGCATGGTGCCCATGGCGGTAGGGGTTGTTGTAAGGTATAAGGATAGTGGTAAATCCTTTTGGGGTGGTCGTAGAACTGGTGGGTTAGTTAGCAATTCCTTGACCTTGTCAAATGCCTTTTGACATTCTTCGTCCCATTCAACGTGGTCGGTTTTCTTGAGTTTCTTGAAAACTGGCTCACATATCATGGTGAGTTTGCTAATGAATCGCGAGATGTATTGGATTTGGCCCAAGAAACTTCGAATTTCGTCGAGGTTCTTCGGGGGTTGCATTTCGAGGGGTCGACCTCGATGCCTCTTTGGCTCACTACGTGTCCTAGTAGTTTACCGGACTTGACTCCAAAAGTACATTTTTGGGGATTGAGGCGCATTTTGTATTGTCGTAGGCGGGTGAAGAACTTGCGGAGGTTAGTGATGTGGCCACTCCTCTCTTTTGACTTCACGATCATATCGTCGACGTAAACTTCGACTTCTTTGTGCATCATGTCGTGTAAAAGGGTTGTAGCGGTGCGTTGGTATGTAGCACCGGCATTGATTAGGCCGAAAGGCATGACCGTGTAGCAGTATGTGCCCCACGGTGTAATGAAGGCCGTCTTTGCCATGTCTTCGAGTGACATTTTGATTTGGTTGTAGCCTGCGTAGTCAGCCCATGAAGGATAGGAGGCGTGATCGGCGGTGTTGTCGACTAGGGCGCCCACGCGTGGGGTAATGGAAAGTCATCTTTGGGACTAGCTTTGTTCAAGTCGCGAAAGTCAACGCATACTCGAATTTTGCCATTCTTTTTCAAGACTGGGACCATGTTTGAGACCCATTCAGGATATTCGATGACTTGGATGAAACCGGCTTGTAGTTGTTTTTCGATTTCTTCCTTAACCAAAAGGGACCATTCGGGGCGTAGTCGCCTTAGTTTTTGTTTGATGGGTTTGTAACCGGGTTTAATGGGGATGCGGTGCTCGGCGATGCTTCGTTCGATTCCGGGCATGTCTTTGTATGACCAAGCGAATACGTCCTTGAATTCGCTTAGGAGTTGTGTGAATTGGGTGCGCTCGTGTTCGTCTAGTGAGGCACCTAGTTGTAGTTCCCTTGGTTCTTCGGGGGTTCCCACGTTTATGGTTATGGTTTCCTCGATGATAGGGTCTTGTGTTTTTGGGTGCACAATGTTTGCAATGTATTTGTTTAATGATTCATTTGTTTGTTCATTTTCGCATGAGTTAGTGTCTTTTGTATTCTGTGTTTTGTTTGTTGCTTGTTGATTTTTGTTTGTTTGTATTTTGTTATTTGTTTTAGCTTGAGACAAGACGTAAGCAAATTTATTCATTTCATTATTTTGAAGAGAATTATTCGACAAATCAGAAAATTGCTTGGAGCTAGCCTCCGTAAAAAGGAAATCTAAACTAAAGCTAGAGTCTAGGATAGATGGGTCGACAGATGACCCGACACTAAGAGCATTAGAATCTAAAAGAATTTCTTCTTCTTCTTCATCGTCTTCTGTGCCGCTAGAGCTGCTTGAGCTGCTTGAGTTGCTTGAACTGTTTGAGTTGTTTGAGTTTGAATCACTCTCGTCCTTGTCTTTGAGATTAGTGACATGGTCGAAGAGTGGTCCTTCACCGGTGATAAGCTGGAAGTGGTGACCTTGTGCATCGGTCCATTTCAGCGTCTTATACCATCCGTTGAGGGTTTTGTCTGTGGCGTCAGCTATAAGTAAGTTAGGATTGAAGTGACGGTCTCGCATGATTGTGGAGATAATTTCTTCGTTTTTGGTGCTCGGTGAGGCCTTGAGTGTGTTGGGCTCGGCCTCACTAGAGAAACAAGCTTCGGGTGAATGGATGATGTCTCGAAGGGAGGTATTCCCGTCGACCGTTCCTCCGGGGGTGAAATATGCGTTTAGGTCGAGGATGTAAGGTCGTAGGGTGACCTTGTGGGTTGACCTTCGCCTTTGGATTTCCTTAACCATCTTCTCCTAGTCGTCGTTCTTGGGTTTATAGCCTAGACCCATGGTGAGCCAAAGGCTGTCGTTGTTTTTTGTTTTGAAAGGTTTGTAGGTTTTGATTGGTGTGCGTGTGATGGCGCCGACCTCAAAGTCGAAACCGCATAAGTCTTCCACGGGTTCAGCCACAATTTCCGCAGAATTGGGCTCTTTTGGTGTATTGAAAAGGGCTCGGAAGTTTGAAGCCTTCAAGGTTATGATCTCCTCGTTGAGAGGGATTTTAACCTTTTGATGTAGAGTGGAAGTTACGGCTTTGGTGGAGTCAATCCACGGTCGCCCCAGGAGTATGTTATAGGAAGGGGTCATGTCGATGACTTGAAACTCGACTTTCCTTTCTATGGGACCACTGCGTACGTGAAGAGAAATGGTTCCTTTCACGTGACGTCGGGTTCCGTCGAAAGCTTTGACTCCGTCCATGCTCGGGGTGAAGTCTTTATCGGATAGGCCGAGGCGATGTGCGGTGGCCAATGGTAGAACATTGACTGCAGATCCGTTGTCAACAAGGGACACGGGCAAAGTCTTCTTCATACACTCTACGCTAATGTATAGAGCGAGGTTGTGGTTTGGTCCGAATGCGGGGAGATCATCATTTGAGAAGGTAATAGCTCCTGGTAACCAATCCCTTGTGACATGGCTGACCATTTGATCTGGAGAGATCTCAGCGTCCGCGCATGCTATTTGTAGAGCGCGAATGAATGCATTCCTATGTTCCGCCGAGTCTCGTAAAAGGGCCCAGATGGAAACATCAGCTTTTGTGCGAGCGAGTTGCTTCTGAAGCACCTCACTCGTGTTTGGCGGTGGAATTATCGTAGAGGTGGAGGGTGTACTTGTAGAGGGGTTATCTTCTTGGGCCACGGCCTTGCCTTTCTCGGCCGCAGTTGCTTTTCTGGCATGTTCATCTGTGAAGATATTCTGATAAGGACGACCAGAGCGTGTGAGGTGTGAAACCTCGTCTTGGTTTTCCTTCTCGGGCTGCACGCCCTTTTCTTTTTGATCTTTGTTTTCGGGCTGCTTGCCCTTCTTTTTCTTTCCCTTCTTGTTCTTTTTGTTTTTATTCGAGGAAGGAGTAGTTGAGAGTTGAGCTACCGTTTTGTTAGTGGGCGGCCACTCTTCGTCTTCGTCGTCACTGAACCAAACGCCATTGATTTGGTTATCATCGGGTGTGATTAAGTAGGAACAGTCTATAATCGGAACTGATTCGACGAGGGTTGCGTGATTCTGGGCTCGGATACCGATTTCAATGAGTTCCTCGAAGTTCTCGGCATCTTCGTAGTCGAAATGTCTTTGCCATTTGGGTTGTAGGCTGGAGAGAAATATGTCCATGAGTTCATCTTCATGCGGAGGATTCGGAACTTGGGCAAGTAGTCCTCTCCATCGTGCAAGGTAGTGGATAAAGTCTTCCTCGTCTTTTTGACGTGGAGCTGTGAGAGCATAGAGGGAGACATGCTTGTTGACCTTGTTCTTAGCGCGTTGCGCTAGGCGTTCAACTTCGATCTGATGCAAGGTCTTCAAGTTGTCAATGTCTTTGGTGAGCTGATTCACACGGTCACGGAGAGTTCTCAAATTATTGAGGTTAGCCATTTTTGAGGTGCGTTTGAAACGAGGAGTGATGATGCGATTCATGGTGAGTATTCAGCTGAGGCCTGCATTTCACTTCGTATATTAGTGACACGACTCGACCCACTAGACTCACATTCATTTTTAAGCATTCATTTTAGCTCATTTCTTTGTTTAGAAAGACCTTTTATGTTTTGAAAAAGAGGAGATTTTTGAAAAGGTTTTAGCTAAAGGAAGCTTTTGAGACGAGGATGTGTGCGCACATCTCGCCTCGATGTTAAAACGTTTTGTATTTGCACCCGTCGAATTAGTATCAGCGATTTGCCGAGGTGAGCTCGAGTCGGATGTGTAAAAGAAGGTGGATTCGGCTCGAGCAAGTCGAGTCGAGGATGTTAAAACGGAGTCTAGGCCGTGTGACCTAGAGGATTGAAATCCACGAGCTCGGGTACTAATCCTTGCTCGGGTTTTTGCTTGTTAGTGAAAAAGGAGAATTTTGAGAAAGCTTGTTTCAAAAATTCGCGATAATTTTGTTTGAAAAGTGTTAGTTTGTTAGATGTTAGGTTCATTTATCTTTGAAAAGTTTAAGCGAGTTTTCGAAGATATGAATGCAGATGCTCGTTTTGAAAAAGACCATGGAGTGCATAGCCTCGAACTTGTACGTATGACTCAAAAGGGGTGAAAATGAGTCAGTCGGGTACACCTCCAACTACCTCGAGTACGCTTTGGCAGATACTTAACCCCTTCATTTCCTTCTGGCAAGGCGATAGGTTTTTCTGAAGAACCTTTGGGCGGTCGAGATAGCCGCCACTGGCAAGCCGTGGAGG
Source organism: Dianthus caryophyllus (assembly GCA_023091065.1). NCBI lineage: Eukaryota > Viridiplantae > Streptophyta > Magnoliopsida > Caryophyllales > Caryophyllaceae > Dianthus > Dianthus caryophyllus. The sequence goes on along the minus strand of CM041521.1, from coordinate 10,545,122 downwards.
GGCGAGAGGAAAGTTAGTCCGGCATGTGCTTTATCGAGTGGACAAGCCTGCATGTGGGAACCACCTCTCAAGGGTGCAAAGGGTGCCTAGATTCCAAAAGGAATGGACTCTAAACGAATGTGCATAGCTCAAATATGTATACTTGTTTTGTTCAAGGCTTTCAAGTTTCACCTCTTTATTTTTAAAAAGAAAAAGCTAGTTTTAAGTTTTTTTTTAAAAAATAAAATGTCCCCAGCGGAGTTGCCAAACTGTGGAACCCGGGAACCGCGTCGAGGGACCCAACTCGGCGTCTTGCTTAAAGGGCGGATTTTAAAGTTAAAAAAGATTAAGTTGGAAAAACCTTTAAGAATCAAGTATGGAGTCGCCACCTAATTATCGCGAAATTAGAACCTGCTACCATGTTCAAAGTTAAAGACATGTCCTAAATTTTGGAGCACGCCGTCACCCCTAGATCTAAGGTTGTGAAACCAGTTGGATTCTGGCGAGGTACTTTAGAAAAAGAGTTAATGCAAATAATGATTTATGAAAACCTTTTAGACAAGCCTATGTAAAAATAGCCTCTACTGACCAAGAATAATCCTTGTAAGATGATATTTGAGCTAATGTTATCGCTACGCATAAGTGCGATAAGTTTGTAAAAGAATGCAGATGCAGATGCAAAGATTGATTAAAACCCTCGCTTTAGCATGTTTAACTTGTTAACAGCAGTTCGATTAAAGGTCGAATTCATTGTTTAAGTTGATTTAATGCAAAATAAGAAGGTGCAAGATGTATGCAAATAAAATAAAGTTCAATTGTCCATTGGTTTATTTTATAAGGTCGGTTGCTTATGCGACTTTGGCGTGTCATCGGATATGGAGTGTACCCGAAGTAAATAGAACACTTGGAGTGCAAGCGCGCTGGGTGCCAAAGCCGGGGGGCGCGCTAAAGTGTAGACCCCTTTGTTAGTCCATAGAAAATAAGAAAAAGTTTTGATCCAAGTGGATCGGTACCTACCTTGTCCTGACGCTTCAGATCTGGGCATAGCTTCGCTTCTTGAACTTAAAAGGAGGATGAATTCAACACGGGATGGTGTGTTGAACTCAAGGATTTGAGTGCTTGAGGCTTTTGTGAAGGTTTTGTAGTGTATTGTGAGAAGTTGTGTGTGAAAGGTGTTTTCTGAAAAGAAATTGATGATTTTCGAGGCTAGGTATGGGGATTTATGAAAACCTTTTAGAAAAGCCTATGTAAAAATAGCCTCTACTGACCTAGAATAATCCTTGTAAGATGATATTTGAGCTAATGTTATCGCTACGTACAAGTGCGATAAGTTTGTAAAAGAATGCAGATGCAGATGCAAAAAGATTGATTAAAACCCTCAGTTTAGCATGTTTAACTTGTTAACGAAAACGGTTCAGTTAAAGGTCGAATTCATTGTTTAAGTTGATTTAATGCAAAATAAGAAGGTGCAAGATGTATGCAAATAAATAAAGTTCAATTGTCCATTGGTTTATTTTATAAGGTCGGTTGCTTATGCGACTTTGGCGTGTCATCGGATATGGAGTGTACCCGAAGTAAATAGAACACTTGGAGTGCAAGCGCGCTGGGTGCCAAAGCCGGGGGGCGCGCTAAAGTGTAGACCCCTTTGTTAGTCCATAGAAAATAAGAAAAAGTTTTGATCCAAGTGGATCGGTACCTACCTTGTCCTGACGCTTCAGATCTGGGCATAGCTTCGCTTCTTGAACTTAAAAGGAGGATGAATTCAACACGGGATGGTGTGTTGAACTCAAGGATTTGAGTGCTTGAGGCTTTTGTGAAGGTTTTGTAGTGTATTGTGAGAAGTTGTGTGTGAAAGGTGTTTTCTGAAAAGAAATTGATGATTTTCGAGGCTAGGTATGGGGGTGTATATATACTAAAAACCTCGGAGAAATTAGGAAATCCGGGGATAGAACCAGGCCTAGAAACCGCATAGCCTTATGCGGTTGCCAGGGCAAACCGCATAGGCTTATGCGGTTGCCTCCCCAAACCGCATAAGCTTATGCGGTTTGAGGCTGTGGTTTTAGCCTAGTTTCCTGGGCTTTCATTGAATTATATCTTTGAAAGATTACGTGATAATCTCAAACGTGTAGCTCAAGAAAACAGCTGGGATATTTCTGAGATATTCTGTGATGTTCAGGGCTTTGGAGTGCGGGCCAAAGGCTGGGTTTGGGCTCGGTTTCGGGCCCGAGACCCGGAAAAATGAAAAGGGTGTATTTGCATAGTTTTTGTGAAATAAGGTAAGACGTGAAGCCGTATTTTGTGTAAGAGGAGACTAAAGGGAAGATCTAGCCACCGGGCCTAAATTTAGGAATTTAGGAATGCTGAATTAGACCTTGTTAATGTAAAAGGGCTAATTGTAGTGCAAATGCAAAGCTCATGCCAAATGAAGCGGGACAAGGACCTAGCTAGACTCCAAATGGACAAAGAACGTTTATTTAAATGCGATGTGAAGCGACCTAAATCTTTTAACATTTAAAACGACTCAAAATGAATTCGACATTAATTAGAACCGTGTAGTTAGCGTTAAAGCATGCGTAATAAAGTTTAATCATGTGTTGAAATAAAGATTTTAAATTTTAAACTTTAATCAATGATTTTAAATCATCATATTTTGTCCTACCCCCTTAAGAAAGTTTTAAACATATTTACCAAGTTTAAGAGAAAAAGAGAAAAATTCATTTTAAAGGTTGAGAATTTAGAAAAGGTATTACTAAGTTCAAAAATTGTAAATAATCAAATTCGATTGTAAATGAGGTAAAGAATATACGATTTAAAACAAAATAGTTTCAAAGATATTTTAAAAGGGAAACATGAAAGTAAATTTTAGAAGATAATTAGAAATTATAGTGATTTTCAAAGATCTTTAAATTTTGAAAAAAAACTAAGTTTAAGAGGTTGAAAAATAATAAGGTTTGAAGGTTCTTGAGAATAATTTAAAAGGAGTTTAAGGAATTGACAAGCAAAATTGAAATCATTTTGCGAGATTAAGGAAGAGAAATGAAAGTTCATTTGAGAAGTAGTTATAAGAAATTATAGGTTTAGGAAATTAGAGAGTTAGAAGGAAAAGGTTAAAGAGGTTAAGATTTTTAAAGGAGAACGAAATAAAAATTTTAGTTAAAGAGGATAATTAGATGAAGTTGTAGAATTCCTTTCTGCGATAGAAATCTTCGAGATCTTGAACGTCTTATCAGTAGTAAGGTCCTTGATGCATCCATTTGCTGCGTTTGAGGTCTTGTCGTCATGTATTCGATTAATGGCTTCGTTCTTGAGAATTAAATTTATTACTTAGATTTTATATCCGAGGATAGTTGTTAGTTTTAGTTAGTCACATCAGCAGGTAGCAAGCATACGATAGTTAGTGTATTTTATTTTTGAGGGTAGTAGTTTGTTACTTAAAAGTCCTTAGCCTATGGTCGGTCCTTAAGATTTCTACCCATCCTCACACTTTAAAGCGATTTAAGTTATTATTTAAGTGATCTAATAAAAGAAAAATCTAATTTATTATTTGATCCTAGTAGTCTTGCGGTTTAACATATTAATATGTTTGTACCGCCCAGGTGTCTCTCGTTAGGTAAGCATAAATCGCATTAGGCAATTCATGTTACTACACGAAGTCACTCGATACTAATCAGAACAACCTGGTTTATAGTCGACTTTAATTACTAAGGCGGAAATTAATTAAGTCTTAAACCAGCGTTATTAATTATACAATAAAAACCCAAATGTTATAACATCGTTCAAGAGTTGAATAAAACAACTCTAAGTACGGCAATTTAAAAGAGTATCGTAGTATATATTACATTTCTCTCAAACACAACTTAAATTAAAGCATAAGATCGTCTCGTGGCCTTGTCCAAAAACCAGCTCCCGGTCCACGATCATCCTGCACAATAAACTGATGGGGGGGGTGCCCGCTGAGCGGACAGTGACTAGCTATGCTCATACTTACCCTCGATTTCAATTACTTTGGTTTAATATTATCGCTTTATAAACATAACATTATGATAAAAACATAAACATGCTTATTACATATAGCATATAAAGACATATAAGTCATAATAAGCATGCGGTTTAAAGCGATAAATCATATAATCATGATATTCAGTTATGAAAGCAATAACAGATAATATCATAGCAATAGTGTCACAACATATCAGCAGGATTACAAAGCGATATTAGATCGCAGACAAACATACATCTCGTATCATTCATATCATGCAGACTCGATTCACTTCAGAAATTTGTGGTCTTTAGTTTTCGAAGATGGTACACACTCATTCTCATTTAATCAAACAACAAACAACACATACTGCTTACGAGCCTAACCACTGAGTAGGCCTTTGTACTGATCGATCAGATCTCACTTCCATAGTGCAGAGACTTACTCGACTCGTAAACCACGCCGAATACTATAATACTTGCATCTCATCCTCTAGTGTTCAAATGATTCGAACTTCGTGATACAATCCCGTCAAGTAATCTTTACGCAGGGTAAGAACGAATGCTAGTGTCGCGCCCACTAAGAACGAAACACGGCAAGGAGACCACCGCTATAATCGCCCAAATCGGCACGGATTGTAACACCCCGTGTTAAATTAAGCTAATTATATTTAGTAGATCGATAATTAGACCATCTTACTCATTTAAATCCTTAAACAATACACTACAAGTTCTCCTCGCACCTAAATTAAAACCATTTTGATATACTTCGAATTTGAACTTTATTTTTACTTATTCAAACTCGATAAATCAAATGATGAATCTACGACAAATTTCTCAACAACAATTTTCGGCACGCAAATCGAGGTCAATCTTGACCAAAGTGGCGAAACCTCAAGGTGATTCAAATCACCTAATTCTTTTTCAATTATACTCACCCATAATCCAAATTTAACAAATTAGTTAAGGCTTAATCATTTTGGATTATTACTAACAAAACATATTATAATAATATCATATTACTATTCCATTTTGGTTTAACTAGCACTTTCACTAAAACTCGAAATAATGAGTCACACTAAGCCCAAACTAATAAACGTTTTGACGTTTGATTCTAATTATTTAAATCATTAACTTTCATCCAAAAAATATATATTTTTCGGACTAGTAAATTTTTAATCAAAATTCGAGGAGCCAAAACCCAATTTTGATTTCAATCACACTTCGAGTTTTGATTTCATTTTTATTTTCAATCTTATTTCAAAACATTATTTTAGAATCATATATTTTATTTCAAGACTTTTAGACGCCAGAATCGAAAAATTCAAAACGAAAAATCGAGCCCAAGTGAGCCCATGTAGGCCGGCCACCTTAGGTCACACATGAGCAACTTTAGCCTCCTCTACTTCTCTTACACAAGCAAGCATGCTTGCATGCTCTTACACACCTTACACACCCATCATCACATCTAATTTCATTAAACTTTATTTCTTAATTAAACTAAACTTACACAATACTCTCCCAAATTATATTACCTTTTGTTTCATTATTTCACAAGAGCAAAAACACCCTCATTTCTCTCCTCTTCTAGCCGGCCACTTACTCTCTTTTTCTCTCTTTTATTTCCTTCCATTTTACTCCTAAAACTCACTAAATTAAAACCCTAAATAATACTCTAATAGTTTACTAGTGTTCTAAGTTTAATCTTGGGTATTTGGAGCTCACTTTGTTACGGGTTTTTGAAGGTGAAGACGGGTACTTGGGTGAAGACTTAGACCTTGATAACTTAGTCGATCCGGATAACCAATAATCATACCGACTAAGGTGACTAACTATGTCTTATATTATCCTTTTAGTAAATTAATTTGTTTTGTTATTATGATTTTATGGATATGAAAATTATGTTAAATATGTTAAACATCACTTATATGTACTTGTGTGTTTAGGTGTTGTATAATAAAATGATAATAACTAAATAATATACTAAATAGATTATTGTAGTAATTTTGTTCTATGTTTAGTTAAATTAATTTTTAGCATTTTTAATTTATGTTCATATGATTTTTATGTTTATTTATGTTTTAATGAAGTAGTAATGTTATATAAAAATTATGTGAAATATTAAAAATGAGTTTAAAGTGATTAAAATCAAAAATGAAAATTTATATACATATATACAACCTCACGGTTTTCCCTATTTTTTTTAATAAATTTTCACTTTTAATTTTTGTAAATAATATGTTAGAATAAGTTAGTAAAAATGGATGCTACCATATAAAAAGAATTAAATTAGGAAAATAAATTATAAGTTATTAAAATCAAAAATGGTGTTCTTGAGCTTTTGTTTGATCTTCATGTGTGTTCTTATATTCTTCATGTTATGTTCATCATTTATGCTCATTTTGATCTTGTTTTAATTTATGTTTGTTAATGATTTGTGTTTATGATTAGTTATTGTTTTACATATTACTTATTAGTATACTATAAAACAACTTAAACATTACAAATCATTTAGATTAAAAAGTTAGAAATTTAAAGTGTTGAAAAACACTATTCATAATATAAATGAAATTTTTAGTAAATTTCATTTTAGTTTAAACCGTTTTAGTATAATTAGAATAATTAAAATATAAAGACTTTAAGTTAAAAACCGATAAAATCGAAAAATGAAATTTTAGAAACATCCTAGGCTTGCTCACGGCACTCATGCTATTTTAGGCTTAAAATTGTTTTTATCACTTTTTAGTTTATTGTTAATATAATTTAATTATTAATTAATAAGTTAGAATTAAGAAATTAAAAGAAATAAATTAATTTTGATGTTACATGAAACCACACGACATTAGCCTTTAAATTTGACTAAATTTGACCAAAATGAAATTATCATTAAGTCACTAAAGTTAAATAGTAATTAGAATTGAATTTTTATATAAATTGTTTTAGTTATAAATGAAATACGATAAACCGATAAAAATATGTAACCGTTCTAAAAATGAACTAAATCGTGTGATACTACCTTTGCTATTGGATTATTGAATTTGGACATACGGACTATAAATGAATCATCCACGATACTATCACTAACTTAAATAAATAGACGACTAAATTTAACTGAGTCTTATTTTAAAATGAATATCATTATCACTTTTTACAAATTGAACTTAACATTTTTAAAACTAATATTTTAAAATGAAAATCATTATCACTTTATACAAAATGAACTTAACGTTTTTGAAACTAGATTTTTAGATATTTTCATAAATGACTAAATACAAACCGAACTTAACATTTTTAAAACTAGACTTTAGAATGTTTTCAAAAATCGCCTAAGTACAAAACGAACCTAACGACTTTGAAACTAAAAATTTGTACTTAGGAAATAAAAACAAGATTTGTATTATACTAAAATACCTTAAGTATAAAAAAAAATAATAATAATAATAAGTATAAGTATAAAAATACGTATAAAATACAATGAATAATAAATACGATGAATAGTAAATACAATGAATAGTAAATACGATGAATAGTAAAATACGATGAATAGTGAAAAGTGAATAGTGAAATACTGAAAATGATTGAAAATTTTACTAAGTATAGAAAATTTAAAAGGAAGAAGTAAATGACCTAAAGTGTTTGAAAAACACATAAATAAAATTGGACATACTAATAAACGTTTCAATTTAGAAACTTGAAAACATTAATAATTGACAACACTTCAAATAATAAACGAACGTGTTATGTGATCATATGAAACCTACAAATACTTAACGTTTGGACGCCCAGGAGTCTAAGAATACGCTATGATATGTAATATCAAATAAATAATGAATCTTGAGTAAGTTAAATAAAGGTCAAGCTTCGCCTCGGATAAAGGAACGTCAATCGTGAGTGAGTGGTTTAAGATAGTCTTGTCGCTGGCCGCCATTCTTGGACAAGATAATTGAATATGCCATGGTTTTTGCCACGGGCTTTAGGAAATGGTCGTTTATCCTGAGTTAAGGTCTTTCTACGAATAGCGTGGCCCGTTCTTAACGCGTGGATACTAATGTACATGTACTAGACAGGTTTAATTCACCTTTTTCGCCAAAGTTATCGTGCCACCGTAACATTATGTGCATATGGCGCGCTTTACGGTTCTCGCCTCTTGTGCAGGTTTATTGCACGCGACACTAGCATTCGCTTCTGCCACATGTAAAGATCACTGATGAGATTGTATCACGAAGTTCAATCATTTCGAACACTAGAGGATGAGATGCAAGTATTATAGTATTCTGCGTGGTTTACGAGGTGAAGTAAGTCTCTACTATGGAAGTGAGATGCAATCGATCAGAGTACAAAGGCCTACTTACTCGCCATTGGCGAGTTGTGTTGTGTGTTGTTTGATTAAATGAGAATGAGTGTACATCTTCGAAAACTACAAAGACCACAACTTTCTGAATTGAATCGTGATGCAGGAGAATGATATAATCTTTATGTTTGTTTGCGATCCGATACGCTTCGTAATACTATTGAATTATTGCGATACTATTGCTATGCTATTATATGTTAATTGCCTTCATAATTGAATATCATGCTTATATGATTTATCGCTTTAAACCGCATGCATAGTATGACTTATATGTCTTTATATGCTATATGTATTAAGCATGTTTATGTTTTTATCATAATGTTATGTTTATAAAGCGATAATATTAAACCAAAGTAATTGAAATCGAGGGTAAGTATGTGCGTGGCTAGTCATCACCACAATGCGCATCCTCAATAGTTTTATGCGGGCGATCGTGGACCAGGAGGGATTTTGGATGGGGCCACGAGGCGTTTACGCTTTACTTTTGTTGCTGTTGAGAGATATGTAATATATACAACACTTTACTCTTTTAACTTCCGTATTTAGAGTTGTTCCATTCAACTCTTAAACGATGATGTAATATTTGGGTTATTTGTATAATTAATAACGCTGGTTTAAGACTTAATTAATTTCCGCCTTAGTAATTAAAGTCGACTAAAAACCAGGTTGTTACGATTGGTATCGAGTCGATTCGTGGACCGTAACATAAATGGCCTAATGCGATTTATGCTTACCTAACGAGAGACACACAGGCAGACATATCTCATATCAGGATGTCGTGCATAGACTAATAGGACCAAATAATAAATTAGATTTTCTTTTATTAGATCACTTAAATAATAAACTTCAAATCACTTTAAAGTGAGAGGGGACTATAGAAATTTTAAGGCCGACCATAGACTTAGGATTTTTAAATATAACAAACTACTTCCTCAAAATAAAATACACTAACTTTCACGTATGCTTGCTACTTCTCAAGTAGACTGATTTAAACTAACAACTATCCCTGATATAAAATCAAAATAATAATTCTACTCCCGAGATCAAGCATCGAAAGAAGTACTGCATCGGCACAGAGTGAAGACATCATTAAATTCATAAACAATTCCCAAAAATACACTCTCTACTTTCAACCTTTCTTCTATCTTCTTCGAAAATGTACCAGGCATCTCAATGGAATAAAATACCTAACTGCGGCTTACTTGCATAATCGCCAAGTATTGCATTTACTTCAAGTAAAAGCTATCAATGATAAGCATGTCTTCTAACCTCTCGCAATACTAATAAATTCCTTCACGCCTTAATTCTTTCGCATCGGCCGCACCTCCAATGACGAGGAAAGACACCTCCACAATGGCAGAAGAATCTTTGATCCGCTTGGCGTAAATAGCCCCGCAACGCAAACCGCTAACATCATCCAAGCGCGTTTGATCGCGTTCCGCCATCGCCCACAAGAGTACTCGGGTTCTCTTGACCATCGATCTCATTTAACTGGCCGGAGGAAATGAAGAAACTCATGGATCCGACAAGGGCGCCCGTAAGATAGTGGTCAACATAGCCGCTATTACCTCAAGGCCGAGGCTAATGGTGTGGATTACGCGGTCGACTAATGAACACGACACTACATTCACGTGCGGTAATGCGAGTTCATAGCAAAGATCAGGAGAATACTTGTATGAGCTCCGGCTTGTCAGGAAGGGAAGAGGAGTTCATAGCTCTTAAGATGAGAGACATGACACTCCAAGAATACACCGCAAAATTTCAACAATTGGCCAAATTTGGGATCGCGATCAAGCTCCCAACGAAAGGGCCGCTGACCTGAGATATCTGCCTTGATATGTCCAACACTATGCGTACTCCGCATGAGTACCCACACCTACAATACCGTCAGCCGCAGTCAGATGAATGCGCATGTAGCCATGCTTCTCTAGAGTTAGAAAAAGGCTTGAAAAGAAGAAGGTGTTTGTGCCTCCGTGTCACAGCCGGCTTATCGTGCCAGGAACTACCAACGCTCGATTCAAAGAGGTCAAATTTTCGAGGCCTACGTTCCAAAACAGGGGTTCTGCTGGGAACAACGGAGAGCCATGGTTGCGTGAAGGGCTCCTCAACCAAGGGCGACCGTGAATTTGTCAGTATTTGCCATGCAAGGCTCTACATGAGGCAGGCGTGGTCGCGCTAATCATTTCAAATGCAAGATGGTAGGGCATAGTCGAATGTATGCCCAACAACCGTAACAGGCACTGTTGCGGGGTACCTAACTGTTGTGGTACAGGGTCGAAGTTTATGTACTCACGCGAGGCCGGTGCGCAAGAGTCACCGGGCGCACGTCATCATCGTATTTTTCCTATAAACTCGTGAGAACGCCGCCGTTTTATTTGACAAGGCATCATTGTCCTTTGTATCTTCTAAGTTTGTTTCAAAGGCTAATCTCACAAAATCAAAGTCAATCAACGTAAATATTTCTTTACCAAACTAAAAATTTTCAAATGTTCCAAAATATTCAATGAAACTCCAATCACAAATCCATAAAACAATCTTCCTTCCGACCTTATTCTTTTTGACATGCCGAGTTCGATGTCATTCGGGATCGATTGCTGACTAAGTATCATGCGTTGTTCGAAAGTGCCGAGATCGGAAAAATTCGCTTTAAGCATCCTACGAGGATTAGTGGTCACGTGATCGGAAGACTTACGCCATTAAGAGTGAAAATCATCTCTATGCTACAACTTCAACGGCCTAGGAAAGAAAGGGCACCAAGTGAACCTATGCAGCGTCAATGAAGTCAAGGTAAGCGCGAACATTGGAGCTATTCACGTGGTACGGGAATTTCCTGGCGTCTTCCCAGACGATTTACCAGGCTTACCACCTGCGCGTGGACGCTGAATTCTCATCGACCTTGCGCCAGGCACGCCCCAATCTCAAAGGCACCCTTATGGGATGGCAGTGAACTACAGAATTAAAGAAACAAGCTGGAAGAAATGATTGAGAAGGTTTCATAAGACCGAGTGTCTCACCTGGGGAGCACGCTCTTCTAATGAAGAAGAAGGATGGCGTATGAGACTGCTCGCCGACTACGGGGAATTAAACAAGGTGACCATTAAGAACCGCCATTTCCTGAGGATCGACGACCTTTTTGATCGCCTAAAAGTAGCGGCGAGTATTTTCTAAGATCGACCGAGGTCGTTATCAATGATCATTTGTTAGGGAATCGACATCCGTAAGACCGCTGAGCGAGATGGTCACCACGAATTCAAGGTTATGCCTTCTGCGGTTTAAACGCACGGCCAGTGTTCATGGATCAAATGAACGGGACCTTCCACGAGTACTTAGACATATGTGGTTGTATTCATTGATGATATCCTAATTTATTCCAAGACCTGCAGCGTAACACCCAGAAACATTTACGTGTCATTCGGGAATACTAAAGGAATATAAGTGGTATGCTAAGTTTTCAGTCGCGAATTTTGGCTCGAAGGTGGCATTCTGGGTCACGCCATCTCTCGAAGGGCTGAGTGATGGTAGATCCTGCCAAAGATCGACGCAGTTGAAAGAATGGAAGGCTCCCACAAATATAATCGAAATACGCAGCGACTTAGGTTTGGCGGGATACTACAGAAGATTTGTTCCGCACTTCTCCAAAGTAGTACGACCCATGACGGTTGCTACGAAGGAATCTAAGTTCATTTGGAATGAGGAATGCGAGAATGCTTTCCAAGAACTCAAGACAAGGCTTACCACGCGCCTTAGCTCTCCCTGATGCAGACGAATGTAAGTCTCTGATGGACGCCTGCGAATGGCCTTGGTTGCATCGATGCAACAAGGGAAAGTCATTGCTTATGCGTCAAAGCAGTTAAAGAGTTCATGAACTAAACTACCCAACTCATGACCTAGAATTAGCGTGTGGTGTTTGCTTTGAAAATCAAGGCCATTACCTCTACGGAAATGTAGTATGTCAAGTTCTACACTGACCACAAAAGCCTGAAATATATATTCACGAGGAACTCAACATGAGACAACACGGTGGTTAGAACCGATCAAGGACTATAAGATTGAACCATCGTACCACGAGGGTAAAAGTGGTAACGCCGCGTGACGCCTGAGTAAAGACTACGCATACCCTTAGCAACATCCGGGAAATTCCGTTGGTATTGTCAGAGACTTCAAGAGAATGAACTTAGAGTCGTTGATCGGCGATGCTTTGATTTGAACGCAATGATCGCAGAGCCTGAGTTATATCATGAGATTAGAGCTCTACAATGGGAGGATGAAGAACTCGCGGAAAATCGTGGCGGAAATTCCTTCAGAAACCAGAAGCGGTTTGAGATTAAAGCTTTGGACGAGTTTGAGATTCAAAGAAAGGGTGTGTGTGCTGCGATCAGTGTTAGAGAAAGATCCTTGACGAGGCACATAGTACACGATACTCCATACATCCGGATCCGATAAAATGTACCAAGACTTAAAAGCGAAGTTTTGGTGGGTCCGAATGAAAGCGGTATGAATACGCTATGCAAACGCTTAATCTCGCCAAAAGGTGAAGTTTGAACATCAACGACCTGGGGACTACTACAACCCTTGGACATTCCTTTGGGAAGTGGGACTCATCTCCATGGATTTTTATAATGCTTTGCAAGGACTCACCAAGCAATAATGCGATTTGGGTAATAGTGGACCGCTTGACCAAATCGGCCCACTTTCTACCAATCAAAGATACTTGGAGCCTTGAAGAGCTAGCTAAGACTTATGAGAAGGAGGTGATTCGACTACCGGCATCAAGCTAGACATTATCTCTGGACAGTGATGAGATTCACCTCCCGTTTTGGGAAAAGTTACAAGCATTGGGAAGCCAATCAAGACGAGCCACCGCTTCCATCCTGCGACCGATAGGTCAAAACCTGAGCGAACTATCCAAACCGTCGAAGACATGCTCAGTGGCATGTGCCCTAGAATTCAACGAGTGGGAGAAAGTCTACCTTTGATTGAATTCTCTTCCTACAAATAACAGCTTCTACGTACAAGCTTAGGTCAGGCCCCCATTCGAGGCACTCTACGGAGGGAAGTGTCGTGAGCCCACTGTTGGGACGATGCGTGATAACGCGTGGAGTACTGGACCGGAGGTTGTTCAAGACCAGTTAGAACACATCAAAATCATCCGTGAAGCGACTTCTGGCGGCCCAGACCGCCAGAAGATGTATGCCAACAAACATCGCCGACCTATTGAGTTCGAAGTCGGCATAATCATGTGTTCTTAAAAGTATCACCCATGAAGGGGTTCGGCTTTGATTGAAAGGAAGCTAAGCCCTAAATACGCTTGGGCCGTCGAGGTACTTGAAAGAATTGGCTTAAGTAGCTTATCGCCTAGCCGCTACCCCCAACTTATCCAAGGTTCACAACGGCGTGTTCACGTTCTCAACCGGAGGAGATCTGAGGGTATTGACCCAAGTCATATCATTACTCCCGACGTGATCACGGTTGAGCCTAATTTACTATAACTCAGAGACTGTCAAGATTTCTGCGAGAAACCAAGAGGTTGAGGCGAAGGCGGTTCCTTGAGTAGTACTATGGAGAGGTCAATTGACCGAGCAAGCAACTTGGGAGACCGAGGCCTCAATGAAGGAGAAATACCCCGAACTTTTTAACTCAGGTGAAAATTCTTTTCTACATTCAAGTTTCGGGACGAAACTTTTTCTAAGGGGGGAGGTTTGTAACACCCCGTGTTAAATTAAGCTAATTATATTTAGTAGATCGATAATTAGACCATCTTACTCATTTAAATCCTTAAACAATACACTACAAGTTCTCCTCGCACCTAAATTAAAACCATTTTGATATACTTCGAATTTGAACTTTATTTTTACTTATTCAAACTCGATAAATCAAATGATGAATCTACGACAAATTTCTCAACAACAATTTTCGGCACGCAAATCGAGGTCAATCTTGACCAAAGTGGCCGAGCCACTCAAGGTGATTAAAATCACCTAATTCTTTTCAATTATACTCACCATAATCCAAATTTAACAAATTAGTTAAGGCTTTTAATCATTTTGGATTATTACTAACAAAACATATTATAATAATATCATATTACTATTCCATTTTGGTTTAACTAGCACTTTCACTAAAACTCGAAATAATGAGTCACACTAAGCTCCAAACTAATAAACGCTTTGACGCTTGATTCTAATTATTTAAATCATTAACTTTCATCCAAAAAATATATATTTAGGACTAGTAAATTTTTAATCAAAATTCTAGGAGGCCAAAACCCAATTTTGATTTCAATCACACTTCGAAGTTTTGATTTCATTTTTATTTTCAATCTTATTTCAAAACATTATTTTAGAATCGTATATATTTTATTTGAAGACTTTTCAGACGCCAGCGTAAATCGAAAATTCCTAAAACGAAAAATCGAGCCCAGTGAGCCCATGTAGGCCGGCCACCTTAGGTCACACATGAGCAACTTTAGCCTCCTCTACTTTTCTTACACAAGCAAGATGCTTGCATGCTCTGTACACACCTTACACACCCATCATCACATCTAATTTCATTAAACTTTATTTCTTAATTAAAACTAAAACTTACACAATACTCTCCCAAATTATATTACCTTTTGTTTCATTATTTCACAAGAGCAAAAAACACCCTCATTCTCTCCTCTTCTAATTTACCACTTACTCTCTTTTCTCTCTTTTTATTTCCTTCCATTTTACCTCACAAAACTCACTAAATTAAAACCCTAAATAATACTCTAATAGTTTACTAGTGTTCTAAGTTTAATCTTGGGTATTTGGAGCTCACTATTACTGGGTTTTGAAGGTGAAGACGGTACTGGGTGAAGACTTAGACCTTGATAACTTAGTCGATCCAGGATAACCAATAATCATACCGACTAAGGCAAGTGACTAACTATGTCTTATATTATCCTTTAGTAAATTAATTTGTTTTGTTATTATGATTTTATGGATATGAAAATTATGTTAATTATGTTAACCATCACTTATATGTACTTGTGTGTTTAGGTGTTGTATAATAAAATGATAATAACTAAATAATATACTAAATAGATTATTGTAGTAATTTTGTTCTATGTTTAGTTAAATTAATTTTTAGCATTTTAATTTATGTTCATATGATTTTTATGTTTATTTATGTTTTAATGAAGTAGTAATGTTATATAAAAATTATGTGAAATATTAAAAATGAGTTTAAAGTGATTAAAATCAAAAATGAAAATTTATATACATATATACAACCTCACGGTTTCCCTATTTTTTTAATAAATTTTCACTTTTAATTTTTGTAAATAATATGTTAGAATAAGTTAGTAAAAATGGATGCTACCATATAAAAAGAATTAAATTAGGAAAATAAATTATGTTATTAAAATCAAAAATGGTGTTCTTGAGCTTTTGTTTGATCTTCATGTGTGTTCTTATATTCTTCATGTTATGTTCATCATTTATGCTCATTTTGATCTTGTTTTAATTTATGTTTGTTAATGATTTGTGTTTATGATTAGTTATTGTTTTACATATTACTTATTAGTATACTATAAAACAACTTAAACATTACATATCATTTAGATTAAAAGTTAGAAATTTAAAGTGTTGAAAAACACTATTCATAATATAAATGAAATTTTTAGTAAATTTCATTTTAGTTTAAACTGCTTTAGTATAATTAGAATAATTAAAATATAAAGACTTTAAGTTAAAAACCGATAAAATCGAAAAATGAAATTTTAGAAACATCCTAGGCTTGCTCACAGCACTCATGCTATTTTAGGCTTAAAATTGTTTTTATCACTTTTTAGTTTATTGTTAATATAATTTAATTATTAATTAATAAGTTAGAATTAAGAAATTAAAAGAAATAAATTAATTTTGATGTTACATGAAACCACTATTACATTAGCCTTTAAATTTGACTAAATTTGACCAAAATGAAATTATCATTAAGTCACTAAAGTTAAATAAGTAATTGAATTTTTATATAAATTGTTTTAGTTATAAATGAAATATATATAAACCGAGTAAATATGTAGTTCTAAAAATGAACTAAATGGTGATACTACCTTTGTTATTGGATTATTGAATTTGGACATACGACTATAAATGAATCATCCACGATACTATCACTAACTTAAATAAATATCTACTAAATTTAATCGAAAGTCTTATTTTTAAAATGAATATCATTATCACTTTTTACAAATTGAACTTAACATTTTTAAAACTAATATTTTAAAATGAAAATCATTATCACTTTTATACAAAATGAACTTAACGTTTTTGAAACTAGATTTTAGATATTTTCATAAATGATAAATACAAACCGAACTTAACATTTTTAAAACTAGACTTTAGAATGTTTTCAAAATCGCCTAAGTACTAAACTAACCTAACGACTTTGAAACTAAAAATTTGTACTTAGGAAATAAAAACAAGATTTGTATTATACTAAAATACCTTAAGTATAAAAAAAAAAAATAATAATAATAAGTATAAGTATAAAAATACGTATAAAATACAATGAATAATAAATACGATGAATAGTAAATACAAATGAATAGTAATACGATGAATAGTAAAATACGATGAATAGTGAAAAGTGAATAGTGAACATCCAATGATTGAAAATTTTACTAAGTATAGAAAATTTAAAAGGAAGAAGTAAATGACCTAAAGTGTTTGAAAAACACATAAATAAAATCGACATACTAATAAACGTTTGATTTAGAAACTTGAAACATTAATAATCGACAACACTTCAAATAATAAACTAACGCCGTGTTATGTGACGTATACGAAACCTACAAATACTTAACGCGTTGTGGCGTTTGAGACTAGGAGAGTAAGTAACATGTGATATGTAATATCAAATAAATAATGAATCTTGAGTAAGTTAAATAAAAGGTCAAGCTTCGTCATCGGATAAGGACGTCAATCGTGAGTGAAGTGGGGTTTAAGATAGTCTTGTCGTGATCGCCATTCTTGGGACAAGATAATTGAATATGCCATGGTTTTTGCCACGCTTTAGGAAATGGTCGTTTTATCCGAGTTAAGGTGCTTTCTACGAATAGCGTGGCCCATTCTTAACGTGGATACTAATGCATACGTACTAGACTAGGGTTTAATTCACTCTTTTTCGCTAAAGTTATCGTGGCCACCGTGAACATTATGTGCATATAAACTGCAGTTACGCTCTCGTCTTAGCCTGTGTTTATTGCACGCGACACTAGCATTCGTTCTTGCCACATGTAAAGATCACTTGACGAGATTGTGTCAAGTTCAATCATTTCAACACTAGAGGATGAGATGCAAGTATTATAGTATTCACGTGGTTTACGGGTCAGTAAGTCTCTCGCACTATGGAAGTGAGATGCAATCGATCAGAGTACAAAGCGCCTACTCGATGGTCAGCCCGTAAGCGGATGTGTTGTGTGTTGTTTGATTAAATGAGTGAGTGCACTATCTTCGAAACTAAAGACCACAACTTTCAATCAATCGAGTCCGCATTTGAGGAGAATGATATAATCTTTATGTTTGTTTGCGATCAGATATCGCCTTGTAATACTATTGAATTATTGCGATACTATCGCTATGCTATTATATGTTAATTGCCTTCATAATTGAATATCATGCTTATATGATTTATCGCTTTAAACCGCATTTGTATGACTTATATGTCTTTATATCTATATGTATTAAGCATGTTTATGTTTTTATCATAATGTTATGTTTATAAAGCGATAATATTAAACCAAAGTAATTGAAATCGAGGGTAAGTATGGATATAGTCAGTCACATCGGCCAATGGCATCCCCCCAATAGTTTATTGTGCAAGTGACGATCGTGGACCGAGCCTGGATTTTGGATGGGCCACGGTAGCGTTTACGCTTTTACTTTTGCTGCTTTGAGATATGTAATATATACAACACTTTACTCTTTTAACTTAGTATTTAGAGTTGTTCCATTCAACTCTTAAACGATGATGTAATATTTGGGTTATTTGTATAATTAATAATGGTTTAAGACTTAATTAATTTCGCTTTGGTAAAGTAATTAAAAGTCTAATTAAACTGCGCTGCTACACCTGATGCCACTGGTAACTTTAGCGAAATAGGGAATAAAACCCTAGTCTAGTACATGTACACTAGTATCCAATTTAAGAATGACTATGCTAATCATAGAGCACCTTAACTCAGGATAAAACGACTATTTCCTAAAGCCCGAGACAAAAGCCTTGGCATATTCATTATCTTGTACGGGCAATGGCGACCGCTACAAGACTATCTTAACCCCTCTTCACTCACGATTGACGTTCCCTTATCTGAGGCCCAAGCTTGACCTTTTATTTAACTTACTCAATATTCATTATTTATTTGATATTTTATATCACATGTTACTAGACCCTCCTAGTCTCGCCACAAACGCTTTATTTGAATCAGAGGTTTCATATGATCACATAACACGCTCGCTTATTATTTGAGGTGTTGTTAATTATTAACGTTTTTAGATTTCTAACTTGATATGTTTATTAATATGTCAAATTTTATTTAAGTGTTTTTCAAACACTTTAAGTCATTTACTTATTCATTTTCAATTTTCTATACTTAGTAAAATTTTCAATTATTTTCAATATTTTACTATTCACTTTTCACTATTCACTATTCACTATTCACTGTATTTTATACGTATTCGTATTCCTATGCTTGTACGTATTTTTATATTTATACGTATTTTAATACTTAAGATATTTTAGTATAATACTAAACTTGTTTTTATTTCCTAAGTATAAATTCTAGTTTCAAAGTCGTAAGGTTCGTTTTGTACTTAGTGATTTTTGAAAATATTTTAAAAGTCTAGTTTTAAAAACGTTAAGTTCGGTTTGTAAAAATGATTTATGATATTTATTTTAAATCGAGACTTAGTTAAATTTAGTCGTCTATTTACTAAATTTAGCGATTTTTATTTTAATAATAATGGTATCGTGAATGGTTCATTTAAGTCCGTATGTCCAAATCCAACAAATTCAATATTTGCAAAGGCGTAGTAATACCTAATTAGTTCATTTTTATAACGGTTAATCATTTTTATCGGTTTATTACCTTTCATTTATAACTAAATCGACTTATACAAAAATACAATTCTAATTACTATTTAACTTTAGTGACTTAGTGATATTTTCATTTTGGTCAAATTTAGTCAATTTTATGTGATGTGTCGTGTGATATGATATATATGTTAAAATTTGATTTATTTCTTTTAATTTCTTGAATCTAACTTATTAATTAATAATTAAATTATATTAACAATAAACTAAAAAGTGATAAAAACAATTTCTAGCCTAAAAACATCACAAATGTCGTGAGCAACTAAGGTGGATGTTCAAATTTTCATTTTTCGATTTTATCGGTTTTTAGCTTAAAGTCTTTATATTTTAATTATTCTAATTATACTAAAACGATTTAAACTAAAATGAAATTTACTAACAATTTCATTTATATTTATGAATAGTGTTTTTCAACACTTTAATTTTCTAACTTTTTAATCTAAATGATTTATAATGTTTTAGTTGATTTATAGTATAATACTAAGTGATATATAAAACAATAACTAAACATAAACATAAATTATTAACAAACATAAAATAAAATAAGATCAAAATGAGTAAAAATGATGAACATCAACATCAATAAATCAAGAATACACATGAAGATCATATTAAAGCTCAAGAACACTAATTTCGATTTTAATAATTTATAATTTGTTTTCCTAATTTAGTTTTTTTTTCATAGGAACATCTATTTTAACTTAACTTAACACAACATATAATTTACAAAAATTAAAAGTGAAAATTTATTAAAATAAAAGGGAAAAACCGTGACATATATACATGAACATATAATTTTTATTTTTCATTTTTAATCACTTTAAACTCATCTTTAATATTTCACATAATTTTTATATATGATTATTATTCAAACAAAACATAACTAAACATAAAAATCATATGAACATAAATTAAAAATGCTCAAAAATAATTTAACTACACATATGAACATAATACTACAACTTAACTATTATCAATAATACTTATTTATTATCATTTTATTATACAACACATAATCATACAAGTTCATACAAGTGATGTTTAACATATTTAACATAAAAATCATATTTATAAAATTAGAATAACAAAACAAATTAATTTACTAAGAGACCAAAATAAGACAAAGCTAGTCACCTTAAATTGGAAGTTAAACGTCGAGGATCTAAAATAAATTTTAGATCGGAATTTCTTCACCCATATTACCCATACACCACACCCCAAAATAATCCATGAAATTAGCTCCTAATATATACCCACTAATTACTAGCATACTTATGAAATATTAGAAATAATATTAGTGTTTTATTTAAGGTGTTTTAGGAAGAAAAATGGAAAAAATAAAAGAGAGAAAATGGGGTTAAGGGGCACGACATTTTGAGGCTCAAAATGTTGATTTTTGCACTTGGAAATAATGAGGACAAGTTGTAAAATTATTAGGTTAAGTAAATTTGTTAGATATGTTTTGATTTAATTAGAAAAATAATGTTTAATTAAACTAATTAATACATCATTCACTCCATCATCACCTCATAAGTCCACAATACTATTTGGTGCATTAAAAATGTCTTTTTGATGTTTTAAAATGTTTTCCTCGAATTTGGTCAGTTTTAAAAAGTCGGGCGTCAAAAACGATAAAAGTTAAAAAGTGCTGTTTTGACGATTTTCTGAAAAGTATTCATTTTATAAATTTAAGACTAAAATATTTTATTTACTACTTTAGAAAAATTTTAAAAGTGACGGAATTGAAAATGGTAAAATTAAAGTAGTAGTATTGAATTTGTATTTATATTTTTATTAAAAATATAAACTTTAAATTTAAATATAAAATAAAATAAAATAAAAGTGATGATGATAAATTAAAGGTGTAAGAACATGTGTAAGAACATGGAAGATGATAAAATTTGACTTTGATGACCAAAAGTCAAAAGTCAAATTTTCGGGGCTCGATTTTCGTTTCTCGAAATTTTCGATTTGCGCGATCGCGAAAGGTCTCAAAATAAAGGATATGATCTTAAAATAGTGTTTTGAAATAAAATAGGAATTAAAAATAAAAATAATTTTCGAAAGGGTATTAAAACAAAAATCGGATCCTAATCCTCGAAATTTTGAATAAAAATTTCCTAGGTCAAAATACTTATTTTTTTTCGTTGAATGTTATAGATTTAAATAATTATAAACAAACGTCAAAAATTTAATCAATTTAAACTAGGTGTGACTTCAAATTTCGACAATTTAGAAAAAGCTAGTTTAATAGAAATGAGATAGTAATTATATATTAATATATAATTATTTATTAAAAATAATCAAAATGATTAATAAACTTGATGTTAAGTTTACTTTTGAAAATAAAAAGAAAGTGGAAGAGGATAAGATGGTTTGATTTTTGATTTGCGTGTTTGAAATTGTTGACCCGAATTTCAGAGCCGGGAAAAGTATAAGGGTTCATTTTATTTGAAAACGAAAAAAAAAGTTCGAAATTGAATTTTATGAATAAAAGGTTTTACTTTTATTTTTATGAATAGTAATATAACTTAACATTTCTGAAATTTGAAAAGCGATATTAATTTTGTATTGATTTTTTATAAAATTTTGAAATGTGTTTCTTTTTGAATTCTAAAGATAATACAACATAATTTATTTTTCAAAATTTTTAAATGTGTACTTAAGAAAATTTAGTATTATTTAGCGAAAAAAATTCAGACGCATTTTTATTATAAGGAAAAAGGATGAATTTAATTTAAGGAATTAAATTCTTTTATCAAATTGTGTTAAAATAACACGGGGTGTTACAAACCTACCCCCTTAAGAAAAGTTTCGTCCCGAAACTTGAATAGAGTGGATAACTGCTCGAAGTTAAACATGGCAGTTTGAGAGAATGTCAAGGTTTTGCAAGTTTCGATAGTAACATTTTATTTTGGTGGAATATAACTTTTCAAAAAGTTTGAATTTTTTTGAATTATTATAAAGATGTTAGATTGAGTTGAAGGATTGGAGGATATAGTCTTTTTATATTTACAAATGGAATATTTTGAATTAATATAGAAATATTGCTAGATTGTTATTTTCAAAAATCGACTTTAAAGAGATTTTCAAAAAGGTGGGGCCTAGAAGTTTTGTACGGAATTAATTTAAATTAAAACTATAAGTATTTTAAAAGCAATTTCATTTAAATTTGTGTTGAAATAAAGATTTTAAATTTTAAACTTTAATCAATGATTTTAAATCATCATATTTTGTCCTACCCCCTTAAGAAAGTTTTAAACATATTTACCAAGTTTAAGAGAAAAAGAGAAAAATTCATTTTAAAGGTTGAGAATTTAGAAAAGGTATTACTAAGTTCAAAAATTGTAAATAATCAAATTCGATTGTAAAGTAGGTAAAGAATATACGATTTAAAACAAAATAGTTTCAAAGATATTTTAAAAGGGAAACATGAAAGTAAATTTTAGAAGATAATTAGAAATTATAGTGATTTTCAAAGATCTTTAAATTTTGAAAAAAAACTAAGTTTAAGAGGTTGAAAAATAATAAGGTTTGAAGGTTCTTGAGAATAATTTAAAAGGAGTTTAAGGAATTGACAAGCAAAATTGAAATCATTTTGCGAGATTAAGGAAGAGAAATGAAAGTTCATTTGAGAAGTAGTTATAAGAAATTATAGGTTTAGGAAATTAGAGAGTTAGAAGGAAAAGGTTAAAGAGGTTAAGATTTTTAAAGGAGAACGAAATAAAAATTTTAGTTAAAGAGGATAATTAGATGAAGTTGTAGAATTCCTTTCTGCGATATAAATCTTCGAGATCTTGAACGTCTTATCAGTAGTAAGGTCCTTGATGCATCCATTTGCTGCGTTTGAGGTCTTGTCGTCATGTATTCGATTAATGGCTTCGTTCTTCGAGAATTAAATTTATTACTTAGATTTTATATCCGAGGATAGTTGTTAGTTTTAGTTAGTCACATCAGCAGGTAGCAAGCATACGATAGTTAGTGTATTTTATTTTTGAGGGTAGTAGTTCGTTACTTAAAAGTCCTTAGCCTATGGTCGGTCCTTAAGATTTCTACCCATCCTCACACTTTAAAGCGATTTAAGTTATTATTTAAGTGATTTAATAAAAGAAAAATCTAATTTATTATTTGATCCTAGAAGTCTTGCGGTTTAACATATTAATATGTTTGTACCGCCCAGGTGTCTCTCGTTAGGTAAGCATAAATCGCATTAGGCAATTCATGTTACGGTCACGAGTCAGCTCTGATACCAACTGTAACAACCTGGTTTATAGTCGACTTTAATTACTAAGGCGGAAATTAATTAAGTCTTAAACCAAATAAGTATTAATTATCCAATAAAAACCCAAATGTTATAACATCGTTCAAGAGTTGAATAAAACAACTCTAAGTACGGCAATTTAAAAGAGTATCGTAGTATATATTACATTTCTCTCAAACACAACTTAAATTAAAGCATAAGATCGTCTCGTGGCCTTGTCCAAAAACCAGCTCCCGGTCCACGATCATCCTGCACAATAAACTGATGGGGTGCGTACCAGCGACAAAGGACTAGCTATGCTCATACTTACCCTTGATTTCAATTACTTTGGTTTAATATTATCGCTTTATAAACATAACATTATGATAAAAACATAAACATGCTTATTACATATAGCATATAAAGACATATAAGTCATAATAAGCATGCGGTTTAAAGCGATAAATCATATAATCATGATATTCAGTTATGAAAGCAATAACAGATAATATCATAGCAATAGTGTCACAACATATCAGCAGGATTACAAAGCGATATTAGATCGCAGACAAACATACATCTCGTATCATTCATATCATGCAGACTCGATTCACTTCAGAAATTTGTGGTCTTTAGTTTTCGAAGATGGTACACACTCATTCTCATTTAATCAAACAACAAACAACACATACTGCTTACGAGCCTGACCACTGAGTAGGCCTTTGTACTCTGATCGATTGCATCTCACTTCCATAGTGCAGAGACTTACTCGACTCGTAAACCACGCCGAATACTATAATACTTGCATCTCATCCTCTAGTGTTCGAAATGATTCGAACTTCAGATACAATCTCGTCAAGTAATCTTTACGCAGGGTAAGAACGAATGCTAGTGTCGCGCCCACTAAGAACGAAACACTGCAAGGAGACCACCGCTATAATCGCCCAAATCGGCACGGATGCCCTGGTAACTTTAGCGAAATAGGGGAATAAAACCCTAGTCTAGTACATGTACACTAGTATCCAATTTAAGAATGGGCTATGCTAATCATAGAGCACCTTAACTCAGGATAAAACGACTATTTCCTAAAGCCTGAGACAAAAGCCTTGGCATATTCATTATCTTGTACGACAATGGCGACCGCTACAAGACTATCTTAACCCCACTTCACTCACGATTGACGTTCCCTTATCTGAGGCCCAAGCTTGACCTTTTATTTAACTTACTCAATATTCATTATTTATTTGATATTTTATATCACATGTTACTAGACTCTCCTAGTCTCAGCGTCAAACGTTTTATTTGAATTGTAGGTTTCATATGATCACATAACACGTTCGTTTATTATTTGAGGTGTTGTTAATTATTAACGTTTTTAGATTTCTAACTTGATATGTTTATTAATATGTCAAATTTTATTTAAGTGTTTTTCAAACACTTTAAGTCATTTACTTATTCATTTTCAATTTTCTATACTTAGTAAAATTTTCAATTATTTTCAATATTTTACTATTCACTTTTCACTATTCACTATTCACTATTCACTGTATTTTATACGTATTTTTATACGTATTCGTATTCCTATGCTTGTACGTATTTTTATATTTATACGTATTTTAATACTTAAGATATTTTAGTATAATACTAAACTTGTTTTTATTTCCTAAGTATAAATTCTAGTTTCAAAGTCGTTAGGTTCGTTTTGTACTTAGTGATTTTTGAAAATATTTTAAAAGTCTA
This sequence comes from Dianthus caryophyllus, assembly GCA_023091065.1. Lineage (NCBI taxonomy): Eukaryota > Viridiplantae > Streptophyta > Magnoliopsida > Caryophyllales > Caryophyllaceae > Dianthus > Dianthus caryophyllus. The sequence goes on along the minus strand of CM041521.1, from coordinate 10,519,716 downwards.
GTTTTAAAAACGTTAAGTTCGGTTTGTAAAAATGATTTATGATATTTATTTTAAATCGAGACTTAGTTAAATTTAGTCGTCTATTTAATAAATTTAGCGATTTTTATTTTAATAATAATGGTATCGTGAATGGTTCATTTAAGTCCGTATGTCCAAATCCAACAGTCCAATATTTGCAAAGGCAGTAGCACACGAATTAGTTCATTTTTATAACGGTTAATCATTTTTATCGGTTTATTACCTTTCATTTATAACTAAATCGACTTATACAAAAATACAATTCTAATTACTATTTAACTTTAGTGACTTAGTGATATTTTCATTTTGGTCAAATTTAGTCAATTTTATGTGATGTGTCGTGTGATATGATATATATGTTAAAATTTGATTTATTTCTTTTAATTTCTTGAATCTAACTTATTAATTAATAATTAAATTATATTAACAATAAACTAAAAAGTGATAAAAACAATTTCTAGCCTAAAAACATCACAAATGCCGTGAGCAACTAAGGTGGATGTTCAAATTTTCATTTTTCGATTTTATCGGTTTTTAGCTTAAAGTCTTTATATTTTAATTATTCTAATTATACTAAAACGATTTAAACTAAAATGAAATTTACTAACAATTTCATTTATATTTATGAATAGTGTTTTTCAACACTTTAATTTTCTAACTTTTTAATCTAAATGATTTATAATGTTTTAGTTGATTTATAGTATAATACTAAGTGATATATAAAACAATAACTAAACATAAACATAAATTATTAACAAACATAAAATAAAATAAGATCAAAATGAGTAAAAATGATGAACATCAACATGAATAAATCAAGAATACACATGAAGATCATATTAAAGCTCAAGAACACTAATTTCGATTTTAATAATTTATAATTTGTTTTCCTAATGTAGTTTTTTTTTCATAGGAACATCTATTTTAACTTAACTTAACACAACATATAATTTACAAAAATTAAAAGTGAAAATTTATTAAAATAAAAGGGAAAAACCGTGACATATATACATGAACATATAATTTTTATTTTTCATTTTTAATCACTTTAAACTCATCTTTAATATTTCACATAATTTTTATATATGATTATTATTCAAACAAAACATAACTAAACATAAAAATCATATGAACATAAATTAAAAATGCTCAAAAATAATTTAACTACACATATGAACATAATACTACAACTTAACTATTATCAATAATACTTATTTATTATCATTTTATTATACAACACATAATCATACAAGTTCATACAAGTGATGTTTAACATATTTAACATAAAAATCATATTTATAAAATTAGAATAACAAAACAAATTAATTTACTAATAGACCAAAATAAGACAAAGCTAGTCACCTTAAATTGGAAGTTAAACGTCGAGGATCTAAAATAAATTTTAGATCGGAATTTCTTCACCCATATTACCCATACACCACACCCCAAAATAATTTATGAAATTAGCTCCTAATATATACCCACTAATTACTAGCACACTTATGAAATATTAGAAATAATATTAGTGTTTTATTTAAGGTGTTTTAGGAAGAAAAATGGAAAAAATAAAAGAGAGAAAATGGGGTTAAGGGGCACGACATTTTGAGGCTCAAAATGTTGATTTTTGCACTTGGAAATAATGAGGACAAGTTGTAAAATTATTAGGTTAAGTAAATTTGTTAGATATGTTTTGATTTAATTAGAAAAATAATGTTTAATTAAACTAATTAATACATCATTCACTCCATCATCACCTCATAAGTCCACAATACTATTTGGTGCATTAAAAATGTCTTTTTGATGTTTTAAAATGTTTTCCTCGAATTTGGTCAGTTTTAAAAGTCAAGGCCAAAAGCGATAAAAGTTAAAAAGTCTTGCTTTGACGATTTTTACAAAAGTATTCATTTTATAAATTTAAGACTAAAATATTTTATTTACTACTTTAGAAAAATTTTAAAAGTGACGGAATTGAAAATGGTAATATTAAAGTAGTAGTATTGAATTTGTATTTATATTTTTATTAAAAATATAAACTTTAAATTTAAATATAAAATAAAATAAAATAAAAGTGATGATGATAAATTAAAGGTGTAAGAACATGTGTAAGAACATGGAAGATGATAAAATTTGACTTTGATGACCAAAAGTCAAAAGTCAAATTTTCGGGCTCGATTTTCGTTTCTCGAAATTTTCGATTTGCGCGATCGCGAAAGGTCTCAAAATAAAGGATATGATCTTAAAATAGTGTTTTGAAATAAAATAGGAATTAAAAATAAAAATAATTTTCGAAAGGGTATTAAAACAAAAATCGGATCCTAATCCTCGAAATTTTGAATAAAAATTTCCTAGGTCAAAATACTTATTTTTTTTCGTTGAATGTTATAGATTTAAATAATTATAAACAAACGTCAAAAATTTAATCAATTTAAACTAGGTGTGACTTCAAATTTCGACAATTTAGAAAAAGCTAGTTTAATAGAAATGAGATAGTAATTATATATTAATATATAATTATTTATTAAAAATAATCAAAATGATTAATAAACTTGATGTTAAGTTTACTTTTGAAAATAAAAAGAAAGTGGAAGAGGATAAGATGGTTTGATTTTTGATTTGCGTGTTTGAAATTGTTGACCCGAATTTCAGAGCCGGGAAAAGTATAAGGGTTCATTTTTATTTGAAAACGAAAAAAAAAGTTCGAAATTGAATTTTATGAATAAAAGGTTTTACTTTTATTTTTATGAATAGTAATATAACTTAACATTTCTGAAATTTGAAAAGCGATATTAATTTTGTATTGATTTTTTATAAAATTTTGAAATGTGTTTCTTTTTGAATTCTAAAGATAATACAACATAATTTATTTTTCAAAATTTTTAAATGTGTACTTAAGAAAATTTAGTATTATTTAGCGAAAAAAATTCAGACGCATTTTTATTATAAGGAAAAAGGATGAATTTAATTTAAGGAATTAAATTCTTTTATCAAATTGTGTTAAAATAACACGGGGTGTTACAAACCTACCCCCTTAAGAAAAGTTTCGTCCCGAAACTTGAATAGAGTGGATAACTGCTCGAAGTTAAACATGGCAGTTTGAGAGAATGTCAAGGTTTTGCAAGTTTCGATAGTAACATTTTATTTTGGTGGAATATAACTTTTCAAAAAGTTTGAATTTTTTTGAATTATTATAAAGATGTTAGATTGAGTTGAAGGATTGGAGGATATAGTCTTTTTATATTTACAAATGGAATATTTTGAATTAATATAGAAATATTGCTAGATTGTTATTTTCAAAAATCGACTTTAAAGAGATTTTCAAAAAGGTGGGGCCTAGAAGTTTTGTACGGAATTAATTTAAATTAAAACTATAAGTATTTTAAAAGCAATTTCATTTAAATTTGTGTTGAAATAAAGATTTTAAATTTTAAACTTTAATCAATGATTTTAAATCATCATATTTTGTCCTACCCCCTTAAGAAAGTTTTAAACATATTTACCAAGTTTAAGAGAAAAAGAGAAAAATTCATTTTAAAGGTTGAGAATTTAGAAAAGGTATTACTAAGTTCAAAAATTGTAAATAATCAAATTCGATTGTAAATGAGGTAAAGAATATACGATTTAAAACAAAATCGTTTCAAAGATATTTTAAAAGGGAAACATGAAAGTAAATTTTAGAAGATAATTAGAAATTATAGTGATTTTCAAAGATCTTTAAATTTTGAAAAAAAACTAAGTTTAAGAGGTTGAAAAATAATAAGGTTTGAAGGTTCTTGAGAATAATTTAAAAGGAGTTTAAGGAATTGACAAGCAAAATTGAAATCATTTTGCGAGATTAAGGAAGAGAAATGAAAGTTCATTTGAGAAGTAGTTATAAGAAATTATAGGTTTAGGAAATTAGAGAGTTAGAAGGAAAAGGTTAAAGAGGTTAAGATTTTTAAAGGAGAACGAAATAAAAATTTTAGTTAAAGAGGATAATTAGATGAAGTTGTAGAATTCCTTTCTGCGATAGAAATCTTCGAGATCTTGAACGTCTTATCAGTAGTAAGGTCCTTGATGCATCCATTTGCTGCGTTTGAGGTCTTGTCGTCATGTATTCGATTAATGGCTTCGTTCTTCGAGAATTAAATTTATTACTTAGATTTTATATCCGAGGATAGTTGTTAGTTTTAGTTAGTCACATCAGCAGGTAGCAAGCATACGATAGTTAGTGTATTTTATTTTTGAGGGTAGTAGTTCGTTACTTAAAAGTCCTTAGCCTATGGTCGGTCCTTAAGATTTCTACCCATCCTCACACTTTAAAGCGATTTAAGTTATTATTTAAGTGATCTAATAAAAGAAAAATCTAATTTATTATTTGATCCTAGAAGTCTTGCGGTTTAACATATTAATATGTTTGTACCGCCCAGGTGTCTCTCGTTAGGTAAGCATAAATCGCATTAGGCAATTCATGTTACGGTCACGAGTCAGCTCTGATACCAACTGTAACAACCTGGTTTTTAGTCGACTTTAATTACTAAGGCGGAAATTAATTAAGTCTTAAACCAGCGTTATTAATTATACAATAAAAACCCAAATGTTATAACATCGTTCAAGAGTTGAATAAAACAACTCTAAGTACGGCAATTTAAAAGAGTATCGTAGTATATATTACATTTCTCTCAAACACAACTTAAATTAAAGCATAAGATCGTCTCGTGGCCTTGTCCAAAAACCAGCTCCCGGTCCACGATCATCCTGCACAATAAAGCGATGGGGGTGCCATTGAGCTGACAAATGACTAGCTATGCTCATACTTACCCTCGATTTCAATTACTTTGGTTTAATATTATCGCTTTATAAACATAACATTATGATAAAAACATAAACATGCTTATTACATATAGCATATAAAGACATATAAGTCATAATAAGCATGCGGTTTAAAGCGATAAATCATATAATCATGATATTCAGTTATGAAAGCAATAACAGATAATATCATAGCAATAGTGTCACAACATATCAGCAGGATTACAAAGCGATATTAGATCGCAGACAAACATACATCTCGTATCATTCATATCATGCAGACTCGATTCACTTCAGAAATTTGTGGTCTTTAGTTTTCGAAGATGGTACACACTCATTCTCATTTAATCAAACAACAAACAACACATACTGCTTACGAGCCTGACCACTGAGTAGGCCTTTGTACTCTGATCGATTGCATCTCACTTCCATAGTGCAGAGACTTACTCGACTCGTAAACCACGCCGAATACTATAATACTTGCATCTCATCCTCTAGTGTTCGAAATGATTCGAACTTCAGATACAATCCCGTCAAGTAATCTTTACGCAGGGTAAGAACGAATGCTAGTGTCGCGCCCACTAAGAACGAAACACGGCAAGGAGACCACCGCTATAATCGCCCAAATCGGCACGGATGCCCTGGTAACTTTAGCGAAATAGGGGAATAAAACCCTAGTCTAGTACATGTACACTAGTATCCAATTTAAGAATGGGCTATGCTAATCATAGAGCACCTTAACTCAGGATAAAACGACTATTTCCTAAAGCCTGAGACAAAAGCCTTGGCATATTCATTATCTTGTACGGCAATGGCGACCGCTACAAGACTATCTTAACCCCACTTCACTCACGATTGACGTTCCCTTATCTGAGGCCCAAGCTTGACCTTTTATTTAACTTACTCAATATTCATTATTTATTTGATATTTTATATCACATGTTACTAGACTCTCCTAGTCTCAGCGTCAAACGTTTTATTTGAATTGTAGGTTTCATATGATCACATAACACGTTCGTTTATTATTTGAGGTGTTGTTAATTATTAACGTTTTTAGATTTCTAACTTGATATGTTTATTAATATGTCAAATTTTATTTAAGTGTTTTTCAAACACTTTAAGTCATTTACTTATTCATTTTCAATTTTCTATACTTAGTAAAATTTTCAATTATTTTCAATATTTTACTATTCACTTTTCACTATTCACTATTCACTATTCACTGTATTTTATACGTATTTTTATACGTATTCGTATTCCTATGCTTGTACGTATTTTTATATTTATACGTATTTTAATACTTAAGATATTTTAGTATAATACTAAACTTGTTTTTATTTCCTAAGTATAAATTCTAGTTTCAAAGTCGTTAGATTCGTTTTGTACTTAGTGATTTTTGAAAATATTTTAAAAGTCTAGTTTTAAAAACGTTAAGTTCGGTTTGTAAAAATGATTTATGATATTTATTTTAAATCGAGACTTAGTTAAATTTAGTCGTCTATTTACTAAATTTAGCGATTTTTATTTTAATAATAATGGTATCGTGAATGGTTCATTTAAGTCCGTATGTCCAAATCCAACAGTCCAATATTTGCAAAGGCAGTAGCACACGAATTAGTTCATTTTTATAACGGTTAATCATTTTTATCGGTTTATTACCTTTCATTTATAACTAAATCGACTTATACAAAAATACAATTCTAATTACTATTTAACTTTAGTGACTTAGTGATATTTTCATTTTGGTCAAATTTAGTCAATTTTATGTGATGTGTCGTGTGATATGATATATATGTTAAAATTTGATTTATTTCTTTTAATTTCTTGAATCTAACTTATTAATTAATAATTAAATTATATTAACAATAAACTAAAAAGTGATAAAAACAATTTCTAGCCTAAAAACATCACAAATGTCGTGAGCAACTAAGGTGGATGTTCAAATTTTCATTTTTCGATTTTATCGGTTTTTAGCTTAAAGTCTTTATATTTTAATTATTCTAATTATACTAAAACGATTTAAACTAAAATGAAATTTACTAACAATTTCATTTATATTTATGAATAGTGTTTTTCAACACTTTAATTTTCTAACTTTTTAATCTAAATGATTTATAATGTTTTAGTTGATTTATAGTATAATACTAAGTGATATATAAAACAATAACTAAACATAAACATAAATTATTAACAAACATAAAATAAAATAATATCAAAATGAGTAAAAATGATGAACATCAACATGAATAAATCAAGAATACACATGAAGATCATATTAAAGCTCAAGAACACTAATTTCGATTTTAATAATTTATAATTTGTTTTCCTAATTTAGTTTTTTTTTCATAGGAACATCTATTTTAACTTAACTTAACACAACATATAATTTACAAAAATTAAAAGTGAAAATTTATTAAAATAAAAGGGAAAAACCGTGACATATATACATGAACATATAATTTTTATTTTTCATTTTTAATCACTTTAAACTCATCTTTAATATTTCACATAATTTTTATATATGATTATTATTCAAACAAAACATAACTAAACATAAAAATCATATGAACATAAATTAAAAATGCTCAAAAATAATTTAACTACACATATGAACATAATACTACAACTTAACTATTATCAATAATACTTATTTATTATCATTTTATTATACAACACATAATCATACAAGTTCATACAAGTGATGTTTAACATATTTAACATAAAAATCATATTTATAAAATTAGAATAACAAAACAAATTAATTTACTAAGAGACCAAAATAAGACAAAGCTAGTCACCTTAAATTGGAAGTTAAACGTCGAGGATCTAAAATAAATTTTAGATCGGAATTTCTTCACCCATATTACCCATACACCACACCCCAAAATAATCCATGAAATTAGCTCCTAATATATACCCACTAATTACTAGCACACTTATGAAATATTAGAAATAATATTAGTGTTTTATTTAAGGTGTTTTAGGAAGAAAAATGGAAAAAATAAAAGAGAGAAAATGGGGTTAAGGGGCACGACATTTTGAGGCTCAAAATGTTGATTTTTGCACTTGGAAATAATGAGGACAAGTTGTAAAATTATTAGGTTAAGTAAATTTGTTAGATATGTTTTGATTTAATTAGAAAAATAATGTTTAATTAAACTAATTAATACATCATTCACTCCATCATCACCTCATAAGTCCACAATACTATTTGGTGCATTAAAAATGTCTTTTTGATGTTTTAAAATGTTTTCCTCGAATTTGGTCAGGTTTAAAAAGTCAAGGCCAAAAGCGATAAAAGTTAAAAAGTGCTGTTTTGACGATTTTCTGAAAAGTATTCATTTTATAAATTTAAGACTAAAATATTTTATTTACTACTTTAGAAAAATTTTAAAAGTGACGGAATTGAAAATGGTAATATTAAAGTAGTAGTATTGAATTTGTATTTATATTTTTATTAAAAATATAAACTTTAAATTTAAATATAAAATAAAATAAAATAAAAGTGATGATGATAAATTAAAGGTGTAAGAACATGTGTAAGAACATGGAAGATGATAAAATTTGACTTTGATGACCAAAAGTCAAAAGTCAAATTTTCGGGCTCGATTTTCGTTTCTCAAAATTTTCGATTTGCGCGATCGCGAAAGGTCTCAAAATAAAGGATATGATCTTAAAATAGTGTTTTGAAATAAAATCGGAATTAAAAATAAAAATAATTTTCGAAAGGGTATTAAAACAAAAATCGGATCCTAATCCTTGAAATTTTGAATAAAAATTTCCTAGGTCAAAATACTTATTTTTTTTCGTTGAATGTTATAGATTTAAATAATTATAAACAAACGTCAAAAATTTAATCAATTTAAACTAGGTGTGACTTCAAATTTCGACAATTTAGAAAAAGCTAGTTTAATAGAAATGAGATAGTAATTATATATTAATATATAATTATTTATTAAAAATAATCAAAATGATTAATAAACTTGATGTTAAGTTTACTTTTGAAAATAAAAAGAAAGTGGAAGAGGATAAGATGGTTTGATTTTTGATTTGCGTGTTTGAAATTGTTGACCCGAATTTCAGAGCCGGGAAAAGTATAAGGGTTCATTTTTATTTGAAAACGAAAAAAAAAGTTCGAAATTGAATTTTATGAATAAAAGGTTTTACTTTTATTTTTATGAATAGTAATATAACTTAACATTTCTGAATTTTGAAAAGCGATATTAATTTTGTATTGATTTTTTATAAAATTTTGAAATGTGTTTCTTTTTGAATTCTAAAGATAATACAACATAATTTATTTTTCAAAATTTTTAAATGTGTACTTAAGAAAATTTAGTATTATTTAGCGAAAAAAATTCAGACGCATTTTTATTATAAGGAAAAAGGATGAATTTAATTTAAGGAATTAAATTCTTTTATCAAATTGTGTTAAAATAACACGGGGTGTTACACAAAATATGTTTGTTATCTGCTCTTCTGCGTCTAACTGTATCGAATATTGAAATGAAGGGTTTTCTAGTGTTTGAGAATGAAAATATTTCAACAAAACTTCCAGTTTCACCATATTTAATTTCTCTTTGACGCTTGCTACGTAGGTAGTTTTTGTGATCTCGATGGGTGTGCTTAGGGGTGGCAATGAGCTGAGCCGGCTCGTAGAGCCCTCGGGCTCGGCTCGAGCTCGGTCAAATATGAGCCCGAGCCGAGCTCGATCCTTGACTTTTGAATACGAGCTCGAGCCCGAGCCCTATAGAGCTCGGCTCGATTAAGCTCGACTAGGCTCAAAATTTTTTATACCAATAAAAAATTAAAAATATAAATAAATTTCTGATGTGTCGTATATATATGTACTTTTAGCCCCCTGTTCATTTGCGTTTCTTTGCGATTCTCGTGCTTTTATATGCATTTCAGCTCCTATTTCTCTCTGTTTTGGCCCTGCTGCGTTTCTATGTCTATTTTGTAGGTAAACGCACATATTTGGAGTATAGGATGCTTGTCGAGAAGTTTCGTGAAGTTTCGTGAAGTTTTGAAGTGTTTCGAGTTGGTTTCGTGCCGTTTCGGTTGCGCACGAGCCTTGTTTTAGTGTTTAGAGGTGTCCCGGGACCTTGGGACGAGATTCGAAGTTCATGTGATCCATATTGACCTTGTCCCTACCCCTTGGGACGACCTAGGCCTTGTCCCTATGCTTGGGACGACAAAGAAGCAAAGAAAAACAAAGGAAGAAAAGGTGCAAAAAGGGGATCAAAACTGAAACCTACGGGACCAACTCATCCCGGTCGGCACCACTCTCATCCCGGACGGGACATGCATCCCAGAGCCCTGGGACGGGCTCCGACTCCTCGTGTGCTTAAATGTCTCGTCTATTTTAAAGGGGTTTTACTTCATTTTTTCGTCTGAACTTTTGATAGCATTTCTAGGACACTTTAAACTATTCTCTCATAAAAACTTAGGGTTTGAATCTTTGAATAAGTTGTACTTTTAATTCCCGACTCGAATTCGTTGCTAGTTATCATCTATTTGGTTTTGTTGCTCTTGTTCATCCAATCTCCTTGTGAATTTTCTAATTTGGTATTATCATTTCTTCCCTCTTCTCATTGTATTTTCATTTCTTATTGTCGTTGATCATGTTTCCATCTATTTCAATTGCTTTGATTATCATTTTTGCCATGTGTGAGTAGTTTATTCATCTAGGGAGAAGGGTGAATCATGGGTGTTGGTTTTGGTTGATGTTTGTGATCATTTGAGTTAGGTTTTTGCGTTTGCTTTGATTGTCTCTGCTTGATTGTGTTTGTTGATTCCTTGATCACGTTTTAGCAAACTTTTAGCACCCTTGAACTTAAGATCTAAAGCCTAGTTCGAGGAGAGGCGCGAGACAATCATTAGGACCCCTCAATTGTAAGTTGCGAGAGCCCGCTTTTGAGACCTAGAGGAAGCTTAAGACCGAGAGGACGAGCTATATCCTTAGCAAGTGCGATTACCTACTCAACCCGATCATCATTCCTAGAACTAACCTTACCCGTGCCTAACCCGACTTCCTAGACTTCTTTCCCATAAGTTAAACCCTTCATACACTCTAGCTTTAGTGAACTTCCAACAATCGAACCGACCGAGACTAGAACCACTCCATAAGTAACCTACAATTGCAACCATCTCCTTGTGGACTCGACCCCGACTTACCCTATCTACCCATAGGTGTTGTCAGGTTTATTTTTGATTAGGTGGGTGCGACCAAGCCTATCAATTTCCTAAAAATTACAAAGTCACAAGTTACAATTTCTATTCTAAACCTTCGTATTGCCTATTGAATTACTTTAAATGTGTTATAAAGCTCGAACTCAAAAATATTATACGAGGCGAACTCGAGCTCGAGCTCAAAAAAAATTATACGAGCCGAACTCGAGCTCGAGCTCTAAAAAGGTTATACGAGCCGAGCTCGAGCTGCAATTTGAAAAGCTCGTTGAGCTATGAGCCGAGCTTGAGCTCAAATAATTTGATACGAGCCGAGCTCGAGCTTAAGTGAGCTCGGTATCAGCTCGGCTTATTGCCACCCCTAGGTGTGTGCTTAAGGTTGCTTACCCCACCGACATGTGCACCAATCAATTCATGTGATGCTCTAGGTTTGACGCCGGCGTTATCAGCAAGCTCAATTTCAGTAGCTTCTACTTCGGTGATTTTTCTTTGAGATGACATTAAGTGCGTAGTTTCCGGATGATGCAGCAAATGATTATGCTCTGATACAAAATCATGAATTACATATTTTCCTTTCTCTTTATCTAAGGAAAATCCCAAACGCACATTGCAACCTATTCTCGTTTCTGCACATGGATTTTTAACCGAGTTATCACGCTTGTCGGCTGGACGAAAACCCTCTTTGGAACACAAAAATCTTCTTGAAGTCACTTGCCCAACTTAATTCATATTTAAATAATGTTTACGGACATTAAACCCCATCTTTCTTCCATATTCCTGCCAAAAGTTCCAGACTTGCTCAGATGTATCAAATTCCATACCTATTCTTGGAATCCATTCTCTCAAAAACTCAATGTTATCAGTCGAAGGAAATTTCGCAGAATCCATTAGTCTGAGACAAAACGAATAATTCAATGTTTAACGACTAACAAATTATAAAATTTCACAGTAACATAGCGTCAAAACAATGCATAATTTAGTCAAAATAGTTCTAACTTGCAATTAATCCTTCTTAGTCAATGTAAATAATTTGATTGTTTGAGTAAAATTTGATATGGTAATTATTTTTCTAATTATGATCGTTGTATTGGGGAATAAGTTAACGTGAATAGCAGTAACCTAGTAAGTTAGGAATATTCAGTTTTTTTTGTTTTTTTTTTAATTCCTTATTTTTAGGAATTAATCTAGGCCCTTGATTTGAATGGATGGTCGTGATTTGTTGAACTCTATAATATAGAGTAGTGTTGCTACTCTAGAGGATCCGCACGCCATATAATAACACTACAAACATGTAAACTAATATACAAATTAAAAATGCGAAATATTGTAACGAATCCGTGTATCTCACGGGATAAAAAACTTGTTGAAATTGACAGAGTGAATTACGAAAAAAAAAAAATGTAGGGGTAGAGAGTAAGTGAAAATAAAAAGGATATTTTTTTTTTTAATGGGCCAAAACTAAAGGACATCAGCATTCAACAATTTAATTCATCCAAGTGTTAATTTGCAACAAATCTTATTATTCGGATCGAATATGGATATCCATATACGATCGGATTTCAAATTGTTTGGATTTAGATATTTGATCCAAAATTTTATTTTCATTTGATTCGGTTAATCAAACCGATTCACATATTTGGATGTTTGCTCAACCTTACTTATTGTAGCCAAAATATGACTATACAAGTTATCACATTTTAGGCCATAATAATCACGATCATAGTCTAAATGTGATTACATTGTACACATAAAAAAAAAAAAAAAAAAAAAAAAAAAAAAAAAAAAACAACTTCATCAATTTCTTTATTAACAAAAAAAAACTAGTATTTCTGATTCAGTTATTTGTTTATCTTTTTATTTTGATAAGTCAATATCTAAGCAATATTACATAGATAATATCACTAAGTTATCCATATTTTCGACTCCATTAACATTATTGAGAAAATTGGCAATATTCATTAAATTGGAAATTTTTCAGAACTTTTTGCAATGTTTAAACAAAAATATAATCATGTGAGACATTGTATAATATGTCTTTATTATAAGTGTAATAAAAATGTTTAATTTTTATAATTTTTAATGATATAACATTGAATATATTGTCGTCCCAACATATGTCTTGAAAATCGTGATAAATATATTTAATGATGTGAATAAAGCTGAAAAGAGTTTTTTTTTTTTTTTTAATTAGATTTTAAAATATTAAAAATAATTTATACATATAAAATAATTCCGAGTACATTATAGTTTTATTTTATTATAAGTATGGAGTATTTGTAACACCTCCATTTAGGCGAGGCGGACCCCACCTAAATAAAGGCGTTACAGAGTCGAGGTGAAACCGCAACACGGTACCTGTATAACTTACCCTAATATAAAACGCAACGACATAAGAAAAGAACTTAACAAACGATTACAACTCGGTGACATCCAAAATAAATTACAATGTGATTAAGCATGTCTACAACTGTAGCCCGTAGGCGCGACACTTCTAGTAAGAAAAAACTCTGACGTGGCTTACTCTAGTTGTAATATATTTTAACATATTACAACTAACATGTTCACAATTTAAATAGAAACTGTGATTTCGAAGAGGAATTAACTGCAAACATTGGAGTCGGAGGTGATTGAGTAATCGAAAAGATGTGAAATGGTGATCCCTCACATGACTTTATATCATTTGTGCTTGGGTGATGGTGAAATTTTCACAGGTCCTTTTGATAGGATTCATATCTATGACATTTACTTCCGTCACCAAGAGGAAGAAATATATTTTCCTAAGGATTCTTCGTCAGATGGTTATGCAACAGATTAATGATTTAGTAATGTGGTTATAATAATATGTTAAAAATTAATGTTGCTTAACTTTATTGTTATTTGTAATGTCTAAGTACTAGTTTGTGATGGTTTTTAAAATGTAAAAAATGTCTAAGTACTAATTAACAATAATCTTATTTTCATTATTAAAGAATTAATTTATATTTTGGACGTCCAGTTCTTACTTCATTCCCATGGTAGGACAAAAAAAGTGAATTTTTGAGCCGTGGTGAGACATCCAGGTTTTGTTTATAGCCATGGTAAGACGAACAAATTCATCGTCCTACCATGGAGAAACTTCCAGATTTTGTATTCCTCCACGGTAGAACGATGAAATTAAATGTCCTTCCATGGACAGATGTCCAAGTAATAACTACGATTCATGGTAAGACAAACAATTTTACTGTCCTACCATGGAGAGACATCCAAATTTGTTTATGAATTCATCGTAGGACATACAAATTGATTGTCCTTATATAAAACGAACATTAGATTTTTTCAAGTTTAAAATAAATCAACAAAATAATTAATAAACTCAATACGTGGGCATAGCTACATACTACATAGCAATGTCATAGTCATGAAACTACATCAAGATGATACATCATTCTACGCACTTTAGGGTCTCGTCCGACTCATTTTCAAATACTAAAGCTCGGGTAGCTTGCACTTGTACTTCATGTGTGTTGCTAGATCTAGTTCGAGGCACTGTAGGTGTAGTCCCCATACAATTATGCCAACAACCGATGTTGGCTTGGTACAACGATTTAAGATGTGCTATACTAGTATCTCTAAAAGGTTCCTAAGCGGGATCTATCGGAGGCATGGAACATGAGCTGCAACGTGCAAGCGCATCTAATGAAAGTTGTGATTTAAGATTTACAAAACACCGTACGACGCGGCACCCGCACAAGAACTCCTTAGAGGTAATATTGTAGAACATTGACGTGCCTTATCACCCTTCCACCACGATATTGAGCAATGATACAAATGGTCCAATTAAAGATTGATGCAAAAACGAACAAATCATCAGAATTCATACAATGATCTACACTGCAACTCGATTTACGATAAAACGCAATGTGCCTTAAGTTGTTTTCATATGATGTGTACCCGTTGGGCATCTTGTACATTACACCAAAAAATAATCCTTATAAATATCATGTGTCATAATCTCCCTAATTCCATTCTCTCATCACCACGCGTAGTCATCTTCTTGGCCGCGTTGAACATGAGACTTTACTCGATAGCCACAATGACCATCGTTTCCAACATTCACCCAACCACCAAAGACACTGCGGGACACCATATCTTTTACTCCACGCTGAGAACACACCAATAGTGTATTTTTTCTCCAATGGTGCACCAACTTCTCCCGCCAAAAAATCACATATTCAATGTTGGACATTCGTTGAGGCAAGTTGTCTTCATCTTCCGGATGACGAATATCACGCAACGTCTCAATAAATATCTTCCAATAATATTACACCAACCCGGTGTCGGAATTCATGAGAATATGATTTTTGTACCACTCCTTTTTATGAATCAACAAGGCTCGATTCTCTAATGCACGGTTCACATACCAACGACAAAGCATATGAGGAGTGTCGGGATAAACCTTTCCGAAGTGCACCAACCAACCTCAACTCACGATTTGTAACGAATGTTGACGGAGAAACACTGATGCAATCAAGCATCTCCATTAATTATCGCAACAACCACGTGTACTTTTCGTCTGACTCCATAGGAAAATACGACACAACGGGTGTGACACCAACAACCTCAACGAGGGTCATCTTATAGATGTTCGTCTTGTATGTCGAATCCATAAGAACTACGTGTGGGTAAGCACGAAATAGTTTTACAGCTTTCTGATGAGACATGAACAGGGCCGTAGTTTGGAATTTGGAGGCCCGATTCCAATCATTGATTTGAGGCCCTTTACTTAATAAAATAAAAAAATATAATAAAAATAGTGTGCATCTATTAGTTAAATTGTACTCCGTACGAAGTATCAAATGAAATAAACTTAAATGTTACCATCTACATCTAGTATAATCATATACAGACTAATATTTAAAAGTGTACATAGTGGTAGCGTTAGTAAGTTAAACATCTAAATTACATTAAATTTATTGTCAAAAACTCGCGTTTTAATAACTACTCCGTATTCATTAACGCAAAAAATCAAAGAAAGTTTTTTTTAATAACATTTAGTAATACAAGAAAATATAAACGAATAAAAACAAAAACAAAAAAAAAAAACAAAAGTCACCGTCATTGGAATTGAACCCATGACCATCAAGTTACCCAATGCATTGCTAAACCGAATGAACCCCCTCATCTACGGCCTTGGACATGAAAACATGAGTGAGCTCGTGCGTCAAAGGATTTGTCTCACGCCAATAAACTTAGTTAGCATTTATGGCTAAGCCAACATTTGTTGTGCCTGGTCTCTTTCGCCCATCATGTATCTCCGAAACTTACTTGTCTCATTGTAGATTTGTCAATTTAAGGGTTGAGGTTTATCGGGTGTTTTATGGTGAAGACCGGTACGTTTATATGTCTCTCGGCAAAACCGAAGAACTATATTCTTGTTTAACGAACGTTTTCTCATCTTCATCTAAACCCGCATAATGTCGAAGTCCATCTTTGTACTTTGTTAGAGCATGATTGTGAGATCCAAATTTTTTGGTCGTCACAATATTCTAAAATATCAATCGTTTATTATCAACACGATGGTAATTTTGCACGGTTCAAATACGAAATTGGCAATCACATTTTTGCGTTTTCGGCTTTTTTGTTGTTGTCGGGATCATATACACCCTTACTTCGTCCGTACCTAGAACATCGAAATTAAGAAGCCAACAATTCAGGTTGTCGTCGATTTCTAGATCCATTAATTGCTTTAACTAAAGCAATCCATTATCCCATGCAATCTCGTTAGCCCATTTAAAAGTTAAATCACGATTCGCAAAACATTCTTTTGTTACGAATAGAGGGTTATAATTAATGTCGTTGCCACCTAAATTTTCAAGTGAATCCTGCAAAAATGCAAAATAGATCATTGAAATATTTAACGTCGTCGCAATACATACAGAATACGCCCAGGAGGGTCCAACCACAGAAGTGATAAGTATATTTAACGTCGTTTCTATTAGTCGGACAACAAAATTCAACGTCCCACCACGGAAAGACGAAAAATTGTTTGGCTTATCACGGATAGACAATAAAATATTTTCGACGTTAGCCATGTCAAACGTTAAAATTCATCTTCCTGCCGTGCTTAGACATTAAGATTCATCATCCTTCAATTCTATGGCAAAACGTTGAAACTCATTGTCTCGCCATGTGGTACGACTATTATATTCATCGTTCTATCATGTGGTAGGACATTAAAACCTAACGTCCAAAACTATGTCAACGAATTTATTCATCTTACGAACTCCCCAGCAATGTAATGAGTTTAATTGGCCATCTTTAACATAAATACATTAAAACTAACATATTATTTCAACATTGTTCATTCGAATTTAGTGTCAAGTGTGTATAAATTACTTATAAAACTACAATTAAGTAAACTTACAAAGAATGTAATTTGTTACTCCGTATAAGTTAGTTAACTTACCAGTAATTCGGCATCCGACATTGAGTTAATGCTTAAGTTTATTGTGCTTTATTATTGATGATTTGTTATATTAATTTTAAGTGTAAAAGTTTGGCAGTTTTTTCCGTTATTGTTCAACTATACCTAATTTTACTCAGTTGTACCCTTTTTTACCCTAAATATTTCCATTCACTACCCTTTAATCATCAAATTTTTATATCTTTACAAACTTCTCAAATTTAACATGAATTCATTCAAACTTAATCGAATTCTCCTAAAATTTAATAATGAATTTAGATATGCACATGATAGGAATAATTCTTGATTCAATTAATTTTATCAATTAAATTTGATTAAAATAAAACAAAAATAGAAACATAACTTTAATATCTAACAAGTAACAACCCCCACCACCGTGACCTAGCCTTACCACCGTAGTTGGCCCGACCCCACTGCGAAGGGATGCCTGGATGAGGCGGCCAACAACAGAGAAAATGGCCGGCGATGGCGAAGGTGGCTACCGGCGGCGAGATGGGGGTGAATAGTTAGGGTTTTGTTATAAATTTTATTTTTCTTCTCTTTTTTTTTTTCTCTTTGTTATTATCATCATCACTAAATACTAATTGAATAAATAAGAGTTTACAATTGAGATTTGAGAATGAATGATTGTTGACAAGAGAGTTTATAATTGAGATTTGAGGATAAATTCATGTTGCTGATGTTGTTGATTTAAGTCTTTTTTTTTTGGAGAGAGAAGAGAGAAAAACAAATAGATGGGTAATTAGGATGAAAAAATGATAACGGTATTATTGTCAATGTTGGGTACAACTGAGTAAAATGTAGGTACAATTGAACAACACCTTTTTTTTTGGAGAAAAAGAGGGAATTTGGAGAAAAATAGATAATTTGGGAGATGAGAGAGAAAGTAGGGAGAATGACTCAAAAATTATGAAAAGGGTATTTTGGTCATTTCCACAAAAAAGTCGACAATTCATAGTAAAACGTCGATGATTTCTATCAACCCCTATTTTATTTATTTTATTTTTTGAAATGTTAACGTATGGATCCGGTTAAAAAGGGAACACATTAATTAAGCAATATGATGATTGACAAATCATTCACAAGTGTGAATTGGCACAACTTGGAACCACACACCCATCGGTCATTCAATTTAGTAAACAAATCAACCGACACGGTGAGGAGTAAGTGCGGTACGACGAATTCACGCATACGAGTATACGACGGATTATCAGTGCCTAAATGTTACTACCACTTTAATAAGAGCGGATTATCTGTTCCATTTTATGTCTCACTTGATGTCTCATTACTTCATATAGTAATAAATCTTTAGTTTATGTAATTATTTTTTTATTAATATTTAATAATCAATGAAATTTATTACCATTTGTACTAATAAAACACTTAATAGAACTTATATTTATGGTATTAAATGGTGAACGTGGATCCGATCAAAAAGGAAAAACATTAATGGAGAAGGATGATGATTGGCAGAGATTATAAACTCACAAATCAGTAGTGTGAAATGGCAAACCATGGACCACACACCCAAACATCATTCAATTTAGTAAACAAATCAACCCACACGTTTCCCCCCCTTACATTCCCAATACAAAAACAACTAGTCAAACATCCTCCCCATTGAATCCCCCCATGTCACCACCATAATCCTATTTAACACACACTCCACTCTCCGCACTCATCATCTCCACCACCACAACCACCACAACAACCACCGTAACCATGGTGGACCCCAACTCCGGGTATTCCTCGGCCACTAAAACCTACAACTCCCTCCGCACACCCATCACTCTCCCTTCTTCCTCCACCGCGCTCTCCATCTCCGACTACGTCCTCTCTCTCCTCCGCCTCAGCCCTCACTTCGACCTCACTTCCCCTCTCCTCATCGACGCTGACTCTGGATCTTCTCTCTCCTACTCATCATTCCTCCGCCACGTCGACTCCCTCTCTTCCAACCTCCCTCCAATCCCTTCCCGCCACGTGGCACTCATCATCTCCCCTCCTTCCTTCCATGTCCCCGTCCTCTACTTCTCTCTCCTCTCCCTAAACGTCGTCGTTTCCCCCGCCAACCCTCTCTCCACCACCTCCGAGTTGACTCACCTCGTCTCCCTCTCCAACCCCGCCGTCATCTTCACCGTCTCCTCTCTCCTCCCCAAGTTCTCCCCCGACATCGTCGGTCGTATTCGAGTCATCCTCCTCGACTCGCCCGAGTTCGACTCAATGCTCACTGGCCCGAGTCGACTCGGCGGTCACGACCGACGAGTCTCTCAGGAGGACTCGGCGGTGATACTCTACTCCTCCGGGACCACCGGCCGAGTGAAGGGAGTCGAGTTGAGTCACCGGAACCTAATCGCGTTGATTGCAGGTTACTACAGGAAACACCAGGAGGACGACGAGTTGACTCGGAAAACTCGGGAGATATCACTGGTTCCTTTGCCGTTGTTCCACGTGTTTGGTTTCACGATGCTGTTGCGGGCGGTGAGTCTGTCGGAAACACTAGTGATGATGGCGAAGTTCGATTTTGAGAAGATGTTGTCGTCGGTGGAGAAGTATAAGGTAACGTACATGCCGGTTTCTCCGCCATTAATCGTGGCGATGACGAAATCAGAGCTTGTGAAGAAGTATGATATCAGTTCGCTCCATACGCTCGGTTGCGGTGGCGCTCCTCTCGGTAAACAAGTCGCTCAGCGTTTCAAATCTCGATTTCCCGACGTCGAAATCGTTCAGGTATTATTATTGCCTACATCTGAACTTATATATATATATATATATATTGCACCTGTGTCCTGTGATCAATTGTCACCGATTTACCTCGTGAAGTCATACTGTAATACAGTAATTTTTTTTTTTAATGTTTCTTGAGAGGCTCATGCAACAATGTTAATTGTTGCTTGAAGTATATTCTTTATGTGTTTCTTTTTTATTGTTTCTTTTCATTTATAAGTTCATTACTTTTTATTGTGGTGCGTCATGTTATTTGTGGCTAAACTTTTGTGCTTTGTGTTTAAATAATTCAAAGTACGAGTATAATTCATTGATGTTCGATGAAATTTTTGTTTGTATTTTCAACTATTTTGGGAGAAGTGCCTTTTAGACAAGAACGGATTCTGCATTTCGTTTAAATCAACCGTGTCAATTCTTCTACAAATGGTAATAAATCTCATTGATTATCAATGATTAATGATCCAATAATTATATAAACTAAGGATTTATTGCTATATGAAGTAATGGGACACCAAGTGGGACATAAAATGGGACAGAGGATCCGCTCTCCTTTTAGACAGTGCATTTCTTATTTCAGTTTCTGTGGTTATTAATAAAATTTATTTAGGTCGAGTCATGACACTGATGACAGTATATGGTATACGGAGTATTTCTATTAGGCTGCGTTGTGATGCAATTTAAATACAGTAACTTTTTATATTGATTTAATGTGTACTACGTATGTAAATGTTACATTTTGAATCTAGATTTTGTAAGTAAAGCTTTGAGCCTTTGAGGGACTTGCTTGCTTGATGTACTCGGTATGAGATTATGGTCCGAGTGACGTCTTAAACTCTAGCGTCGCCTTCCGTTTCGCATACTTGTGTGGACGGTCAGTAATTGTTGATTGTTACTAAAGTCTGATAGGTGGTTGGTTGTAAGGTTAAACTCAATGATTGATTAGTATTAATAAGACTTTAATTATACAAGTTGGTGGGAGATGTAATTGTTCATTGACTCTGAAATTGGTTGATGACTTGCTTTTTTTAATTAATTAATCAATCAGTCTGTACTACCTCTATTGACTATTCAGTATGGGCTGAAGCTAGGTGAATGTTTGTGAAAGTAGAGTTTTAGTTGTGGTGAAGATATTAACTTAAGTGCCAAAATATGTTGAGGTACGACTTACGAGTATAAAATACGGAGTGTTCTTTTATTGCTTACTCCCTCCATCCTAAAATAAGTGTCCCCGGTTTTATTTTAGGTAGATTTAGGGGTAGTGATGAAAATGAAATTTTTTGAAAATCCTTTGTTAATACCGAGTACTTATTATAAATAGAACGATAACACTTAATTTGGCAAAAATTTTGATGAAAATGGGGATACTTATTTTTGGATGGGGGAAGTAGTTACAGATATATCTGTCTTTGGATTTCAGATTTTTTGAGTTTTCGTGCC
Source organism: Dianthus caryophyllus (assembly GCA_023091065.1). Lineage (NCBI taxonomy): Eukaryota > Viridiplantae > Streptophyta > Magnoliopsida > Caryophyllales > Caryophyllaceae > Dianthus > Dianthus caryophyllus. The sequence continues at coordinate 10,498,097 of CM041521.1, read as the reverse complement.
AATTTGCATACTGCATTAGAAGTATATACTAAAGGACTTGATTATTTTCCACTGAAATAAGGGCAGTACCTCAAATGTCTTTATGTTACACTAAGCCTCCGTCACCAGTCGATTGGATATAGGAACCGCTTCCAGTCCTAGTACATCAAGGCAGGATCTATTAAATGGGCCTAAACTCTTGGGATCAAATGGAAATTTCCGGTGACTGAAATTGAGCATGCATATGATGATCTTCATGCATGGTCCCTAGTAGAATTCATTTGCTTTGTTTCTAATACATAAAATCATTGCTAAATAGTGTTTGTAAATGCTGATATCTTCACTGTAGCCATCCAAAACTATAGAACGGGATTGATGCATGATGATTTGGTTGAATCACTTGAATGTTTTGGGTCTTTAGCTTTTATTTTGTTATTGTTGAATGTTGATTAAGAGTTATCCTGTGGGCTGATAGACAATAGTTACATGTTTGAGTAGGGATATGGCTTGACTGAATCAGGAGGTGGAGTATCAACAACAATAGGGCCTGAAGAATGTGAAAAATATGGTTCTGTTGGGCGCTTACAAGAGCTCATGCAAGCAAAGATTGTCGATCCATCAACTGGAGAATCATTACCACCTGGGAAAGAGGGGGAGTTATGGCTGCGTGGGCCGACCATTATGAAGGGTAATTCTCTTTAGAGCTTTGTGGCTTTTTGCCGTGATTATGCGATACTTGTCTCGAAGTAGAATAAGCTCGACAAAGTAGACAAAATCACACAGTGACTTCAAACTCAATAGTGTTGGAATTGGCTCAAATAATTTAAAAAGCATGCTAAGACTCTGAGATGGTTTCGTCCAATAGTTGTTAATTGCTATTTTCAATTGATATAATCGGGATATAAAATTGTGGATATTCTTTTTATCCTCATTCAAACTGAGCGTATCACATTTATCTGTTAGTATATCTGGTAAGAAAAGGACAACTCCCATCCAATGTTACAATTGGTCTTCAGAGAAACCATCTCACATTAAAATAGCGTGAGACTAACCACATTCACTCTCTAAACAATTAACAAAGTAAATTTAAGTTAAAAATCAAAGAGTAGCTGACTGATCTGTGCCGATGTGAATCCATATCTTACACTTGTTCTGTGTAATTGGCCAATTTGTAAACTGTAGGCTACGTGGGAAATAAGAAGGCAACCGATGAAACATTACTTCCTGATGGTTGGCTGAAAACGGGTGATATATGTTATTTTGACAACGATGGATGTCTCTATATAATTGATCGGTTGAAGGAGTTGATCAAGTACAAGGGATATCAGGTACAAGATTAGCCGCTTGGCAATGACTACATGTATTTTGTTTTTATTTGTTTGTGTGGCTGTATGTATACCACTATACCAGTGAATCACAGCCTTTTTGATATTTTTGCACTGCTAGGTTCCACCAGCCGAGTTGGAACGTTTGCTACTGTCTCACTCAGATATAGCAGATGCCGCTGTTGTTCCGTAAGTATTAAGTTTTATTGAGAACTTGAGCTGTTGCATCTTTTTTTATTTTACATGTTATATTGAGTTAATCTGTTGTTCGTATCAATAATCAAGTTGTTTGATGCAGCTACCCTGATGAAGAAGCGGGAGAAATCCCCATGGCATTTGTGGTTAGAAAACCAGGAACCCACATTTCTGAGTCTCAAGTGATGGATTACGTTGCAAAACAGGCATGCTTCCTTCAATTTTTAAATCGCTGTTACCTTGCACTCTTGCAGTAGTCAGCATTTTTCTATCCAACTGTTTACCCGATCTCAGCGTTTCTGAAACTTGGTTGTGGTCGTTGCGTATATATTTGTGCTTCTTATGTAACATTTGGGGCAGTTTTTTTTTTTCATAATCTCAAGTCTTACTGGTCTCTCGTCTATTTGGCGCTGAGACTGCGGACTATAGTTAAGCTAACTTTTATATTTTGGTTAGCAAATTAGATCAGCGATAAAATGGAGGGGAGGAAAATGGAACAATTTTATTGTCTTTCAAGTCTAATCAAAATTTTGCCAATATAAAAATAATTGGTATAAAAAACATCATTACTCCATTCCTCCTCGCATTCCCGTTGCAGTTTCCGTTCCCCCTCCAACTGTGCCTCCGCTTCCTTTAATTTATTCTGTCCAAATTTAATTTTTGTGCGAGTCAGTTCTACACTAATTCATGCTATGGGTCTTAAAAATGATTATTTTGTTACTCTCAGGGATATCTTTCCAATATTTGCTTCTTTTAGTTGATATGAGTATATGACTATACGAGTATCTTGTTAGTGGAGTCATACACAGCTTTTGGCGGCTTATACTCGCAGTTCTTATGGTTTAGTGATTTCACTTGTTGTAGGTTACTTACTACAAGAAGATACGCCGTGTTGCTTTTGTTAGTGCTATTCCGAAGAATCCTTCAGGGAAGATTCTTAGGCGAGAACTCGTTAATCAAGCTACTGGTGGAAAATCTAAGTTGTGATTCAAATACAAGTTTCTGCCGACATTTGCTTCTCGGAGGTCAGCCCTTTCTTTCTGCTATTTACGAACTTTTCCAGAGTGCACTTCATTATTTGAATGATACCCTGAAGAAGTATGAGGTCTGAGTTCTGATGCAAGACTATCTGCTGTTTCTTTTGCAAATTCAGTTACAAACGACGAAGATCCACACCAAATTGAGGCTCAAAAACTGATGAACATATGACTTTTCATCTGTTACAAAAATACACATTTGATTTCCTGATTTTTTTATTCTTGCAAATAATTTTTTAGTATGATAATCCTGTGAGCTGAGTAAAATAATTTTGCGAGTATTCCTTGTAAGTTGTAAACCAGTGACCAGCTTAATAAGAAACCTTTTTTTTGTGCTGTTGATTTGTTATTTTTCTCCCCTGTATTCTAAACTCGTACCAGTGACCAGCTTAATAATGTTTCTCCCCTGTATTCTCCAGTTTATTCTTCATTTATATTGTTACGCTACGGCTTTAAATATGGTTAAAAAATGTACCAAAAGTTTTACAGTTTCCTAAAGATGTACTCGGTATCTATTTGATTGAAAGTCAATTGTCTTCCTCAAAACTAAAAATAGTATAAGTCTAACCACTGGTATAAAGATTAAAACATGTTACTTAATGATGGTACGTATGGTCAAAGTGAATGTTGTAGAATCCAGGAGATTTCACAATGAGTGAATCTCGAGCTTTCTACACGTTCAACAATGGAGGTTTTGGTGAGATTAGAGAGAGAAAGAACGAACAGAGAGAAGAGAGAAGCAGAGGAAGTTTGTTATTATTACTCAATGAATGTATTTTTGTTAGTTACAGGCGTATATATACACGTATTTCGCTTGTAACTAACTTTCTAACAACTTTATAACAACCTCATTTTACCCTACAACAGTGAATACAATCATCACGGTCGTTTGTGCTGCAGGCCATAATGCAGCTATGTGGAATAAAACACGTTTCTTAACGACGGTATAAGCACAACCTCATCTCTTGAAGTGCACCTATGCTATTGATTTCTGCAATTAGCCGAACTTGTTTAGTCTTTAGTGGGATACTAGCCATAGGAAGTAGGCCGACCAAAGGGTGAAAGTGACGGGAGCTGCAGCATATGTCCAAAGCATGATTACTGCGCATTCACTCTCACCTTCTCCGAATAGCTGGGTGATGGTTCCTGCTCAACAACCGTAATCAGCACTGAATATATTCATAAGATAGAATTGGCTCGCGAAAGTGTGAAATTGATGTTAGACGATCCATAATGTTAATGGGATTCATGTATACCGATTGTGAGTGCAGGCGGGAGTGCATATTGAAGCAGAATGACAAATTGAAACAGTAAATCATGAGGATGTACAAAGCCAGCACGAACAGCGCCCTTGACAATCAGAATGCCGAGTAGTGGAAGAAATACGTATCGAACGACTATAATTCCTATGATAATCGTAAGTTTGACCTGTGATCCCTTTAAACCTGTTCAAATTCAAATTCCTGTCAGCATTTCCCAGCATGTTTTTATGTTACAACTGGAGAAGCGGGGAGAACAGTGTACCTCTAAGGAGGTTCGCTCCTAGTATCATGGTCATTGCTGGTATAGATGCATCTCTGTAGAGAAGAACATTTCTTTGTTAGTTCGCATTCTCAAATCGAATAAGTAGATTCAGACCAAACCTGTAGCTGAGAGTTTCAGACGATGAATCGGGGGATGACAGTGACATACCCGATCATAAAACCAGTGTCGCCGATAATATGCAGAGGAGCATCATCACCGAAGAGAAGCTTTCGAAGTGGAGAAATCATCCCTATGAAAAATCCTACTGCCTACAGGAGGTAAATTGCAACTGTTGTGTTCATCAAAATGCAACTTATATACTTGAGAGCATTATATATATATTTTTTTTACTCAAACAATGAGGCATGAGGGTACCGCAGCTATAGTAGACGGTGCAAATACTGCCTTCAAATCGATATTCTTACAGGCATTTCTTAAGCGCTTGCTTATTTTATAAGTTGTAGCAGTCTGTCAAGGAAGAAAACGATGATAGCAATGTAAAACCTAATGAGCGAGAACATATTGATTATTGACACGTGACATCGTTTCTGCTCGTGGTTGATACCTTGATTAGTAACATATCCGATGTTTGTTTCATACCTTGAATTTGTTGAGGTTGAACAGGCCCTTAGAAGCCACAACTGACTGATGTGTCGAAGGTAGTCCTGAAACATTCACTGATGTCTTCCCGTCACGTTCCTCAGAGGCATGGCTTGTAGTTGTGAGCTGGATTACGGGTGAGGCATCGGTGCACTCTGACGTACCCAAATGCTCGGTTTTAGGGATGTTCACCAGCGTGTCTTCAGAAAGTGTCTTATCATTGCCACATCTGTCAACGTCTCTAATCTCGATTTCTTTCTTTGAAGAGATCCTCACAATGTTGTAAATGTATAGCCAAATATAGACCGTACCAATCTGAATGTCGGTAGCAAGATACACACCGTCATTGCACTATGTTAAAAGTTATTTAAGTACTCCGTATAATAATATTAACGATCATTTGTTGTACCGCCATGGAAAGGGTAGCATAAGCTAGGCCGTACTTGCTGCAAACGTCTGCTGTTCCGAAGGGACTGCCATGTTGCTTGCATATTGCAGGGATGATAATTATGGGCATTGCCCCAAGGTTTCCTGTACAAATAACAGTCTTTTGTAGATCAATTTTTCGGTTCATGTAAAAGTTAAAAAACAAAAGATTATTGTTCATGTGACAATCGTTAAAATACTTCTTATTGAATCTCGATCGATAGTCACAAACTTTTTTTTAAGGTGTACTCCCTCCCATTTCTTTTGATCTTCCCACTTGTTTATTAAATGAGTGTATTATTTTAATCAAGTGGGAAGATCAAAAAAATGAGAGGGAGTATTCGCTTATAATTATTAGTTTCCAATTTGTAAATGACATGAGATGGTAATTAAATTTGAAATGACAAATTTATACATGTATTGGATTCAAGTATTCAACATGGTTTTGACTCAAGTAAATCCATATACGAGTACTTTAATGGACCATGAAAAAGTTCAAAAATTTAGTAGAGTTATTTTACAAAGATAATTCAAATTATTGACCATTCGCTCAAAATAATCCGAACTACTCCCTCCATCCTAAATTAATTGTCCCATTTTATCAAAATGCTAGATTTAAGAAATTTAGAAAAAATCCACAATCATCTCTTAACTTTCACAATATTTATCTATAATTTCAATTTTACCCTTATACTACTAATATGGGTGGGAGGGCTTTGTAGAAAGTAGAAGAGTAGCCATCAAGGAAATTGCAATCCCCACAATAAGGACCTGTTCTTTCAGACTTTAAGTGGCCAGTAGCCAATCAAGTGAATCGAAGCCCAATCGCCCAATCGAATCAAATAGTGAATCGCCCAGGCCAGATAGGCGAAGCCAGGCCCATCGAATGAAGTTCAATTTTACTCTTATAGTTGTCTTTGAAGCCCAAGAATCGAAGCCCAGAAGTAGTGGCCCAGCCCAGCCAGAATAGTTAAGAAGCCCAAGCCCAGAATCGAATCAAGTGGTGAAGCCCGAAATGTCTTTGAAAAATAATTTGGAAAAAAACAGTCCTAAGTGACCTAAGGGTAATTTAGTAATTTTTCCAAATGGGACAATTAATTTGAGATTTTTCAAAAAACAAAAAGGGACAAGTAATTTGAGATGAAGGAAGTATCATTTATTCGAAAATAAACCCAATTATAACGTATACCTTCTCAAAATAGACTCATATTACCTATTACTCCCTCCATCCACTTTTTAAAGTTCCTACTTTCTTTTTTCATCCATCCATATTTAAAGTTCATACCCCATTTTTGTCAACAATCTATGGTAATTATTAACTGTGACCATACAATTTTTCTCAACTTTCATTTTCTACCCCAAAATATTACATTTATCTTAATAATTGTATTCCTCTCCTCATAAACATTAATTTTGAATGGAGGGAGTGCTTGTTAAGCCGGTAAATTTTGTTTGCTATGACATAGTTTGACTTAAACCCCATTTTCTTTTCTATACTTTTCTTTTTCTTCTCTAATTTGTATTTACTTACCACCTCCAATGATATTTTTACGTTATTATTCAACTGTACCCAATTTTTACTCAGTTGTACCTTTTTTGTCATAAAATTTCCAACCCATACCCTTTTGTTCTCTAAAATTCTCTCTTCTGATGTGCGTTACATTTAACTTAAATTCATTGAAAATCAATCAAATAGTTCTACAATTCTTTGAAAAATTAAATTGTGGATTAAGTACTTATATAATTGAAGTAATGTAATTTATTGATTAAACTTTTGGAGTCTAGGTTTTACTAAGATTCAAATTTTTGTAATTAGGGTTTTACCGAGAATGAAACTTTGTGAATAGGGTTCGAAGATGCAAGAAAGATGACGATGGAGGACAGGAGGACTAAGGCAGGGCAAGGGGAGGGCAGCAGGGAAGGGGAACGCCGACTGGCGGCGGTGGCAAAAGAGGTGGTTCGCCGGAAAGAGGGTGTACCAACTATGGTGGTTGTGATTTTTGCTTCTAATTAAAATATTTTTTAACTTTTTTATGGTTCTTTTTGTATGAATCAAATTTATTTTCATAATTTATGATTGCGGTTGATGATTAATTTACAAATTACAACCATACAACTAGAATATAAACTACTATCGGTATTGTTATTCATGTTTTGGTGGTGAATGTTGGTGGAGAGATGGAGAGAAAAAGGATAAAATTGATAATTGTGGGATGAAAATAACAAGATGGAGAGAAAAAGGATAAGATTGATAATTGTGGGATGAAAATAACAAGGGTAATTTTGTGAATGATGGTACAACGGAATAAAAGTCGAGTACAATTGAACAACACCCTATTTTTATTACCCACCATTTTGGTCCTTTACAATTCTTTGAATCCTTGATTATATCAACTTCCTACGCTTAATTTAATGTTTGTTTCATTTTCTTGCATCATCAATGGTGTGATTGTGGACAAGAATTTGTGTGAGATGAATTGAGAAGGCCATTAGATGTCATCTTTAGTGGTTACAAAAATATTACAGAATACATTCTAAACTCCAAAGGTCATTTACTGCACTTTGCAGCATAAAGCCACAAATAGCATGGAAGTTTTGAATCAATTGAATGCTTCTCATGATCCATGAAAATCCATAATTGCAGTTGTTGCTTTGCTTCTCTATTCAATTATATGCTCTCATGATGGAAAAACAACCAAAATCACTCCTAATCCACAAAAACCTACATTTTTCTCTAAACAATAGAGTCATCAAGGCTGTAAATCAACAGACGACGACATCAAAAAATGCATTCCGCCATAAACGATACTTTCCCTCCTGTTTGTTGTTATACTTTTTTGAGATTTGAATTTATATAAGGAAAATTTAATACAAATAATCCATCCTATTGACGGTCTTCCATTAATAAACCGTTTTTCAATTAATCCCAAAATAAACCCATCTATCCTTATGTTCTTCTTTAACTAAACCTGGTTATCTACAACCTGTTGTACAGGTAAACAAATATTCTACTATCATTTTTGTCTGACTAAAACCCAACTCATCATCATTACACCTTCCATATCCATTAACACCACCTTCAAGTTTCAATTTGAAGGACCACCAAACGATGAGGTAATCCACCACGGTCAATGTCACCATCACCATTGTCCTCCTCGCCTCTCTACTCCATGCTCTATGCCTCTCACCTCCGTCGTACTGCATTAATTTCCTTCATGCCCTCGATTCATGAGAGCAACTTCATCGCCAACGACCACCACGACCATGTTCCACAACCGCCCCCACCTACAGCACCACAATAACACCCACGCCCACCCTAAAACGACAACAACCTCACTGAACCCCCTCAACCACCACCATCGCCACTGCTGCTGCACCATCACCACCACTACCCTCCTCAAATCTCTCTTAGTTGTGTCATTTCAGCAACCCTAATTTTAAAATTGGGGGGTTTTTCAATTTTAACCCGATTGAAACAAGCTTTCAATGAAATTGAATGCTCGTGTGCGTTGTACAAGTAATTTGTTGAACAATTATGTCTTTTTGAGGGTGATTTTTTTAAAGCTTTTCTATCAGCCTTGCCTCCATTTTTTACATTCTCCTCAAACCTCCCTCCATTTTTCATATTTGGTCATCATTGTCACGCTGCTATCGACGTTCACCATCGACCGTTGACGACCTCAATCGTCACCGTTGATGGCCTTTGAAGCTCTTCATGACTGAGACTTTACTTGGAATCTTCATCAACATTCCTACAATTTCAAGCACTTTGCAATTTTTTTCCCTTTTTTTTATTGGATTTGTGTTTTGTGAAGGGTGTGAAGTATGGTTTTTCAGTTTTTGGATTTAAAAATGGTGGATGTTTTATTTCAAGAAGAAGGAAGATGGTGACCTGTAAACCAACAAGTTAAAATTTGAGTTGGTCTATCCATTAATAAACCGTTTTTCAATTAATCCCAAAATAAACCCATCTATCCTTATGTTCTTCTTTAACTAAACCTGGTTATCTACAACCTGTTGTACAGGTAAACAAATATTCTACTATCATTTTTGTCTAACTAAAACCCAACTCATCATCATTACACCTTCCATAGCCATTAACACCACCTTCAAGTTTCAATTTGAAGGACCACCAAACGATGAGGTAATCCACAACGGTCAATGTCACCATCACCATTGTCCTCCTCGCCTCTCTACTCCATGCTCTATGCCTCTCACCTCCGTCGTCCTGCATTAATTTCCTTCATGCCCTCGATTCATGAGAGCAACTTCATCGCCAACGACCACCACGACCATGTTCCACAACCGCCCCTACCTACAACACCACAATACCACCCACGCCCACCACGAAAGATGGTGACCTGTAAACCAACAAGTTAAAATTTGAGTTGGTCTATTCATGGGAGAAGGTTGTGATACTTGAGTTTATTGTGAGATTAATTAAAGAACGGTTTATTTATGGAAGACCATCAATATGATGGATTATTCTTGTTAAATTTTCCTTTATATAAAGTATAGTTAGACTATCTTTATCCACAAACTCATCTTTAAAATTCAGACTATGTCACCTCACCTTTCCACTAACTTTTCATTTTCCAAACTCAGACTTATACCCTCTCAGACTCACTAAAAAAATACACTTTATTTACAAACTCATTTCAGATTTTGACACCTCAACTTTTCACTTTAATTATTTTACTTATTTTTATTTCATTACTTCAATATCTATCTACATTTATTTTATTATAACATATTTTTCGCTTATATAAATCGGACATTAAATAAACCTTCTAACTTATTTTTTTTTAATTATCGACATATTTGTAAATTTAAAATTATATTACTAACTAAAATTCGACGATTTTCTATTTACAATAACAATTTTTTTTTATGTTATACACACTACGTATTACTTAATAAATTAAATTTAATAATTTAAATTTCACTATATTTTAATTAATTGGTTAAGTAGATTTTTATCTTATCTATATAGATAAAGTAATACACATTCTTTTATCTATTTATTATCTATATTAATAAAATATTACATCAAACACTATTCACTAGTCTTAAAGTGAGTCTTGGAAATCCATGACTCTTCCTCAAACTCATCTTCACCTAAACCACTTTATTCACATACTCCTCCCCAAAAATCAAAAGTCTCAACTTGAGACTCCCCTCAAACTCCTTCTCAAACCCCCGTTAAAGTTAGCCTAAGTTGTAAGAGGATGAATTTAATTTTTGGAGTAATAAAAAATAAAATGAAATGAAAAAGAATTAAATTGAAATTAAGATTAAAGCAATTTTCTAGCAATAAGTCTTACTTAAACGAGTTATTCATGATAGGTTAAGTACTTTCTCACTTGTACATAAAAAATCAATCTATTACATCTTTTTTATTCACTTGTCTTTTGTCTTATTTATAATATTTGACCCGTTTTAATTTAAGACGGATATACTCGTCTTGAATAAAAATTTGGGATTTTCTAGTAGAAAAAGGAAGGGGGTGATAACCGAGTTGAAGTGAAGAGCAAATTATTAACGGAGGGATTAATACTTTGTGGGCCTACAAACTCAATCTAACCGCACATAAGAGGTAAACTTTTTAGGTAATCTATTTTAAGAAGATATGGGTAATACTTGGGTTTATTTTGAAATAAATAATAGTTCAGATTATTTTGAGTGAGAGACGCATAGTTTGAATTATTCTTGTAAAATAATCCAATTTAGTTATTACCCTCTCTATCGTTATCATTTGATTAACTTTTATTTTTGGAAAGTAGAGAATATTAATATTTTTATTATACTTAAAGTACATAGTACTTTTTAATCCTGTTTTTGGGTTATCAACCTTTTAATCCTATATGAATTTTTTGTCAAAAGACACCAAACATTTATCGTATATGTGGGAATGATACCTACCATTACTAGTGTTATGCCCGTGCAAATTGCACGGGTAAGTTCTTTATAAAATTTAAGTGGGAACATATGAATAATGAAGTCGTTATATAATAATTTTAATAAAAGCGTCTTTTAAAAAAATCAAATGTGTATACGTATCACTAAAAAGCACTTAAAACAACGAAATTATAGACAACCAATCATAATCATAAATAATAGAAAAATTCAAACCATTACAGAAAATGTTAAGATAAAAGGAAATAATACTATAATAAGATGGTAAATGTATTATAATATCTCAAAGACTTCCTTATAAACTACGTTATTTGTTCTATATAAGATTTATTTTTATCTATCGCAAATCATAATTTTCAGATACTTTTTAATTATGTCTGTTGAAATAGGGACAAATGATAGTGAATGAGTTTTAAAATGAGTTTATAAAGGGTGTCATTTGAAGCGATCAGTATGAGTTAGTATTATCAAAACCACCTAAAAAAGAAAATTATATAACAATAAATAATTTTATGCCCGTACAAATAACAATTTTGTACCCGTGCAAATTATCATTATTATATGACAAATAAGAATTTTATGCCCGTACAAATAACAATTTTATGCCCGTGTAAATAACAATTTTATGCCCGTGCAAATTAACATTATTGTATGACAAAGAACAATTTTATTCTCGTAAAAATAACAATTTTATGCTCGTACAAATAACAATTTTATACCCGTACAAATAACAATTTTAAAAATTATATGATAAATAACAATGACTAATTGAACAATAACAATAACTAATCGAAAATTGTACACAATACTATAGTTTTTCAAAGATACCGGTATGTCATTATAAAATTAAATATCCATTGTTTTTAGTCTGTATTTTGACATTTATGCCCGTGCAAATTATACAGAGTATAACTTTATTACAAAATAACACTTACTAATATCTACACATTTTAGTAAATAAAATTTGAGTGAATCCAATTTATTACATTTTTTTTTTTTTAGTATAAATATGTTAAAAAAATCATTAAATAGTATTTTTTTAGGGACATTTTAGTAAATACAATTTTAGTGAATAAAAGGGTATTTTTAATTTTATTTTATGATTTTTTCTAATAGTTTTGCAAGTGAATCTTTTAGAGTTAATCAATAGCATAAATGATATACGGAGTAGTATTCTTTATCCTAGTTGATCAAAATTTTAAATGTAACACTGTAATTGAAATTTATGAATATGTTGCACAGATGTGTTCGTTTATGTCATCGGTATGTTTTATTGTCTAGCTCGTATTTGCACGGGCTAATTTTAAAATTAGACTATTTGTTAACAACTTACCCGTGCAAATTAACATTTGATTGTTGTACATCCATTTGATTGTGCAAATTAATCAACAAAGTGTTAATTCAGCCTATAACCGTCGGATTGCACATGTATGTGTTAACATACCCGTGCAAATTTTAGACAACATGATTATGTGTTAGCCCGTATTAATTTTAGACAACATATCCGTGTAATTTTAAAATTTAAATATTTTAGTACTTAAGGTAACTAAGTCAATTAAATTAAAATCTCATGTGACTATTTTTTATGTTACGGAGTATAAGTTAAAGGTATATAATTGATTTGAATGTAAATTTTTTTAACTTAATTCCGATGTATCACTAATATCAAATCACAAAGCCCATCAAACCCCCCGTACAAATTGTTATCAAATTTATAATTCCTGCAAATTTCTTTCACATTTATTATCCGAGGCCAATTTACACGGACAATAAATTTGATAGCAATTTGGATGGGTAATTTTTAAATCCTTTTAAACTGCACGGATATGTTTTTAAAATTTATGTGCAAGTTGCATTTATACCCGTGCATATTTTAAACAAAATGGCAAGAAAGTTACCCGTGCAAATTTATGCACATGTACTACACGATTGCACATGGTATTTTATAGTCAGTATATTTTTTTTTTACTTGATAGACTGTGAGAATATAGTTAGTAGAAATTTACCCGTGCATATTTTTTTGTCTGCTCACTAAACCCATAACTAAAATATTCAAATTTTATTGAGATACCATTTCATATAATATTTATGGTTAAAGTAATAAGAGTATATTTTTATTTTTGGACTACACTAAAAATTTGGCTTTGGGCTTAGGTACCCTTGGCCCTGTAACACGCACCAAAAAGAAAAGAGCAAATACTCCACTGCCAAATACCAATTTTATACCCGTACAAATAACAATTTTATACCCGTACATATAACAATTTTATGTGCGTGAAAATATTCTTATTGTATGACAAATACCAATTTTATACCCCGTACAAATTACGAAAACTTATTTTTGAAGTATAATTTTATGAGTGTGCAAATTGCAAAAAACTTATTGTTTAAATTATGTTTGAAAGTTTAATTTAAATAGTACATACAGAGAATGTCATATAGGAGTATAAAATTTGATAAAGTAAACATACAATATGTTGTAATAGTGTTAAAAAAATATTTACAAGTATAATTTAAATAGTTTTATGTCCGTGCAAATTGCATACGGGTATGTTATTTGTAAAGGTCAAGTAAAAACTAACAAATAATAAAGTCGTTGTATAAGAAGTTTAATAAAACGTCTCTTAAATTGATCAAATGTGTATATGTATAACTGAAAAGCACTTAAAACAATAAAATTATATGACATACAAACATAATTAATCTTTTAATTAATATTCATTAATTATAATCTTTTCGTAATTACTTTTATAGATAAAATTTTAAAGTAAAGTACTATAACCTCTTGACTTTTTAATTTGTTAATCAATATAAATTAAAGTCATATTTAAATTTTTAGATTTAAATCAAAAAAATTTATTTGCAATTAGTGTAAATAATATAGGCAAATACTTGTGTGAGACAAGTCTTACAATAAACTTATTGTAAGACCTCTCACACAAGGGGTGGTTACTTTTTTTTTTAATAACTTTTGTGTGTTGTGTCTTACGTTAATTATCGTTAGTACGGTCTTACAGAAGAACTACTGAATAATATATTAGGGTCAATTAGTTGAGTAATCCGCTCTATCCTCTTGCTTAGCTAAGTGATTTTTATGTAAAGAGTTTGTTGTATTTTAGATGAGTATACGTTTTATGCCCGTGCAAATTGCAATAATATGTCATGATATCCTATTTTGAACAGTAATTACTCATTTAGCTAAGCAAGACGATATAACGGATTACTCATCTATAAACCACTGATGAATGTGAACTCATCCAATTTGTACCCGTGCAATTGCAATAGAAAGTTTATTATAAATTGCTTTTAAAATTTTGGCATAACCTTTTCAATTTGTACTTGTGCAACTGTAGAAGAAAGATTATTAATTCATACAATTATAGACTTTAGACCTGTTAAAAAACGATCCGACCCGATAGCGTCAAGGACCCGTACTTTGACCCGTGACTTGACACAGGTTTAAAATGAGAATTTTGTCTCGTGCTCAATATAAAATGAAAATTTTAACTCATGTACATTTTAAAAGAAAATTTTAACCCATGCATGTTTAAGATGTACTCCGTAATTTTTAACTTGTGCACAATCAAAAACAAAGTAACAAATTCATTTAAAAATAGTGAGTATAAAGTCTTATTATGTGGATTTATGTGATATTTTTTTTTGTTGTAGTGCCTTACCATAATTTTTTTACTCTGCATGAAATAATTTGGGGTTAATTAGGCGTGTGTAATTTCAAAGACACATTCATATCTAACACGCACATATTATTCTTAACTTTTAACACTAACACTGATTAAATCTCGCACTCACACATAAGACAAAAAGAAAAGTTATTAATATTAGGAAGATATTTGGCTTGTCTATTAAAGATGAGGGGTTATTTTTTCCTAAAAACAAAATGGACTATTATTTAAGAATAAAATGTATATATTCGTATTGAGTAAAACTCGTATAATACTAACTTTTTTTCACTAACTTTTAAGAATAAAATAGATATATCCGTATTTAAGAATAAAATGCATTTTTTACACTAATTTTTAAGAATAAATGTATAAAAATGAATTGAATAGATGAAAAAAATAAAAAAATAAAAAACCCAAATAAAAATCACGTTAACCTTCCCCTAAGATTATAAACTCTTCCCCCCCGAACCCTACGTTCAATAATAAGCCCCCTGCCTTCTCTCTATCTTCCCCAATTTTTCAAAAAATTTCCCCAAATTTCCCCCCTAATTAATTTCGTCCGATTGAAGTAATGGCCGCCGTCACCTATCGCCGCTACCACCCCCACCGGAGCAGTGACTCCATCCGCCGCCACCACGCCCTCCGCCGCCACCACTCCCTCCGCCGGAGTGAATAGAGTGGCCATCTTTAGTGGGTATTTTGTAACAGTGATGCAATTACAATTAATTATGTAATTATTATAATATATTTATACGATTTTAGTTGCAATATTTTAATTTATATACCTATAAAAAAGTTCAATGTTTACGGTAATCCATTTTATTTTCTTAAAATAATTTTATAAGTTGATTCAATTTATATACCTATAAAAAAGTTCAATTTTATAAGTTGATTCAATTTATGTTCATTTTAGTGTTTTAGTCTATTAAAGTTATAATTATTTTATAATTTATAATTTTTGTAATTATCAAGGCTAAAAATAAAAATTGAAAAATAAAATAAATATTGATAATCTATGCAACACTACAGCAGCATGTTAAATTGTTAAAATCTGGGAAATTAATTGAGTGGGAGATAGTGGAGGGGCCCGATTTGAAAAGTCAACGTTTAACCACAGAGCGCCACCTGGCTCTGTGGTTATTGCTTTGTTAGTATGATTTTATCTTTGTCAAACAGTACCAAACATTTAATTTTTTTTTTTTGTCAAAAAGTATCAAAACCAATTTCGATCCAAAAAAACCCCGTTAAAAGTAACGTTGAATACTTATTTGGACAAGGACAACTCATTGCTGCTTACATGGGTTGTATTTGACCACCTCATGTTTGCTCCCCTTTTTTTTTCTTTACCTTATCAGTTTCACCTCCATTTTCTTTCGTTTTATTTTCACTTCATCCCTCACTACTTCCTCGTCATTTTCACTCCTTCAATATATCAGTTATTTATCTCTAATAGGTTCTGTTTGTAATCCTCTATCCGCCTTGCTAAGGGTCTATTTTTCTCATAATTTTTTTTCGTTTGTTTTGCAAGCAGTTTTAAAGTTCCTTTTTTGCCCAATTTTTTTTCGTTTGTTGTAATTGATGATCATATAGTCATGGTTGTTTAATTGTTGTCTATTTTCCCATTTAATAAACCAATTTTGATAACCCAAATTTCAATTTTAAAATTTGTTTTTGAGTAACGGTATTCTTTTTTAATCCTAATATGTGGTAATTTGTATTTAGTTGAGTATATACTTGATTGAGCAAGCAAATAGACTCTAGGAGCAGAGGATGCGCACAGTTAGACTCATAGAGAACATAAAAGCAAAAAATTGTTGAGGGTAATTAAAACGGTTACAAGGGTAAGGGAGAAAGTTATGGTAGAGGATTTAAATCAAAGAAGAGGTGCATGGGTAAAGGTTTCAACGTAAGAGGTGTTTATATGGCAAATGTTGTTGAGGATAGACAAGTTACAACACCAAGAGAGAAAGATAGGGCAAATGCTTGATTCAAAGGCACTGTTGGTTCTGTCAATCAATGATTTATTTGGTAAATTTGGCAGTTTGACCAAAATTTCAGCTACCTGTTTTTACTGTAAGTGTTTGGTGAGGGTTGACTGGAAAATATTTAGCTAGCTGAAAACTTATTTCAAATAAAAAGCTACTTCAGGTAGCTTATTAAAAAATAAGCTAGCTGATTACAAGTCTATTTACTATTATGCCATTTTAATTAATATTATTACTTTTTTATCCTATTAATTAAAATATAAATTTCCATAACTATTTCCATAAAATATTTATAAAACCTAACCCTAACATGTAAAAACAAGAACTTTGAATTTTTTATTTAAGATTTTTTTTTAATTTGTTTTTTATTTAAATATTAAAATAATTAGTTGCAATTATCGAACATGTTAGTTTTATAATAATGATAATATAATGAAGTATTAAAAATAATTTAATATAAATAATAGAACTATAAATAATTATGTCCTTTTTCGTCATTTTACTTTATTTCAGTTATCTTTTCAGGTTGTTTATCAAACAGTAAAATAGTTTTCAGCTGGTTATTTTCAGCTACCTTTTCAGTTACCTTTTCAGCTAACTATTGAGTTTATTACCTTTTGAGGTTTAATTTTTTCACTTTTCACTACCTTTTAATTTAGTTTTTAAACAGAGCCAAATAGTTAGTTGTAAGGTAAAGGTAGTTGAGGATAAAAGGGTTACAGGGACAAGGGAGAAATAAATGATAGAAGCTTCAGTGGGTAAATTAGGTGAACAAGAAGAGGAGGCAAAAAAGGGCAGAGAGGGAATAAACTTAACAGAAGGAAAAAGGAGATGGATCAAACCAGGAGATAAAAATTAAGAATTTGGAGGGAAAAACTAAGAGGTGTCATCAAATTAGGAGGAAAAATAATGTCAAAAAAAAAAAGATCATCCACATAAGCAATCGACGTTACTTTTTGACGGTTTTTTTAAACGAAGTTTTTAGTACCTTTCGACAAAAATAATGTATATGTTTGGTGCTGTTTGACAAAAAATAAAATGTTAGGTACTGTTCTCACATTTGCGATTGATGTGTGGTGCCTTTTGACAAAAAAAACCCAACAATATATCACATTATCACCTAGCTACAAGCCTACAACCAGCCATATTCAGATATTCTTCTCAAAATCAAAAGGTAATCGAAGAGAATAAAATAAAGAGTTTATTCACAACTCCTACCTATTATAATACACTTTTTCAAAAATCCTACCTTTTATAATTTTTTGTTAAAACTCCCACCTTATATGACTAAACTGTTTTAAAACACCATCAAATATTCATTCGTGAATGAATAATGAACATTTGATGATGTGAGTTAAGAATAAATAACGAATAACTCGTAAGTTTAAGAGTTACATAAACAAAATATAGGGTCCGCTATAATTAAAACGAATTTTATTTCACATTTTACGGTGTCGAAATGAGGATATGGTGGTACTTTTAAACATTGTGATTATATTAAGTAGGGAGTGTGTGAGTTTGTTAAAAAAAAAAATTATAATAGATAGAAGCAGGGTTCAAAATCTCGGCCGATAAATCTCGGTCTCGATGCTTGCCGAGGCGAGATATGGTGAGTTTTAACGGCCCTTTTCAAAAACCACCAAAATCGTCCGAGTCCACCGAGTCAACTCGGATATCGGATGACTGGGCCGATATGACCCCACCGAGAAGGCGAGAACTTGACTTGTTGGGGAGAGAGACATTGTGGTAGATGGATGGTGTTGGTTGCCGAAGGATGCGTAGGAGCGGGGAGCGGGAGACGATCAAGAAGGGATGATGATTAGGTATTTGGGTGGACAATGGTCGTTTTTATGGGTGATTTTTAACGAAGGACGAACTCAACACCATTGTTTCATTGAGTTTGTACATTGTTTGTCCTTGTTCGTTCTTCTGCAAGAAATGGTTTTGGAAATGAATGAAGAAAGTGATTGTGAAGCAAGTGTGGGTCACGCATCATTAAAACAGAAGGAAAGGTGTGTGTGTTGTGGTTACACGCACAAGCACAACATGGGAGAATGGGTGAGAAAAAAAAAGTGGGATTGTATTGTGTAGTCCCTCTTTTAATTTAATTTTATTTTTTTTTAAATGTAAATTGTGGGTCCTTTTAAGAATAACTCAAGAATTTTACCATTGTTAAAATAGTTCTTAAAATTTAAGAGTTTGTTTTTAAGTGACGTGGTGCATATGTGTCAAAGAATAAACTCATTTTCAGTTTGTCCATTGCTTTAATAAAAAAAAAAGAAGGTGGATTCAGTATTTTTTTCCTTTTTATTTTTATTAAAAGTAAATAATACGGAGTAAGTGGATAAGAGTTGAGAGGGTAGGTAAAGTGGTGTACAGTATATTGAAATATGTAGATGTAGGCAAACTTTTTAACTTACTGGACTTGAGCTTTTTTATTGACTTATTCAAAGGGTTCTTTTTATAAAGAGGATGTTTGATGTTTGATATGCAGTAATTTGCTGTTAAGATATACAAGAGAATACATTTTAGAGAAATAGAAGATGATATATTATTATGAGTTCCTCTACAAATAAGATGATATATATATACAAAGTAGGTTTATAATTATGGAGAAAACTAAGAGACTCACATTAATACTAATACTTATTACTAGCCATTATCACTACATTATTCAATACACTCTTCATATTCCTATTATACCATGTTAAGATATATAGGAGAATACATTTTAGAGAAATAGAAGATAGATTATATTATTATGAGTTGATTGTTTACATTACAACTAACCACCTTATATAGACTTTAGATGGAAAGCCAAAGGTTTACATTAATTATTAAACTTAATACTACTATTAATATCGAGACATAATTATATGTCTCCTCATATTATCCTAATACCTCCTCATATACTCTAATACCCCCGCTCAAACTCATGGTAATTGGATAAAATTTCCATGAGTTTGCACAAAATGAAATAAAAATATGTCTTCGTCTTCGATCTTCATCTTCATCTTGGCAATAGTGGTAAAATAAATGCGTATAGGACTCGCCAGACAATACTTAGATGCGTATAGGACTCGCCAGACAATACTTAGATGCGTATAGGACTCGCCAGACAACAATAATGCGTAACTCACAAGACATAAGAGCAGAATATTTCACCCAATGCGTCGTTAACTCATTAGTAAATTAATTCAATACCACCTTAACGAAGTTGAAGAATTTAAATGAAGACAAAAATAGATAATTTGGAACTTGGGGGGGGTTTATTTGGGTATAAGACAATATTCTTTCTTTCCTTTTTTTTTTTTTTTTTTTTTTTTTAATATATGAATTCATCATCTGCCCATATCTATTTGAGGTTGCACAAGGGTCAGAAGAAGGATTAGATTTCCGATGCTTTGTTGGAGGATTGTGCTTAGTTGGTCAAAGCAAATCCAAGGCAACAAAGCTTTTAACAAAACAACAAATAATCCGCATCAACGTGACCAGCAAAACAATTCAAGTTTATTGAACTTTTATTATTATTATTATTATTATTATTATTATTATTATTATTATTATTAAATAAGAAATATTCGAACCCCGCCGGTGGACCTTGTTGCCCACCGTCGAGAAAGCGGAAACGTATCTAGAGACCTCAGTAACGAGGCTTTGATACCATGTTAAGATATATAGGAGAATACATTTTAGAGAAATAGAAGATAGATTATATTATTATGAGTTGATTGTTTACATTACAACTAAGGGGCTGTTTGGTTGGACAAGGGGAAAGAGAAAGGGTTTATGAAAGGGATATGAATGGTATTCCCTTAGTTTAAATTGCATGTTTGGTAACTAGAAAGAAAGGACATAGCCCCAAATCAAACTATCGTCATTTCTCGACCCCAAAGTCACTCCTCATCTCGAAACGGCCAAACCACTTGGATCTCCATTAACGGAGTTGCTCCGATACTTATTTGGTGTCCCCACCTTCGAATACACACCCCACCGCCCCTAAAACGCTTTTTTTAATCGATAACATGTATTTACGTATGGTTTTTTCAGGTAAAGATAAGGGTTTTAATGACGGTGGAGTGTGTATTTGGGGCTTGGAAGGGCAGATCGGCAAAGAGGAGGGAGTGTCGGTGGAGTTGGCGGTGGTTTCGAGGACGGGTGTCGAGTTTTGTGCCACGTGAAGGTGGTTTCCTGCCACGCATCCATGGTCAAGGGCAAAGGATTTAGTTGGTTGACCAAACATGGTGATGTAAAAAATAAATTTTGTGGTGGTGAAATGGTGGGTGGTGATGTAAAAATGGCTGGTAGATGGTGGTTGGTGTGGGAGAGGAAAGGGAAACAATAAGAGGAGGGGGTGGGCGGAGTGGAAATAGAGGCTTTTGGAGTAATGGGAGGGAGAAAGGGAATGTAAAAATTGAGTTATCAAACACCAACAAAGGGTATTATTGAGTCTGATTCTCTTTCCCTTTCTTTATTACCCCATACCAAACACACCCAACCACCTTATATAGACTTTAGATGGAAAGCCAAAGGTTTACATTAATTATTAAACTTAATACTACTATTAATATCGAGACATAATTATATGTCTCCTCATATTATCCTAATACCTCCTCATATATTAGACTCTAATATTTGCAAACGTAATTGATCAACTGTACCCGACTTTTACTCTGTTGTACCTTTTTACTCATAATTTTTCCAACCTTTACCCTTGTTAAACTAAAATTCTCTCTTTTTCATATTTAATTAATACATCAACCCTAAAAAACCCTAAAATCACCAAAAAAATCTACCAATTACCTCCACAATTCATTCAACAATTAATTCAATATTTCAATTATGAACAATAATAATAACATGCTACTTCAAGTAATTCACTTTTTTTTTTTTAAATTATTCTGAATTAATTAGTCAAATACGAGTATTTAATTTATGTAATTTATTGATTTTATGAGGGTTGTTTAGGGTGGTTGACGGTGGTAGACATGGTGGTGCGTGGATGGCCGGAGGTGGTCGTGGTTCTGGGACACAGGTTGTCGTGGGTCTGCGGCGCAGGTGGTCGTGGGTGGATCTGGGTGGGCTTCGTCATTCTTTCGAAGTATATTGCACAAATAATTGGTGTGATGCACTGTGCTGTTCTGTGCAGTGTTAATAATAATAATACTCCGTAATACACAGTACATTTGTTAGTGTTGTACGTAGATCCTAAAACTTTGGTTTCAATATTGCTGACTCCATCTTTGTTTCTACTTTGGTATTTTACTTTAATAGTGATAAGGTACGTGCTCCGCACGTGAACTCTTATTTGATTTGTTTTGAGCATATGATAAATAAAGTGTAATTATTTAATATAATTTCTCAATAAACTAATCTAAAATTATTATATTATTCTGATCGAAATCATAATACAGAGTAACAATTATAAATTCGGAGTATATAGTACTAACATGTATAAATGATCGATACCATCAAGACTATGAATATTGGTATTAATATACGGCTACGAAATAAAAAAGAAAAAAAAAAGTTAAAAATGTCTTTATTTTACCAATGAAAGTAGTAAAAACATCATAATATTTTGTACTATTACATATGCTTAAAATGATCTTACATTGTCCCGATGATCTCATACGAAAATTTGTATTTGACAAAACACAGTTTTTGATGAGATGGTCTTACAATAAGTCAATAACGTTATTGTGAAACTTCTCAAACAAAGACGTAGTTATTGAGTTGTTTGAGGGGTTGTCTTTGATAAATAACCCTCTATTCCAAAATAAGTGTCCCATTTTCTATGTAATCTACACAGAAAAGGAGACACTTATTTTAGGATAGAGGTAGTATGTCTCATATAGTAAGACGATCTCTTAGAAGTCATATAGCAAACAAAAAGGATAAGATGTTATCGCTAAACAAGTAGAGCGTATATAAGCAGTAAAATATATGGAGTACAAAGTAATTTAAGCAATTAACTTATAATCATATAAAATGTTATTGCTAAAGAAGAAGATTTTAGGCTGAAAAATGTCATATTAAAATAGACGGAGTACAAAATAAATTATAAAATTAATTTATTTCAAACCCTTTCATTTTTTTAAACTTTACTGGTGTCGAAAATTAAGTGTGTGTAGAGTATATATAATAGATTTCTATTTGAACCAATATCATAAAAGTTTTATCCTAAATCCTTTGTACAATATAATCACGTGATTTTTTTTTTGTCTTTTAATTTTAGTGCATATAATTGATAATTGATTAGACCTAACTATGATAAAAATTAAAAATAGTGTGTAATCATTAAAATAGTTAAAAAGCAATGACAATGTTGTAATTAGGTAGAAATCAAAAGGGTAACTATGTCCTAGAAAAGTTACGCAAACCCAGTGGAACTTAAGCTCTATTCATTCTTTTTATATAGGAGAAGGAAATATTGATTGTTTACATTAAATTTCATCTATGGTGGCTCAAATGTCGGTTATTTGATGAAGGAGACCTATTTGTTTGATAATCGAGTATATCAAATTGTCAAGCCTTATTCGAGTGATGTACTCAGTTTTTGATTAGTGTGTACTCAATTCAACAAATGATGCTGTGTAATAGAGTATATGATCGAAAAGGAGCTCCGGTGGCGGCCTACATGGTGGCTGGAGATTTCAGCAGTGGGCGGTGCTGTTAGGGTGGTGGCGGCCTGGTGTTGGAGTGGTGTCGGCCTAGTGTTGGGGTGGTACGGGGTGGTGTACATGGTGGTCGGAAATTTTTGATGTAGCTTATGGTGGTGGGATTGAATATAGAGAGAGGAGAGAAAAGAGAGAAATTTTAATTTTTGAAATGTGGGATGGGTAAATGAAAAGGGTAGTGTAGCCTTTTTTTGGTACAATTGAGAAAAAGTCGGGTACAGTTGATCAACACCCTTTGCAAAACCACTTACTCCGTAATGTATGGTATTCAATTCTTGTCCTTTTATCATTTAATTGTCTGAATACATATATAATAACGACTGGAATTTTCATCATACTTTTAAAAACATTATTTTATATGTATTTAGACATAATATAATTTTATAAATATATATATAAATAATAATATCACTATAAAACCTTGTAAAACAAAAATCAACCGTGATGAGCGAGTCCGAGTCCGAGACAAGCGGTTCAGGACCGATACCGTGACACCGCGACCGCAACCGCGACCAATACCGATATTTAAAACCATGGGTAGAAAGTTTCAAAAAGTGTTATAAAATGCGAGAGTTATGAAAAAAAACCCTAAAATAAATTGAACTTCACAAATTTTAAGAAAGTTTCAAATTTAAGCTTTCAAATAACTTTAAAACCTTGGTGCCAAAAAAAAAAAAAAAAAAAACTTTAAAACGAAGAAAAAAGTTCCGTATATCCAAAATTAGAAGCGTTGGATTCGTTCAAATAATCACTTGATATCTTTAATTGACCCTGAAAGAATGGTTATAAATTCAAAGAAAATGACTAATTTCTTAAAACAGCAAGAAAAAGTACATGGATAGTGGATACGTCACCATTTAGAAGCTTCATGTTTGTAATATATAGACAAACTAAATGCACTACACGTCTCCTTATTTTCAGCATTAATTTTTGCATCAAATATTATTCACCATCCTTTAATTAAAGTTTGTTTATAAATGGCAAAACTATGTGCTCCCTAAAATTTGAAAATATTGCTATGCTTTTAGGGTGAAGGTTTTGGGGCAAAGATCGAGTTTGGATCCTCTGTTCCACTTTGATGTCCCATCTTGTGTTCTATTTAGTTAATCTTTTGACACATAATAAAAATAATGATTAAAATATTAATGATTGATGATTAATTGCTTATGTGTCAAAAGGAGAAGATAGTGGGACACAAGATGGAACACAATGATTTTATTTCTTGATAAAGAAAAAAATGGACCTCCATTTTTAATAAAAGTTAGTATTCAATCAGGTGAAATCTAATAGTTGTAATAAATGTTTGATAAAATTAAAAATAACATTTAATGAATAGTAAAATATATATTAAAATATAAGTGTATTAGAGAGGAAATGGAGGGAAAAAAAAATAGAGAACAACCTTCAAAAGTATTATCATATGCTCCGTATATGTCAGTACTAAGTCTGCTGTTATTTGCAAATGATAAATGTAACCATCACTTTGTGACAGGTCTTACGATAAATTTATTATAGGATATTTCTTACCAAGAATTTTTGATAGTATAAAAAAAAAAGAGTTTATTATCTACATGAATTATGCGCCACTATAATTATTGACAAACTACATACTATTGGCGTGTGCATTAATCATACTCATGTATCGTGAGACCCTTAGATGAGACTTATTTGAGTACTTCCTCGGTTCTAATTATTTGTTTACTAATATTTTTTTTTTTTTGGTATCATTTATTTGTTTTTTTCATTTCTATTTTGTTATCCTATTTTCAAAATTTTGATTAACATGAAAATTTGAGGGATATTTGTGCTTTTAATGAATTTTATTGGTCTTTTACCAAATTGAAAGGTAAACAAATACTCTCTCTATCTCAGTCATTTGTTTACACTTTTTTAAAATTCCCCTAACAAAAAATTCAAACTATAAACAATTCACCGAAATTGAGGGAGTAATAGAAACGGAGAGAGTAATTAATCCATAAAAAATTACTCCCTCCATTCCACCTTTTTACTCTCATTTCATTTTGGACAAATATTAAAGAATATTAATAAACAATTAAGTAATAAAATATCGGGAATGGAAAAAATATTAATAAAAAATTGTTAAAGGGTTGAAAAAGTGAAATAAGTATTAATAAAAACAGAAATTCTCCTGTAAGACTAGCCTTACACTAAATTAATGCAAGACAAGAGTACAAATTGTAGTTAAAAGAGTATAAAAACTTAAAACAAACATACTAAAGTCACTTTTAGGGGTACTAAAAAATTTTAGTTACAATTAATAATAATTATTACTAAAATGGTACAAAAACAATATAATCGAGTACAATCGAGACTGACTTACAATAACTTATTGTAAGGCTTGCCTTACAGTAGAATTTGTGTAATAAAAAATTATAAAGAATGATGCAAGTGTGTAAAATAATAATAAATAATGGACAAAAAGAAAAGTTACAAATGGAAAAATAAAATTGAATTTCTATTTTAAGAAAATAAGAGGAAAAAAATGAAATAAAAGGAGTATTTAATTACCTGCAGAACACGATGATACAACAAGACCCAATATGTGTTTGGGTGCTCGAGTAAGTTTAGCAAGTACCCAACCTAATGCCGACCCGATCACAAATATAAGTAATATATTTATCGGCATAAACCACCTGTCATTATTTCGTCAAATATATAATATTAATTGTTATTATTTTTACGTAAATGGAGATTGAAAGTATTGAAAACTATGCATAATATTTTGTGAATGCATGAATGACACGAAAAACGTTTTCAAAGAGAAGTTTCCCTAGTTTAAGACAAGTGTTGTATTTGTATGTTTCAAAAGATCTACCAAAAACGTTTCACAATTTACTCTTATATTTGTAATTTCATATTGTGTTTACTTGTTAGGCAAAATAACAAAAAAACTACATTACAAAATCAACTTTTATGCAAATAACTACTCCGTACCTTACATAATATTTTTTTGCAAATCAACCGATAAATAGGTAAGTAGATTAATAAGTAACCAAGTTAAATTAAAGGTGATTATTAGTACCAACATTATAGAGCGAAATATAATGTGTCGAGCCACTTAATAAAATTAAAGGTAAAAGTAATATATAGAAAACAAAAGAACCCTCTAGAATACGTTATTAAATTTAGAGTATATTTCACTCTTTAATAACTTTTAAGATAAAGACGTTGATACATACCAACACTAAAAAAGATATACCTCAAAATTCAAGGTTTAATATATCTACGAGTACGTTTCATTTATAAAGTGTAATTGTTTATATTTCGAGAGTTGGACGCTGTTTAATTTGTACTTCATAAAAATAGTAGTCCTTAGTACTCCGTATATAACATTTAGAGGCTACAATGGAGTGATATATATAGCTAATGATGATGATTAAAAAACAAAATTTGATTTTGACAAAGTATTAAAACACTTATTTTATTTTAATTTTAAACAAGTTAAAATTGAGATTGTAGGCCTTCAAATTAAATTGGAGTTCCTCACACCTTAAACGTACCTATAAAACTTCGGAGGGTCTATAGATAATTTGAGATAATCCAACAAATAAAACTACACGAAACACATTTTATAGGCACGAGAGTTGGCGGAAGTGAATTCAAACTTCAGACTTAATGCTTTGAGTACTTGCATTTGATCCTGATCCCGATGATTAAGGGTCATAATATTTTTGGTGCAAAACTATACAAAATACGGAGTACTCCCTCCTTCCCGATCAATATTTGTTACGGAGTATTTCATTTAAATTAGCAAACTGACCAATGCACGTTCTATAAGTGTTAATATATTTAGTTTTATGACTGTAAAAATTATAAAAATTTAATACTCTTAATATATTCAAGTAAACGAATAAAAAAAAATCCAACAAGACGAACACTTTAAGATTTTGCTTAATAGATTTCTCACTTGTAATAGGGTAAAAAAAAGGGTTTTTTGTCAGACACTACCTTAAATATAGGACGACTTGTGAGGAACTACCTTACATTTATTTTTTTGCGAAGAACTACCTTACATTTCTCAGAGTTTGTGAGACACTACCAATTAACGAATTCTGTTAATTTTTTGATGTTTACCGTCAATGACTAACGGAAAATCACTAACTTTTTCATTACTCTCTTATTACCCCTCATATTCTTCCCTCCTTAACCCATTACACTTTTACCCAAATTTACATCCCAAAAAAACACTTTTACCCAAATTAAAACCCTAATTTTTTTCAATTTTAACTTCTATAATTGCAAAGTACACATAATTATGTTTATTAATTGTCATTGTTGTTGAAAGATTATTAAGAACTACAAGTGTTTAGTGCCGATTAGTAATAGTTTTTAGTTTAGCTCATAACTTTCAATTATTTTTTCAATTTTGAAATTTCATGTAAATAAGTAATTATTCCTACGTTGTTATTTGTTACATAAATTAGAATTTTTAAGTTAAAAACATTTTCCAAATATTTTTGATTTTGAGTAAATAGTTTTATTACTTTGTTAATATATGGTTGTATTTGAAATTCAAAATTTCTCAAATATAACAAAAAAAAAAATGAGGACAAAAGAGCATAAACTTTAGTGTGAAAAACCATATTTCCTTTTTACCTTATCAATTCATATTGAAAATGACATACAATTGTGAGTAAAAATTGTATTTGAAACTTAATTAACTATACTTATGTTTCTTTGATTGAAGAATATGGTTAATTTCGAATTAAGAAAGGAAAGTTGAAATGAAAAATATGAACACCTTCAAAAGAGCACATTAGGGGAAGAAATGAAGGAAGTTAGTTATTAGGTTAAGAATTT
This sequence comes from Dianthus caryophyllus, assembly GCA_023091065.1. Classification (NCBI taxonomy): domain Eukaryota; kingdom Viridiplantae; phylum Streptophyta; class Magnoliopsida; order Caryophyllales; family Caryophyllaceae; genus Dianthus; species Dianthus caryophyllus. Next base: position 10,469,926 of record CM041521.1, on the reverse strand, counting down.
TCCGTTAATCATTGACGGTAAACATCCAAAAATTAACGGAATTTGTTAATTGGTAGTGTCTCACAAACAACTTTGAGAAATGTAAGGTAGTTCTTCACAAAAAAAAATATAAGGTAGTTCCTCACAAGTCGTACGTCCTATATTAAAATATAAGGTAGTTCCTCACAAGTCGTACGTCCTATATTTAAGGTAGTGTCTGACAAAAAACCCAAAAAAAAGAAAAGTGATAACTATCGATTGAGATAAAAAATTTAGGAAAATTTAACCTGAATAAACCATCCTATCAGTGATCTTCCATAAATAAACCAACATTTTGATTAACTCTCAATAAACCAACCTTTACACCTTATCTTCCAATATTAGACTATCCCCATTTTTAAACGATTATTTAAGGGTGAAGATCACATGTTTTTCCCTTTTTTTCTCTATAACATTAATAATGGAGTGAAAGCATGTGTGTTAAAGTTTTCGTTTTACCAAAATGACAAGTTTAAAATCGAGATAGTTTAATAATGGAAGATGAGATGCAAAGGTCGTTGGTATATTCAGAGTTAATCAAAAGGTTGGTTTATTAATGAAAGATCACTAATAGGTTGGTTTATTCATGTTAAATTTTCCAAAAATTTAAACAATATCGTCAATATGTCTCAAGACCAAAATCTCAAGCCCCAAAAAAAAAAAAAAATAAATAAATAAATAAAAATAAATGTAAGAAGAAATAAACGTACATGGAGAGCAAGCTTTGGAGGGTGACCGTCTGAGCTAAGTAGCTACATACCAATGCTGGGCCCAACACGTAAAACACCAGCTAATTCACCATCAACAGTCAACACACACACATCCAGTTACTTTTCATTTATTTTTTCTATTCAATTACTGAATTATACAACTCGAATATTATTTGCGTATTACTCCGTATATTATTCGTTTATTACGTATTTACGTCTGTTTTAAAGTTGTTGAATTTTAGATAAACTTGCTTAAATATAGAATTGAATTGATTTTAATTATAGTGATACTTATATTTTTGGATTATATTATAAATAAGAGATACAGATACAGTAGATGGTACTCGTATGAAGGAAGAAGACGTACTTGATTTAAGTGATGACGAGCTGAAGCACCCAAAATATCAACGCGATCAACAGCGAGGAATAAACCTAAGGCAATAATCAACATAAACTTAAGAACTGGCATTGAAGCCACTAATAGTAGTCCCATTAATGACCCCATTTTCGAGCACTACTATTTTTCAAGTTATTTCCAAGTGCTTCAACACTATAATTTTGGATCACCTATTTGCGTGTGTGTATATATATATAGGCTAATGACCAAAACCTCGATAAGTCTCTAGAAAATCGTCTTTATCGTAATATCTATATCTATATAGCCAGTGGCGGATCTTAAAAAAAATATGTGGGGGGGCCGACCAAAACAAATAAAAGAATATAAACATAAGTTTTTTTATGAGCTCATGATACTCGATATATAGTACATAATTAAACATAAATTCAAACTTGTCACTTCACTTTTTGTGATCCCAACTATTAAGTTGTAATATATGGTGATCATATATTTAATATATTAGATAATACAATTAAATCGTGAATTAACATTCATATACTCAATGAGTTTGAACAATACAGACCTATCAATATCAATAATTTGTCGGATATGGACTTGAGGGGAACTCTAACCTCGGTAATATGGTGTAATATCATTAATATAATATGTGTTCGTTACAAATTTACATTACAACTATAATGCATTATGTCATATAAATCGAAGACGATTCTTTTACTTGAGTATATGACAATTTTAAAATAATATTATCTCGTTAAAATTAATCAAAAATGATATTGTTTTCATGTTATGTTTTAAATTTTGGTTGTGGAGTATTGTTAAAAGATTGAATTGTAAACTCATTTATTTAAGATTTAGGAAAATTTAACATGAATAAACCATCCTATCAGTGATCTTCCATAAATAAACCAACCTTTTCATTAACTCTCAATAAACCAACCTTTACACCTAATCTTCCAATATTAGACTATCCCCATTTTTAAACGATTATTTAAGGGTGAAGATCACTTGTTTTTCCCTCTTTTTTTTTCTCTATAACATTAATAATGGAGTGAAAGCATGTGTGTTATAGTTTTCGTTTTACCCAAAATGACAAGTTTAAAATCGAGATAGTTTAATAATGGAAGATGAGGTGCAAAGGTTGGTTTATTCAGAGTTAATCAAAAGGTTGGTTTATTAATGGAAGATCACTAATAGGTTGGTTTATTCCTGTTAAATTTTCCTAAGATTTATATAAAGTTCTCTATTTAAAGCAAAAAAAATATTTAAAAAGGAAAAAACACTAAGAAGCAAATGTGGGGATTAGAACCCACGACCTGCAGTATCCCCAAGCCCAGCCTTATCCACTATGCCACAATCATTTTCTTGTTTCTTAATTGTTTCATTATGTACTTAATTTCTAACCCAGGGTGGGCCGGGCCCAGTCCCACGCAAGGGAAGATCCGCCACTGTATATAGCAAATTAAAAAGGGTCCCTTAAAAATAAGTAAACACCCCCATACGAGAGGTGTTACTTTAAGGCATATAGTCCCTTTATTTTTTCCATTTGGTCCCCTTTATTTTTTCACCATTTTAAAAAATGTTGAAAAAAGTGGGGTATGATGAAGAAATAGTAGAATAGTTTAATAATAAAAAATTCGTTTTGAATGAGAAAAAATAGGGTTTATAAGAGAAAAAGTTAAGAGTACTAAAAATGAAAATGAGGCTAATTAGATTTTTTTTTTTTTTTAAAAGATAAAAGATATATGAGGCTAAATGGAATGGAATAAGTAATAAACTTTGTACTATATTAGCCATATATTAGCCACACTAATCACGTTCATATGCATTTTTGGATAGTATATTTTCTAGGCTTGATATAGGAGATTTCCTTCTGATACTTTTCTTTGTAATTAGGGCATCTACTCTTGTATATATACCATGCTCAAGAAAATGAATGGAGCACACAAATTCAGTCAATAAAATTATATTTATGAATGTCTTCCTTATTTTAGAATCTATTATGGTATCAGGTTAGAGTTTTTGATCCTTGATTTTTTTTCCGATTATGTTACTTTATGGTTATCCAGCGGGTAGACCTGGTCAAGGTCGTTTGAACCGCCAAGACGGACCGCCCGGCAAGAAACCTGGACCGGCCAGACCGAACCTGCGGTTCAAAATTGTCCGGCTTCATCCGGTTCATGGGCCTGCCATTCACGGCTTCACTTTGAGACCCGACGCTTTCAACCCTACGTAAGAACCCTCCCTGACCCGGACTCAACCCTGGCGGTCGACCCGACGCCGACCCCGACCTGACCGGACTCCCAGACCGCCATAACGGCTCTTTGTGACTTCAACGTCTCTTTCTTATTTTGTTTTGTTGTTTCTTGTTGGTGACTTCAACGTCACTTTTGTTTTTGTTTTTTTTTTTTTTTTTGTTTTTTTTTTTTTGTTTTTTTCCTGCACTGCCATAAGGGCTCCTTTAATTTTTTTTTTTTTTTTTTTTTTTTTTCTTTTTCTGCACTAACTCAACGGCTCTTTTATTTTTTTTTTTTTTTTTTTTTTTTTGTTTTTCATTTCTTCCCTATAAATAACCCTCTAAATCTCTCATTATCTTTCACACCAAATTCTCTAATTCTATACTTATCTACTAATTCTTCTACTAATAATATATTCCTATAAATTATTCATTTCTATACTTATCTACTAATTCTCTAATTAATCTCCATTATTTACATTATTTACAAAGTTATAATTTATAATATATTCACATATCTAAATACCTATTAAATTTTATATTATCAACTTTCTTTAAAAAAAAAATATTAGTGTTACTATTACTTTATAAATAATAAAAAATTCTTATATTTTAATATTACTTTAAAAAAAATATGGCCGGGGAAAGAATTTATTCACAAGAAGAATTAGATGCTATGTTTGTCGAACAAGAAAGGCAAAACCCGCAATTTACAACCGAAAGTTCTCATCAATTTCAATCTCAAGCCGGTATATAAATTTTTTACAAATTATTTAGTTTTGTTTATAGTTTTATTATAATAAGTTTTGATAAATTTACTTTTTAATTATATTTTTATTTAGTATCATATTTTAAATTTAGAATTTAAATTTTGTATTTATCATTATACTTTACTTTGTTATTAATAAATTTATGTTTTTTCTTAATAGATTCTACAAATCTGGAAGAACCGGAACCATCTGAAGAGCGAAGTTCTAAAAAGAAGGAGCCGTCGTATATATGGTCCTACTTTGAGAAGATAGCCCTGTACAACAAATAAATTCAAGTGCTATTGTCAAGAATGCAAAAAAAATAATAAGGAGAAATGTTATTCTTACCAGACCAATGGCGGCTACGGAAGCTTGAGTCGTCATTTAGAGACCATACACGGCATAACCAAAAAATCCCATGAAAGGGGCCAGGCCAGAGTTCTCATCACAGCGACCAAACTCAACTTTCCTAGGGTTTATGAGCAATAACCCTACGAGGTAGACCCTTTCATTATACGCACGATAATATGGTTAATAGATTAGCTGATTTTGTTATTGATGCTGAAGAACCGTTTATGTTTGGTGAGAATCGTCATTATGCAATATTAAATAAGAACGCTTTTGAACCTAGATTTAAACCGGTAAATCGCCAAACATTACAAAGACGTTGTTTTAAAAAATATTATAAACAAAGAGATGAATTAATTAATTATTTTGCTAACTACAATGGTAGAGTTTCGTTAACTAGTGATGGTTGGTCGTCTAAACCTTATAATGATCAATATATATGTGTTACGGTTCACTGGATAGATAATAGTTGGGTCTTACAAAAAAGAATTATTGCATTTGATATAATGGATGAACGTCATACCGGTCAAAACATTGCTAGCCGTATAGAAGGAACTTGTAAAGAGTTTAATTTAACCGGTAAAATTTTTTCTATTTCTTTTGATAACGCGACGGCTAACACAAAATGTATTGAGCACGTGGTTAAAAATTGGCCCGGATTATTACTAAATGGTAAACTAGTACACATAAGGTGTTGTGCACATATAATTAACTTATCCGCTCAAGAAGGAATAACCTTTCTTTCCCCTTTATTACAACCAATTAAAAAAATTGTTAAATGGATTAGGCTCACTCCGTCTATAAGACGTCAATATAAAACTTTGTGTCAAAAATATGGGAAGGCATACGTAGATTGGTCAACAGATACACCGACTAGGTGGAATTCCACCTATAATTTGCTTAAAAAAGCTATAAAATATAAAGATGTGATTACCGAATTGTATAACAACTCACATGACTACCCAGGTGCCGAAATAATTGACGAAAGTATGTGGGTAATAGCAAAAAATGTTTGTACGCTTTTAAAATCATATAATGATGCTACTAAATGTTTTTCTTTAGTTTACGAACCTAACGTACATTTAGTTATTATTCAATGTGTTAATATTGTGATGGCTTTTAGTAAAGCAGAAACCGATGAAGCTGGTCTAACACACATTATATTAGAAATGAAGGCTAAATGGCTATCTTATTTTGATGAGTTTCCACAAATATATGGTATTGCATGTATACTTGATCCCGCCGTTAAAAAAATAGGGTTAACAAACATGTTAATTTATTATTATGATACTTTAGGAATGCAATATGATGTTGGTAAGTATGTAGACGGTTGTGTCAATATGTTGCGTGAATTATGTGCTACTTATCATGCTCAATATGGAGATTCTGCTGCTTCATCGTCATCTAGCGCGCCTGCTAGAAAGGGACGTCGTTTCGACTGGGCCGAATTTATTTTATTGCGAAGTTCGAGTAGCTCCGCTTCTACTTCGGTCACCAAAGACCTTGATGACTACTTATCATATGGAGTCGAGAATGTCGATGAGGATTTCAACATTCTTGGATGGTGGTGTAGTCATACAGCCCAGTTTCCATTATTGTCCCAAATTGCTAGAGAATGTTTAGTTGTTCCGGCGTCTACAATTGCGTCCGAGTCAGCTTTTAGTGCAGGTGGAAGAGTTCTGGACGAGAAGAGATCAAGTTTGGCTTCAGACACACTCAAGATGTGCGTGTGCAAAAAAGATTGGGATATGGCAAATTTGCGGATTCAAGGTTCAGACCTAACTCAGACTGATACAGATGCATGATGGATCATAACTTAAATTGATATTATTTTAGAATTATATTATTTTCGAAGGAGCCCGTTTATTGTAACCAATAAATAATTTGGAAATTTGAAGTTTATTGAGTATCATATTTCAAATTTAGTATTTAAATTTTGTATTTTAAATGATTATATTCAATTTAAATTTATTTAATAAAATTTATCTTAAAATTGTCGCGAACCGGAATTTGAACCGTTTTTGAACCGTTCTGAACCGTTTTTTAAACCGTTTTTGAACCGGTCTGAACCGGTTCCAACCCGTTCCAAAACCGGCCCTAAACCGCCCTCGACCCGCACCCAACCCGGACAAACCGGAACCGGCCCTGAACCGGCCCGGCCCGGAGCAAACCGACTTCCCGCCGGCTCGGTCCATTTTTGACCTCGACCGAGCCAACCCCGCCCGGACTCGCCCGACCCGCCCCGACCAGGTCTACCAAATGAAGTCGTGAGGCTCCTCCCACTGCTAACAATGTCCGCCTTAATGGTAAGGACACTCGATCTTGGATAATTGATACGGGTGCCTCGACACACGTATGCTGCGATGATAATTTATTTGTTTCGTGTCGCTCTATTAGTCCCATACAGGTTGGTCTGCCTAATGGTACGAGTCTCACAGCTTGAAAAATCGGTACTGTGCACATCAATAACCATCTCGTCTTGACTAATGTGTTATACGTGCCCTTGTTTCATTGCAATTTATTGTCGGTGTCGCAACTTCTGACTTCTCAAAATCTTGCTGTGCAGCTTACTCATTTTGAGTGTGTTATACAGACCCCTACCTCGATCACGAGGATTGGTGTGGGTAAGCTCGTTGATGGGCTCTACTTGTTAAAGATGGAGGACCCAGTTCGTGTTAATGTCGTGATCGAAAAGAGAGTCTCGAGTTATGGCACCAACGCCCTGGCCATCCTTCGTTGCAAGCAATGGAGCATTTTTCCGATTTTAGTAAGTTTAAGCGTCCTTTGAATTTTCAGTCTTGTGACATTTGTTTGAGGGCTAAACAAACTCGCAGCACGTTTTATTTGAGTGATAATAAAGCCTCTGCGTTATTTGATTTATTGCACTGTGATGTTTGGGGTCCTTATCGAGCTAATCGCGCTTGCAATTCCCGCTTTTTCTTGTCCATTGTCGATGATTATTCGCGTTGTGTGTGGGTCTTTTTGATGCGACATAAAGATGAGGTCTACCAGTTAATGCTTAATTTCTTTGCGTTAGTCGACCGTCAGTTTGCAAGCCGTGTTAAATCTATTCGAAGCGATAATGGGACCGAGTTTCACTGCCTTGAAAAATATTTTCATGCTCACGGTATTTTACACCAAACTTCTGTCGTTAAAACTCCGCAACAGAATGCTAGAGTGGAACGTAAGCATCGACATATTCTTAATGTGGCTCGCGCGTTACGTTTTCAAGGTTGCTTACCTATCGACTTTTGGGGCGAATGTGTGCTCACTGCTGCTTTTTTAATCAATCGTACTCCAACCCGACTTCTTCACGGCAAGACGCCCTACGAAATGATCTTTGGGCATGCTCCTGATCTTCGTTCACTTCGTGTTTTCGGATGCTTATGTTATGCCAAGAATTTACAGCCGCGTGATAAATTTGATACGCGGAGTCGTCGCTGTATTTTTCTTGGGTATCCCTTTGGTAAGAAAGCGTGGCATCTCTTTGATCTTGACACCGGGTCTTATTTTCAGTCACGAGCCGTGCAATTCTGTGAGAATGTATTTCCTCTTGCTGATCCCGTTGAGTTTCGAAACCTTCATTCTCTTTATGATGATGAACCACTTCGACATTACTCTCCTCCACCTGCGGCTGCTAATGACTCACATGTTTTCGATGCGTCAATTTATGACACTCACAGCGACCCTCATGCTTCTGTGGTGCACGACACCGCTCCAGCTCCTGCAAACGTTGCCCACGATTGTGGACGTGTTGACGACATTGCTGCTCATACTGTCGAGGATGACAGTGCTGCTGCTACTGTCGAGGATGACAGTGCTGCTACTGTTGACAATGTCGCCACTAACATTGCTGATGCTGCGGTTGAAGATCACGGTGCTGCTGTACCCTCTTCTTCTGAACCTACTGTCAATGAAGATATTCCGGTCGCGCCTACTGATGGTTCGGGTATTACTGACCTTGGAGGTGGGAAGCGTGTACGTTTTGATAATACTCGTCACAAAGATTATGTACGATGGGAAAATGTTCAAAAGACGATTAACACGACATTGGTTCCTCCTATTTCTTCCCCCACACTCGTCCCGGAATCAGGTACCCGTTATCCTCTAACACATTTTGTAACCTGTAATGCTTTTTCTCTCGCACATCGACATTTCCTTGCAGCTATTTCTGCTGAGGTCGAGCCTAAGTCTTTTAAGGAAGCGATGAATCATCCTAAATGGCGTGCAGCCATGGCCGAGGAAATTCAAGCTTTAGAGGCTAATAACACATGGACCGTTGTTGATTTACCTCCTGATAAAACCGCAATAGGTTGTATGTGGGTTTATCGCATTAAGCATAAGTCGGATGGGTCCATTGAGCGCTATAAGGCACGTTTGGTCGTATTTGGTAATCATCAGAAGGAGGGGATCGATTTTGGTGAAACCTTTGCTCCCATGGTTAAGATGGTAACCATACGTACTTTTTTTGCAGTCGCCGCTATCCGTAATTGGGAGCTACATCAGATGGACGTTCATAATGCGTTCCTTCACGGTGATTTAGACGAGGAAGTGTATATGCGTCCTCCACCTGGTTTCGGGCGCGGTTTATCAGGGAAGGTTTGTCGGTTGCAAAAATCGTTATACAGTCTCCGACAGGCACCGCGATGTTGGTATGCTAAGTTGGCTGCAGCGTTGCGTACTTACGGTTTTTCTGCAAGTCCCTCGGATCATTCTCTATTTATTTTTCGCAAGGATGATGTTGTGTTGCACATACTTGTATATGTGGATGACCTATTTACATACTTGCTTCCGTATGAAGGACTTGGGTAAATTGAAATATTTTCTAGGTATTGAAGTGGCTCGAAACTCAAGTGGAATTTTCCTTTGTCAACGTAAGTATGCTTTTGACATTTTAACAGAGACAGGTCTTCTTGGGTCATAACCGGCAAGCACTCCTATGGAAGAAAATCATCACCTGGCACTTGCCTCTGACAAACCCATGGAAGATGCCGCCCGTTACAGACGCCTTGTCGGAAAATTAATTTATCTTACACTTACTCGTCCTGAGCTCTCCTATTCCGTTCATATTTTGTCTCAATTTATGCAACATCCAACTTTATCTCAGTGGGATGCCGCTTTACGGGTGGTGCGCTACTTAAAGGGGAGCCCAGGCCAAGGCATTTTGCTTCGAGCTGATTCATCTCTTACTTTGCGTGCCTATTGTGTTGCTGATTGGGCCAGCTGTCCAATTAGTCGACGATCTCTTACTGCTTACTTTGTTCTTCTTGGTAATTCACCAATTTCATGGAAAACAAAGAAACAAGCCACAGTTTCTCGCTCGTCTGCTGAAGCTGAATATCGTGCTATGGCGTCCGCTACCTCTGAAATTATTTGGTTGAAGGGCCTTCTTACTAGTCTTGGCGACGTGTGTGATGCGCCGGTTTCCCTTCACTGTGACAGTCAAGCTGCTCTTCACATTGCCAATAATCCTGTTTTTCATGAACGTACAAAGCATATCGAGATTGATTGTCATTTCGTTCGGGATGAAATTTTGCGAGGTACCATTGTGCCTTCTTATGTCCCTACTAGATCTCAACTTGCTGATATCCTCACCAAAGCACTAGGACGTCACCAGTTTTGGACACTCCTCGACAAGTTGGGCATTTCGCGGCTCCATGCTCCAACTTGAGGGGGGGTATTAGCCATATATTAGCCACACTAATCACGTTCATATGCATTTTTGGATAGTATATTTTCTAGGCTTGATATAGGAGATTTCCTTCTGATACTTTTCTTTGTAATTAGGGCATCTACTCTTGTATATATACCATGCTCAAGAAAATGAATGGAGCACACAAATTCAGTCAATAAAATTATATTTATGAATGTCTTCCTTATTTTAGAATCTATTATACTACGTAGTCAAATACATCTCTAATTACATATGACTTCTATTATTTTATTTTATTTTTTTCTAATTTTTTTATGGGTATTAATTTTTCATATACGGATTTTACTCAAGTTATATACTTTTTTCATTATTTTTCCCACCCTACCATTTTTTACTCCAAGAATATACATAATTCTTTCTTTTTAATTTTCTAACAAATCTTAAATCAAATTCATTCAAGTTTCTAACTTTTCAATCACGAACTCCAATATTAAATTCAATGAAGTAATAATTGTCTTCTAATTTCAATTTTAGGTTTAAATTATTGAATTTTATTAATTTTTAATAAATTTAATTATAGTTTATAACTAGGTTTTGTAAATAAGTGATTATGGCAGGCCGACGACAAGTGGTTGTCGGCGGCTGTATGGAGCGGCCCCACCGTGAGTCAAGTTGGAGGTGGTGTCGATGGGCTGCGGCGGCTAGTTTAGTGTTAGTGGTGGGTGGATTATGGTGGTTTGCTGGCCACCACCATTCTACCGCCAAACACAAACTAACACAAACGGAAGACAAAATCATTCACATTAATTTGGTTTTCCACAAATTATTTACAAATCAAATGGGAACAAACTCCAAGAGTCATCAATCAATCAATAAAACTTTCAAAAGACAAAATCATTCATATTAATTTATCAATTCTACCATTAATACAATCAAAACCATGAAACACAAAATTAAATTAAATTGAAGTTCATGATTGAAAATTAAGAAACTTGAATAAAATTGATTTAAGATTTGTTAGAAAATTAGAAAGAGAAAATTCTATATATTCTTGGAGTAAAAAAGGGTAAGATGGGAAAAAATAATGAAAAAAGTATATATAACTTGAGTAAAATCCGTATATGTGTAGGTACCGGGATCTGACCATGGAACCACTCGACGTCTTGCTAGGGCCGTAAAGTTAAAAAAGACTAAATAAGAAAAACCTTTTAAAACTGTTTTGGAGCCGCCACTAAATTATGAGGAAATTTAGAACCCGCCTCCTGTCCTCATGCTCAAAGACACGCCTTAGAGTTCAAGGCATCGCCGACACCTATCCGTCTAAGGTTATTGTGAAACCAGATTCTGATTCGGGTGAGGGTACTTTTCTAAAGCATAAATCAAATTAATGTTTTTATGAAAGATCTTTTGGAAAAGCCTATCAAAAGATAGCCTCTACTAGACTTGAGAATAATGCAAATAATGATACATGAGCCTAAGTAATACGCTACGTACAAGTGCGATAAAGATGTAAAATAATGCAAAAAGAGATTCTTTAAAACCCTCGCTAAGCATGCTTAACTTGTTAACTAAAAACAGTTCAGTTTAATGACGAATTCATTTTAAGTGATTTAGATGCAATAAGAGGATTTGCTAAATGCATACAATAAAATAAAGTTCAATTAGCCATTGATTTATTTTAGAGAGGTCAGTTGTTTATGCGACTTTGGAAATGTGTTACGAATAGAGTGTGTATTCGAGGAGCATGGCCGCTTTATGAAAAGCGTGCACTGCATCAAAGTCGGGGTGAGCCTAATGTAGGCCCTTGCTAGTCTAAGAAGTAAAGAAAGACCTTAATCCATGGTAGGATTAAGTATTACCTGTCTCGAATCAGGAAACCGGCAGCGCTTCGCTTCAAAGGGGAGAATTCAACACTAGAAAAATGAAGAATTCAAAGGTGTTTATGCGTGAGGCTTTTTTGAGAGAGTTTTGGGATGTGAATTGTGTCTTCTGTTCTGAATTATTGTGTCTTATTGTGTGTTGAACGAATGAATGAAGGGTCGTATTTATAGTGTAGAGTTCGGCAGATTTTAGGAAATCTAGGGATAAAATCGGACGTAGGAGCCGCAAGACTCCTTGCGACTGCCTGGGGCAATCGCAACATGTCTTGCGATAGCCCTTACCAATCGCAATGCCCCTTGCGATTGGTAGGGCGGGCAAGATACTCTTTTCTCCGTATATTTCCAAATATCTTTTAGGATTATACGAAATAACCTTGCTTGAGCTCTAAGCTACGGTTGCTAGGGTTTATCCTGGACCTTGGGAAGCGGGCCAGGCATGGGTTTGGGCTCGGTTCTGGGCCCGAGCCCTGAAAATGTAAAAGGGGTGTATTTTGTAGTATTTTGTGAAATAGGACATTCCGTGAGGCTATCCTAAGGGTTTGCTAACGCTAAAGGATGGTTTTAGCGACTGGTCCTAAATTTAGGGATTTAGGTGGATCGATGTGTTATATGTATTTGAAAAAGGAGTGTGCGCATGCCGATTAGGACCTGAACTCGAGACAAGCTAGACTCTAGACCTAAGGACACTAGAAGCGATGACCTATAAAGAAAACTCATTTGCATTTTAAAACATTTAACTCGAATTCGTCATAATTAGAACCATTTAAGTCAACATAAAAGCATGCAATAAAAGTCCATTGTTACATCACTGGGTTTTTGGCGGGAGGTGGGGACTTGGGTATCTACAGAGCCCCCGCTTGACCGAGCTTAGGACTAAAGCGAAAGTCAAACTACACGACAACATCCCGTTCAAGAGCCTCGATGCTATCGGGCCACACGGAGTATGTGTCCATGGGTGAGACTAGGACTCCGAACCGGGCTTATCCGGGGAGGGACAAACATGTTTAGGGACATGACGGTCCTTGCATACTCGTAAGGGCATGCCTGCCTGCTAATACCTTTGCGTGCTATTTCTGTTGCTTGTCTCGTAAAAGAGCGTGCGTGCTTAGTCTCGTAAAAGAGCGTGCGTGCTTCATGCTTCGTGCTAGTGCTTTTGCTGGTGCTCATCTCGTAAAAGAGTGCTTATGTCCGCCGGGAATTATCGTCCGAGGAAAATGCTCTTGTTTAGTGTATACGCAAAGGTTGTGTATAGTGCTTCAAACTCGTTTAAGAGTGTGGCGGACTTTAGGTGACGCCTTAACCGAGCGACGTAACGTGAGAAAGTGTCTAGAAGGGCTATAAGTGGATTATAAATCCAAATTAGACCTGAAAATAGGAAAAACACGAAAATGCCCAAAATTTCGAATCGCATGGCGTCCTTGCGGTTCCTTCCCCAAATCGCAAGCGTCCTTGCGATTAGGGTTTTGGGCTTTTTCTCATTATAAAACACGGGATTACCGTGTATTATCACCCATTTCCCATTTTCGACTCTTTCTCTCTTAAAACCGATTCCTTGCGATTTCAAGACCGTTTTCGTTCGTTTTTCTTGCTTTACTTCAAAATGGATCAAGGTAACACTCCATTTTACTTGTTTTTATGTATTTTGATGTTGTAAATTGTTAGATCGTTCTTGAAATGTAGAAAAGACGTTTTTGGTGAAAAACCGTCTTTTGGCTTGAAATTCGTCGTGTGATTACTAGAGAACAAAACCATTCCCTTGTATCATGTTGTCCTTGAATGTATGTGTGAAATGTGTATGGTTTGAGACGTCTTTGGACCATTTTCGTATAACATGATCCCGACCCAAAAATCGGACCCGGATTTTCGGTCTCGGAATTGCAATTAAACTTCGCCATAGGTTCCCCTCGGCTAGTATACTATGTGTATGGCGTTAGTTTTTGAAAAATGCTAGTAATCTTCTCTTAAATTGAGGTTTAAAGTCGATTAATACGGAGAACTTAGGTCAAAATTAGGGGTTTTTGATCGACAAGTCCAAAATGCAATTATTTGTTCCGGAGTGTAATTGAAGGTCAATGTGGGGTATAGAGACCATCAAGTTGAAATTTTGATGTGTATAGAGCGGCTTTCGGCCAAATTGTGAATTGAGCCTGAAAGGGCTCTGTGTAGGGTGTTCTTTTGAATTGTTGTTACTTCTGTGATCTGTCTTGTGTTTTTGTTTCTTGGAATATTGTAGATGAGGATTGGTCTGGACCTCCTACGACGAGGGCTCGTGCTCGTCGGAGTACTGGTTCTAGTGCTGAGGAGCCTACGACTCCTGGCGGTTCGAGTTTGCGCCGCACTTTTAGCGCGAGGGATCCTTCTCCTGGATCCATTAACTTTCCGACCCGGAGGGGTCGTGGGCGAGGCATGGGCACCCGAGGGCGTCCTGGTGGTGCAATCGGTGAGGAGGAGAGAGAGGTAGAGGCTATGGAGGAGGGCGAGTCTTCACAGGCTTCAGGGTCTCGTGCTAGGGGTCGTGCGAGCCATGGTCCGCGTGTTGACCGTCCTTTCGCGAAAAATTGGGACGGTCACACCCTGTTGGCGGACCGTGAGCATCATTTGTCGCATCGGGCTCTTAGTGGGCTCGAGGTAGGATATATGAGGACGTTTTCTGGTATTTCGTCCGTCATTTGGGCATATCGAGAGGTTTTGTCTCCCGGGGCGAGGGAGAGGATAGATAGGTCTTCCATGGGCCCGTTGGTTGAGCGTTGGGTCCAGATTATAGATAGCCGGACCACGGCGAACTTGAGGGTCATCCGGGCGTTCCTTGACAGATATTGGGATACGACCACGACGTTCCATTTGCCGGGGTTCGAGGCAGGTATTACCTTGTCTTCGTTTGCTATTATCACGGGTCTACCCTTTGGCGACCGTGATATGGACTTTGCTTTTGCGCCGCCTATCGATGATAAAGCGGTGCTTGATGCTGTCGGTGCTGGTTTGGAGGTGCCTTATCAAGGAAAGGCGCCTAACTCTGTTAAGACGAGCTATATCATGGAGTACTTCGAGGGGAAGACTCAGCATGGTCCTGGGGCTTGGAGCGACGAGCAGAATGCTCGTATGTGGCTCTGGTGGTTTGTTAGCTCTGCCTACTTCGGCGAGAAGGGCGAGCGGGCTGCTACTTCGGTGTTGATGTATCTTCTGGATTGGAGTACGGTCGGGGCGTATGACTGGGTGTCCCCGGCCCTGGGCTTGTGCATCCGTTTCTGCATGGATGCTGTTAGGCCACGGAAGATGGACGGGGGGTCTAGGATTCCCATCGTATCTCCTGGCTTGTTATTAGAGGTACGTTGTTCTTTGTCTTCATTTGATCTGCTCAAAATGTTGTTCACTTGTGCTAACTTGTTTTATGTTTCTTGTGTAGTGTTGGATCTACAGTCACTTCCCTTTCTTCCTCCCCGAGCCCGGCCATTGCCATGGAGAAGAAGTACCTGCGGTATGGACTTGGGTACGTCTGGTAGTGATCGGGCACGATTGGTCGTATGACCGTTAGGACCGGTGAACCGGTTGAGAGGTGGTCAGGTACGTGTTGAATCCTCTAAATAGTATGTATTTAGATGATTTTGCTTGAAAAAGGTGTTTCACGTGTTTCTTCTTCTTCTTGTAGTTCAGTCGCGTCCGTGGGAGCGATATCTGGGCGTTCCTCGAGGGTTGTGGAGTGCGTTTAGGGGCGTGACTCCCACGGTTGTGCCAGCTTGGCTACGCCGTATGGGTATGTTTGGTACTTGGGTGAGCGTTTGGCGATCCAGACGAGGTATCCTGACTTCGTCGTGCCGCTTGATCCACCTAAAGTTCTTTTCGAGACGCGTCTTGAGTCGGCAAAGAAAGGCAAATGCATCTGGAGGGAGAGTCTGATAATCTTCTTCTTCATCAGCTGGATTACGCGGATTTTGCGAGGGGTAGGTTGGCTAGTGGACCCATCGAGGTATGTCTTGTTCGTGCTTTTGCGCCGCCTATCGATGATATGGACTTTGCTTTTGCGCCGCCTATCGATGATAAAGCGGTGCTTGATGCTGTCGGTGCTGGTTTGGAGGTGCCTTATCAAGGAAAGGCGCCTAACTCTGTTAAGACGAGCTATATCATGGAGTACTTCGAGGAAGACTCGGCGCTGGTCCTGGGCTTGGGCGACGGCGTAATGCTCGTATGTGGCTCTGGTGGTTTGTCGGCTACTGCTGCCGGCCGAGAAGAGCGGCGAGCGCTACGCCGGTGTTGTTGTATCTTCTGGATTGGAGTACGGTCGGGGCGTATGACTGGGTGTCCCCGGCCCTGGGCTTGTGCATCCGTTTCTGCATGGATGCTGTTAGGCCACGGAAGATGGACGGGGGGTCTAGGATTCCCATCGTATCTCCTGGCTTGTTATTAGAGGTACGTTGTTCTTTGTCTTCATTTGATCTGCTCAAAATGTTGTTCACTGGCGCTGACTTGTTTTATGTTTCTTGTGTAGTGTTGGATCTACAGTCACTTCCCTTTCTTCCTCCCCGAGTCGGCCATTGCCATTGAGAAGAAGTACCCTGCGGTATGGACTTGGGGTACGTGCGGCGTGTCGAGATACGATTGGTCGTGTATGACTTCGTTCGACCACGGTGAGCAGGTTGAGAGGTGGTCAGTGCGTGTTGAATCCTCTAAATAGTATGTATTTAGATGATTTTGCTTGAAAAAGGTGTTTCACGTGTTTCTTCTTCTTGTAGTTAAAGTCGCGTCCATGGGAGCAGATACCTGACGCTCCTGAGGTCATGGGTGCGTTCCGGAGCGTGACTCCCAGCGGTTGTACTTGGCTACGCCGTATGGGTATGTTTGGTACTTGGGTGTGCGTTTGGCGATCCAGACGAGGTATCTGACCGTCGTGCCGCTTGATCCACCTAAAGTTCTTTTCGTGACGCTGCCTTGAGCCCAAGAAAGCAAAGGCAGCTGCATCTTGAGGGAGAGTCTGATAATCTTCTTCTTCATCAGCTGGATTACGCGGATTTTGCGAGGGGTAGGTTGGCTAGTGGACCCATCGAGGTATGTCTTGTTCGTTTGTGTAGGGTAAAATTCAAAAAGTTTCCCTAGTATTTCAACAAAATTTTCCTAACTTTGTTGTGTCGTGCTTCATGTTGCAGGTGCCTGACGCCGACCTGGCGTTCCAGCCCCCAGACTTCCTTTTGACGGTGGAGCATGGTGACGCCGGGGCACGGGAGACCTTCCACGTACCTGAGTATCTGCCGGCGATTACGGACGCAGGGATGGAGAGTTGGGGTGATAAGGTGAAAAAGGTATGGCTTCGTCATTGATATCCTATGTAAGCCCCCAGTTTGGCCGAGTTAGTGGTTAACGAAGGGCAAACTTGAGCTTTTGGGTTGGGTTTTGTATTACTCCCCTTAGTTTGACTATAGTTTAATGAATCTGGAGTCAAAATGGAGTCTTCGTTCTTGTTTTTGGTTTAGCCCCCGTAGTTTGTCTTAATTTAGTGTATAATTAAGGCAAAATGGAGTAAAACGCGCTTGAAAATGTCTGGTGCAGGTTGCGAAGGACGTTCACAAAAAGTTGTGGCGAGCAGCCCATCGCTGGAGGATGGCTTGGGCAGAGCAGGCGGCTGAGCTTTGTCAAAGTCGGGCAGAGGTGGCTCGGCTTCAGAGGGAGGTCGCGGAGCTTCGTCGTCGTCATCCTTAGTCGCTTGATTTCTTGTTACTTGAACTAGCAGTTGTTTTTGTCGCACTTTTTATTTCTTCATGTACCTGTTTAGTTAGTAGCTAGAAAAGATTTGAAAATGATTCCCGAGTGGGAGACTCTGTTTTGAAAGACGTTTTGTTGATAATGCGTTTGAAAAAGTTCATTTGAGGTGTTAAGAATTTCGAAATGAGCTTTAAGACGGACCATAAAATGAAATGTGTTATGGTTGGACCGATCATCATTTGTGATGGATCTATGTGTGATTGTTTGTAATTAGGCCCGACATAAGGAGCCCAATTAAGATGTACATCGTAATTGTGTGTATACTAGGATTCGGAAAGTCGAAGATATGGAAATTTGGAGATAGAGCCACTCCTAGGAATCGCAACATCTGTTGCGGATCTTTGCAGTAATCGCATGAGGGTCTTGCGATTGGCACCTCAATCGCAAGCCTTCTTGCGGTTTGATCGGTTTTATCATCGAATTTTCCTAATTCGAGATTTCGTGTTGCTATATAAAGAGGGGAGGTGCGAGGCATAATCCTCATTCAATCTCAACTCTTTTCTTTGCTTTTGTGTATTCTCTTAAATAGCTTAGTATTTTTAAGAATATATTTTTGTTTTTTTTGAAGAATGGACCATTTTGATGGTCTTTTGAAGCGGTGGACGTCTTCCCTTGGTGAATCGGAGAAAAGGGCGTTGTCTTTGACTGGTGCGGGTGTCTTCATAGGTTTTAGGCAGATGCGCGTCGAGATTGACTTTCTGTTGGGGTTAGTGTCCTCCACAGTTAGTGCAATAACATAAATAAATCTCTAAAGGTACACAGGGTACATTTTGTATTTAATCAGTTGATTAACGTTTATCGATAACGGTTGGCTTGCTAGATAAGTTTGACGTTATTGTCATACAGATGGCGGTGATCAACTGGTCCCTAAGAGTCACACCTAAAGGATGTGTTTGAGAAATATGATTATTTGAGAAAATGATCATATTGATGCCTTACTTAATGACTAAACAGTTAGTTAGTGTTGTTGACTAAAAGGTTAGTCAAATGTGACTAAAATGTTAGTCAAGTGTGATGATATTCTTGACTAAAATGTTATTCAAAGGTAATGTTAGTACGGCTATTTAATACTGATTAAATAATTTTAGCTGATGCGAATTAAATGTAATTCGTGAATTGAATATAAAATGTTATATTTAATTATTGTGTATAATGCAAGCTAATTTAATATAAACCGTTATAATTAATTAGCAAATTATAAATATAAGGATATTTATAATATATTATAGTCGGTCCATACAGATGACACTAGTAATTTATTGCATTATATTATAAGCTAAAATGATCCTAAGAAAAGTGTCCAGATACATCCTAGTCTAGATACGTTTTCTTGATCAATAAGTTATTGTATTTGAGGAGAATTAAATCTCCCCAAGTACTACATAAGGAGGTCGGCCAAGAGGAGGAGATTAGAGGATTATTGTCTTTCCTAATTGTTCTCTAATTAAATTCCTAATTCATTCATCATTCACAATACTTAAAACCTTGAGAGAAAAATCAGTTTTTCCTCTATAATTCTTCTAGCAATTCAAGGGCATATCTTAGACTATCTTGGGTGTTTCTATTAGGAGATACCATACTTTTGGTATTGATCTTAGGCCAATTCTTAAGGATTAAAAGGTTAATTCTTATTCTTTTATTATGTTATGCAAATTTTGATTTATGATTTTAAAATCTTATAAAAGTTTTCATTATAATCCTGTGGATTTTAAGGTCTATATACGGATATAAACATACAAGTGGTATCAGAGCCTTAGGGCACAAGAAATTTTTATAAGGTTGTCATAAAAATCGATTTTGTATGATTTTAAAACGATTTGCATAGGCCACGGTTTTGAAATTTATTTTAGCCGAATTATTTTTCCACATTGGCCGTATGTATTTGTGATGTTTTTGGTTTGTTTTGGTCTTTTTGATTCATAATTATTAATGTTTTAAGATGTTAAAACGATTACATGTGATTTTGAATGAGTTTTGATTTAATACCGATTGAATTAGAACTAAAAAAACCAAATTCTTATATGTTAATGAACATATTGTTTGCTAATCTATAGATCTATCAGTTTTAAGTTGTTTAATTTAAAAAGTTAAATTGAATCTCTTAAGTCAATGTTTAATACGGATTAAAATTGAGTCAGGATCGATCTAATTATTAGCATAAACGAATTAAAACAGTTTAATTCATGTTTTATTGATTGGCCGATTTAAAAATTTTTTTTTTTGGGTAAATTTATTTTGTTTTTTTTTTATTATTTGGCCGAAACTATTAAAAAAAAATAATAATAATAATAATTATTTCGGTATTTTATTTTCCATTTGGCCGAAATTTGCATATTTTTGGAAATATTATTGTTTTGCAATATTTTGTTATATTTGTTATAAAGATAATGAATATAATGTTATCATGAAGAAGTTCATGATTTTGATACCAAATATTTTAAAATAGTTTAAAATATTTTGTGACCTAATTTATGTTATACTGATAATATAAATTTGGGATTATTGTTTTGATTAAGATGTTATGAACAATTAAGGAATTGTTGCATAATATAATCATTTAAAGAGGTGGTTTGGATTAAAATCAATTCGTTTGCATTGTTTTATTTTGTTTAGTTGATGCTCTATTTTGTGTTTGAATGTTTTGAATGGTTTAATTTCACGCTTTAATTTTTGTACAAACGGTTGTAATTTATTAGTGTGGCCTTAGAAAGTTATGTTTTCGTAATGAAGGAAACACAATTTTGGTTGTATTTTGAGATCTCGAATCTCCAATTTTGTAATGTTTAATTTTGGCATTTTGGATTAGAATGTAAATAGGTTTATTTTGTAATTCAAAATTGTAATTTTAAGAAGATTCAAGATGGACTCCCACTTAAAGCCCAAGATGAAGAATGAAGACAAGCTTAGGGTCCATGGATGGATTCCACTTTGTAATTGTCTTTATTTTCATAGGGATAGGCCACACTAGGTGTTTTCGTTTTTGCGTTTTCTTTTACCGCTTTCATTGCATTCACGTTAGATAGTAGCATCATATTCCGCCTAAACTAAACCAAACCACCTAATATGCATGAAAATGGATCATATAGTTGCATCCTTGATCATAGACATACGGATGTCATTTGTATAGAGCTATCACCTCAATTTAATCATTCACGATAATGCTAGATATTAGTTCACTTAAAATGAATTAAATCGAGTTGATGGGATCTTCCTCTAAAATTGAAATTGAGAATTAGTCTTTATATGTCGAACCACTATGAATCCCTTCTTCGTCGGTAGGCATAATATGACCCCTTCTACGTTGGGTAAGTAGTGGCTGTCGACTTAGTTTATCTCAACATTGTGGTTCGAGTAATATCTCGAAGGTATGGTGGACTAATAGATAGGATTTACTGAAATCTATCAACCAAGAATTCTAACAGTAGAATTAGCCAAGAGGTTGGCTTATCAATTTAAAGAAATTGAGTCTTGGGGTCATTTATATAATTCTCGAGGGAGGTCAATTATATAAGTGCACGAGTCATTGCATTAAAACGTTATTGCTTTACGACTTAAACCTATAAAACGATGTTCTCTTCTCTCTTCTTTTTCTTTCACAGTTTCGAATTCATTATATACAGATATAACTACTATAACAAATGGCTGGACGTACTGACGACCCAATGCCAAGTGCCACACTAACACACGAATCATGGCTTAGAATATTCATGGACAACATGAATCAGTCCATTCGACTGAAGAATGATGGGTCCAACTTTTCTGATTGGGAGGCCGCATTACGGAATGCCGCCAACGCTGACGGTAAGCTCAAGTACTTGACTGAGCCACTGCCGACTGAACCAGCTCCCAACGCAGGAGCAAATGAAGTTGTTGCTTATAGTGATTTCATGATGGAGGCAGGTGCGTTAAGGAACGTACTCATCTATGCAATGGAATCCAATATGCAAAGACGATTCATTACCCAAGGTGCAAACAAGATTTTCACCACCCTAACCAAAGAATTCTCGAAAGCTCCGAGAATCAAGAGTTACGAGTATACCACTCGTTTCTTTGAGGCTAGACTCCAGAAGGGCCAACCGGTTGGTCCACACCTTCTCGACATGATCGAGAACGTTGAGAAACTGGAGGAGCTTGGTTGCAAGATCGATGAGAAGATCGTCATTGATCGAGTGCTCCACTCTCTTCATGATGGGTATGCCCTCTTTAGGGCAAACTACTACATGAATGACATGCAGAAAAGTCTGCATGAACTACATTCACTCCTCGCATGCATCGGAGTGATCTGAAGTTGAGTGGGAGCATGAAACAAGATGTTCTCATGATAGCCAACAAGCATAAGGGTAAGGGTAAGGCTCCAGCTAACCTAACTGTAGGTATGCTAAAGTTTAAGAAGCCAGTGATTGCGAAGAGTGGGTCTGGTGAGTCTAGCGGTAGCTCACAAGGCAAGGCAAAAGCGAAGCAAAGCATGGAGTGCCACCATTGCCACAAGTCTGGGCATTGGAGGCGTAATCGTCCGTGTATCTTTGAGGACATAAAAGCGAGCCACGCCATTCCTGTTGGTATGTCTTCTATTATTCAAATGATTGAGATTAACCATGCAAGTTTGAACTTGGGTACTTGATCTTGGTTGGGGTTCTCATCTCATTGTAATCATTTGCAGGGTCTAAGAAACATCAAATCTCTAGCAAGAGGTGATGTGGACCTGCAAGTGGGGAATGGAGCAAGAGTTGCTGCCGTTTCAGTGGGAACATATGTAATCCAAACTCCCGAGCGGATTTGAGTTATTTCTGAATAACTGTTACTATGTACCTAGTTTATCTAAAAACATTATTTACAGATCCGTACTTGATAAAGACGGATTTTCGTTTTTAAAGAATAATAGCTGTATTTTCTCTTTAAACGATATGATTTATGGTAAAGCAGTTTCCATGAACGGAATATATGTTTTAGATCAAACCACAGACATAATGCATGTGAATAACAAGAAAGCAAAGGTTGGTGACAAAGATCAAACCTATCTATGGCAAAATGTCTCGAATTTCCTTCAAAGGTGTTGGAATGCGCGCTGCTGACCTATTAGGACTCATACATACTGATGTGTGTGGTCCTATGTCGATCAACGCTAGAGATGACTATAGGTATTTTATCACTTTTCACGGACGATTTGAGTAGATATGGATATGTCTACTTAATGAAGCATGAAAGTGAGTCCTTCGACAAGTTCAAGGAATTCCAGAATAAGGTTGAGAACCAATTGGATAGAAAGATAAAAGCACTACGTTCAGATCATGGTGGCGAATATCTTTCAACTGAGTTTGATCGACACCTGAAAGACCGCGGGATAGTATTACAGTTAACTCCACCTGGAACACCACAACTGAATGATGTGTCCGAACGCAGGAATCGAACATTACTTGATATGGTTCGATCCATGATGAGTCACACGGTTGTACCTGACTCATTATGGGGTTATGCTCTTTTGTCAGCTGCTCTTATACTTAACCGAAGTCCGACTAAAGTCATTGACAAGACTCCATACGAGTTATGGAAGGAACGGTCCCTAACTTGTCCTTTATTCGGGTTTGGGTGCGAGGCTTATGTCAAGTGGAGACACGAGGATAAGCTCGACCGCGATCGGCCAAGACATACTTTATTGGTTATCCAAAAGGAATGTTTGGTCATTACTTCTATTCGCCTACCGAACACCGAGTTTTTGTTGCGGCTAGTGCGACGTTCTCAGAGAAAGAGTTTCTCGAAGACAAGTGCGGTAATAGAACCTTCGATCCGCTTGAGATTCTCGAACCAACAACCGAGCAACCGATGGAGGAAACTGTTCCTTCTACGTCTGCTGCGGTTAATGTCCCTTTGGAACCCAAGAGGTCGGGTAGACTCTCCATTCCTCCAGATCGATATATCGGTATAGTCGAGGAGAATGGGAGAGACGACGTTTTACTCCTTGAGAGTAACGAACCCGTAACCTATAAAGGTGCCATGACATGTTCCGACTCAAAGCTTTGGCAAGAAGCCATGCAATCCGAGATGGACTCTATGTACGAGAACGATGTATGGGATCTGGTTGACTTACCTGATGAGGCAAGGCCTCTTCAGTGCAAATGGCTTTACAAGATAAAGCGATCTGTGGAAGGACAACCAGATATATACAAGGCACGATTAGTGGCAAAGGGTTTCACTCAAGTGCAAGGGTTGCACTATGATGAGATCTTTGCACCCGTAGTCATGCTTCGTTCCATTCGGATTCTCTTAGCGATTGCCGCATTTCATGACTATGAAATTTGGCAAATGGATGTGAAAACCGCCTTCTTAAACGGTTATTTGGAGGAGGAGTTGTACATGGTACAACCCGAAGGTTACACTGATCCTAAAAATCCTAAGAAGGTTTGCAAGCTTAAGCGTTCCATTTATGGACTTAAGCAAGCTTCACGGAGTTGGAATCATCGCTTCGACCAAGTGATAAAGGAGAATGGATTCACTCGATCTGTCGAGGAACCATGTCTATATATCAAGTCGAGTGGGAGCAAGATTGTCTTCCTACTACTGTACGTCGATTGGGAATGACATACCTCTCTTAACTTCGGTAAAAGTTTGGTTACAGAACCATTTCCAGATGAATGATCTGGGTGAGGCACAACGAATTTTGGAGATCCGTATCTATAAAGATAGATCAAGACGGATGTTATCCCTCAGTCAGGAGTCCTATATAGATAAGATTCTTGAGAGATTCTGTCTGACCAAGTCGTGTTCCTTATGTTTCGGCAGTAGGATCAATCATGTATGCCATAATATGCTCACGTGCAGACGTGGCATCTGAAATGGGTATTGACTTATGGAGGTGCTATAAGGCTATGCGAATCGATTCTTGTGACGCTTAACCTCCACACGAATCGAGATGACTCGATATCTCAGCTCGGATTTGTCTTTACTCTTTATGGCACTGCGGTCAGCTACACAGTTCCAAAATATAGTGTTATAGTAGATTCTACGACTGTGTCCGAGTACTATGCTATTTAGTTGCGAGGAAGTCGTATGGATGCGTCGATTCTTACAAGGACTAATCAGAGTTCCTAGTTCGAATGACACTATTACCATCTATTATGTTAATAAAGGTGCCATCTTCCAGGCTAAAGAGCCTAAAGTCCAGCAACTAGTCTAGATATGTACGTCGGTATATGATAAGCATGAAGGGCACGTTATCTTCATGAGAATTGCACGTGTTCCTGGTTATAATAGTACTTGACATGGATTAGATATATGTATCTTTTTCATACACTATTTATAACATCATCGTTTTGTTTTATATATTTTGTTTTCCATGTGGATTGTACGGACAACTTTGAACACCACAAAGTGAACTGGAAAACATTATATTTGTTTGGTCCGTAATCGCCTACATGAGCTGATAACTCTGGCGATTATTTTGTGACGCCGATTGATGGTGGGTTCAACGAGCCATAAGTCAAACTGTTGACTGATCGATCACAGATGCGGGTTTACTGAAATCGCGCAGGACATTTTTGTGACGACTACATGGAGTCCTAAATGTTTCAGAACATTAGGTGCCTGGTCGTGGATAGGACATCCATAGTGTTCCTAGAGTCGATTCTTTTGACTGTCGACTGCCACTTGAGATTAAGGCGCATTTTGGGTGACTTTGGTTTCTTTCTCACTGGCCGACCGTAACAGGAGGCCAAGTAGATTTTCACTGGTCATTTCATGTCTGCGCTTACATCCGCAGGATTCGAGTTGAGGGAAATATCCAAACTTCTATCGAGTTATAATATTTATTCTCAGGGCCACTCGAGGAGCTGTAACTGAAAATGCATGGCCATGCTCGAATATTGATTCGTTTATCAGTTAAGTTACTCTCTAGTCGGGGAAACCACTGTTGATAACTGATCACTTGTGAACTACGACCTTTGAAAGTACGGACTTTGCAAATTGGTTTACATTGAGTGGGAGAAATTTATTATGGATATGAGAATCGGTTATCGCACCTACACTTGTACGGACAAGTGGGAGATTGTTGGGGTTAGTGTCCTCCTCAGTTAGTGCAATAACATAAATAAATCTCTAAAGGTACACAGGGTACATTTTGTATTTAATCGCTTGATTATCGTTTATCGATAACGGTTGGCTTGCTAGATAAGTTTGACGTTATTGTCATACAGATGGCGGTGATCAACTGGTCCCTAAGAGTCACACCTAAAGGATGTGTTTGAGAAATATGATTATTTGAGAAAATGATCATATTGATGCCTTACTTAATGACTAAACAGTTAGTTAGTGTTGTTGACTAAAAGGTTAGTCAAATGTGACTAAAATGTTAGTCAAGTGTGATGATGTTACTGACTAAAATGTTATTCAGTGTAATGTTGGTACGGCTATTTAATACTGATTAAATAATTTTAGCTGATGCGAATTAAATGTAATTCGTGAATTGAATATAAAATGTTATATTTAATTATTGTGTATAATGCAAGCTAATTTAATATAAACCGTTATAATTAATTAGCAAATTATAAATATAAGGATATTTATAATATATTATAGTCGGTCCATACAGATGACACTAGTAATTTATTGCATTATATTATAAGCTAAAATGATCCTAAGAAAAGTGTCCAGATACATCCTAGTCTAGATACGTTTTCTTGATCAATAAGTTATTGTATTTGAGGAGAATTAAATCTCCCCAAGTACTACATAAGGAGGTCGGCCAAGAGGAGGAGATTAGAGGATTATTGTCTTTCCTAATTGTTCTCTAATTAAATTCTTAATTCATTCATCATTCACAATACTTAAAACCTTGAGAGAAAAATCAGTTTTTCCTCTATAATTCTTCTAGCAATTCAAGGGCATATCTTAGACTATCTTGGGTGTTTCTATTAGGAGATACCATACTTTTAGTATTGATCTTAGGCCAATTCTTAAGGATTAAAAGGTTAATTCTTATTCTTTTATTATGTTATGCAAATTTTGATTTATGATTTTAAAATCTTATAAAAGTTTTCATTATAATCCTGTGGATTTTAAGGTCTATATACGGATATAAACATACACTTTCTTGACGCGTGTCTCGATTATTGGGATCCTAGGGTGCATGTTTTCAGGTTCCCGGGGGGTGAGATATGTCCATTGTTAGAGGAGTTTTCGGCTATTGCGGGATGGCCTAACCGTACTACCCCAGTAGCGGTTAGGAGTGAGTTTGGCTATAATGGGAGATTGCGACAGTATCTCTCAATGACCAATGCTCATGCGGATGGGTTGTTCGAAGGAGGTGTAGTGAACATGCGACGGTTGTGCAAGCGTTACATGAACTTGAATGACGTGAGCATCTCTGCTCGTTCTAGGAGGAGAGCTCTAGGGTTCTGCTTGCTACATCGGTACTGCTTTGCTGGGTCTATGGAGGACGGTGTGCACGGCCATGCTAGGTATGCACGGGTCATGGAGGAGATGGAGCTGGGTCACGATCCTTCAGCTTTGATCTTAGCTGAAACTATATTAGGCTTGGACGACCGCCATGCGAATCGTCTAAGCTCGTATCGTGGATGTGCTAGGATCTTGCAGATATGGTTGATGAAGCGTCTTCGTATTTTGGCTCCACCGGGAGGTGATGTGTATGTTCCTGCTGGGTTGACTACTCGTACTCTTTATTGGGCTATGCCTCGGGAGCGGTCGGTAAACTACTTCCAAGGGTTTGTTAGGGAGAGGACGATAAGGTGGGTCGTGTCGTGGTGGTCCATTCGACACATCACGGCACCATCGGTTGCGGATGCGGCTAGCGGGATAATGCTGTGTGGATTCGAGCGAGGCGTTTGGGTCCACCCACATCGGTTAAGGAGACAGGTCGGCCTGGCTCAGGTTATTCCAGCGCAAGATACTCGGATATGCGAGTCGATTGTTCTGAACAACCGAATGATTGACGCTTGGGTGCAAGGGTGGTCCAAAGAGTGATTTGGGCGAGACCTACCGGTTCTCGAGACTACTCGTGTCTCGGACTTCATCTGAGATGGTGTATTTCTTTGGATTCTCGTGGATAGGGAGAATATCACGAAGCGCGACAGGCAGACTGAGGCCGTCGTTGGCGCATCTTGGCGATGCGTGGAAGGCGGGACTCTGGCGACTTGGCGAGCTTCGAGTGTGGGGCGTCTTCCTGCAGGCCACTTGAGAGCGACTCGGGCCTAAGGTGGACTTGCGAGGATCGGCTTGGGTGAGAGGGTTGAAGATGCGGATAGAAGGCCCTATTGAGCCCCCAGGATTCGAGAGAGTATTCAACCCAGTGATTGCTTCGGTAGTTGTTCGTGCGCACGCTTTCAAAAGATGAAGAGGATTCTCCGAAGCGTCGTAGGAAGAGTACTTAGGTTTAGACTTTAAATGTTTTATTCAAAGAAATTCTGCTTATTTAATTGTTCAATGAATAAAATGAGTTTGAAAGCTAGTTTTAAACTCTTTATCTAAAATGTAAACATTTTCAACATTCATGACTAAATAAAGAAAGTGTTTGCCTATTGTCTCGTCTCTTTGCTTATTTTGCATATATTTGTTCGTTTTGAGTCTTCGACCTTTTTAAGCTTTAGACTTGCATTTTGTGTTGACTATGTTCTCGACCTTTTTAAGCTTTGAACGTGTCATTTGTGTGGACTATGTTCTCGACCTTTTTAAGCTTTGAACGTGTCCTTTTGTGAGTGCATCGCCTTCGACCTTTTTAAGCTTCAGGCGTGCGTGCAAAGAAGGTCGGTTGTGCCTTGAAAGGGCTGCCTACGTATCCGTGCTTTACACAGAATCAAACCGGCGTAGTTCGTGGGTTTGGTTGAATCTTTTGCAAGATTGCCTACGTATCCACAGTGCGTGGAATCAAACCGAGCGTAGTTCATCCGTGCGTGGTTGTTTTTTTTTTTTTTTTTTCTTGAATACATCGCAAAGTTAGCCTAAGGGTAGTATTTCTTAAGCTGATCAAGGTTGGTGGGTAAGTTGAATTCTTCACCGTCGAGGTCGGTTAATCTTGCAGCTCCTCCGGGAAGGATTTCTTTAACCAAGTATGGTCCGGCCCAATTAGGTTTGAATTTCCCTCTTGGATCGACAGGTAGCGGGGCCCTAACCGATTTGAGGACTAGGTCACCTACTTTAACGTTGCGTGGCTTGATTCGTTTGTTGTATGCGCGTTGTAATCTTGACTGGTACATGCGAACGGTGCTTAGTGAGTGTAAGCGCCTTTCGTCTAGGAGAATGAGTTGTTCGTATCGTTCGCGTGCCCATTCTGCTTCTGGTATGTCTGCATCCATTAGAATCCGAAGTGATTGCATTTCGATTTCTACGGGCTGTACTGCTTCCTTGCCATAAGTTAGGAAGTAGGGTGTCATCCCGGTTGGTGTGCGTATTGTGGTTCGATATCCCCACAGGGCGAAGGGAATCTTGTCGCGACGATCGTGCCAGGTGACAATCTTCTTTTTGAGGATGGTGACTACGGTTTTATTTGCAGCTTCTACCGCTCCGTTGGTTTGGGGTCGGTATGGTGATGACTTGTGTATTTGGATGTTGTACTTGGTGAGGATGGGTTCGACTTCTCCTCGGAAGTGTGAGCCTTGATCGATCACCATGAGGTATCTTAGTATCTGCATATGATATTGTTTTGTATGAAGCGAGCGACCTCCTTTGTGTCTAGTTTACGGTATGACGCGGCTTCGACCCATTTCGTAAAATAGTCGATGGCCACGAGGATGAAGCAGTGTCCTCCTGCTCCAACCGGGTGTACTTTTCCTATGACGTCGATTCCCCATGTCGAGAATGGCCATGGTGATGTGAGGCTGTATAGAGGTGAAGGGGGTACGTGTTGCACGTTTGCGAAGATTTGGCAGTTGTGACAGTGTTTGACATATTTTGCACAGTCGGCTTCCATGGTGGTCCAATACCATCCTAGCCTGAGGATTTGTTTACATAGGGCTCGTGCGTTCATATGAGGTCCGCACTCGCCATCGTGGACTTGAGATATAATCTCTCGTCCTTTTTTGTGGTCAACGCACAGGAGTAGTGTACCCTGGGGCGTTTTCTTGAGTAGCTTGTCCGCTTCCAGCACAAATTGTGATGCTAGAAGTCGAAGAGCTCGTCTGCCACGTTTGTCAGTATTTGGCGGATATTCTCCGTCTCGTTTGAAGTTGATTATGGCTTGGTACCAAGGTTCATTTTGTTCTTCCTCGGCTTCGATGTCACATATGTACGCGGGTTCGTGGCTCCGTTCCACGACAATGGGAATGGTTTGCTTTCCCGGGGGGATGTTTAGTAGCGACGCTAGTTTAGATAGAGCGTCTGCGAATTGGTTTTCTTCGCGAGGTAGATGCAGGAACTCTACACGGTGGAATTTGGCGATAAGTTCTTGAATCTTGCTTTGGTATAATGCGAGGTTTTCGTTGAGTATCTTCCATGCTCCAGATACTTGGTTGATGATTAGTGAGGAGTCTCCGTATACTCGTAGATTCCTTGCGTTTAGTATGAGTGCGGCCTGTAGTCCGTGCAGGCATGCCTCATATTCCGCGGCGTTGTTCGTCACATCAAAGTCTAATTTGATTGAAAGGGGTGTGTGTTCGCCGTTCGGGGAAATGAGTAGTATTCCTATCCCGCATCCTCGGTAATTTGATGAACCGTCGAAATACATTTCCCATTGTTCTTCGTCGATATTGTATATTCCTTCATCGGGGAATGATGTGGTGTCAGTGATGTGTTCTTCGTTGATTGCATGATTGGCGAGAAAGTCTGAGACTGCCCGTCCTTTGATGGCTTTGAGGGGAACGTAGACAATATCAAACTCGGCTAAAAGCAGGGTCCATCGTGCCATGCGTCCATTTGGCACGGGTTTCTCAAAAAGATATTTGATGGGGTCCATTTTTGAGTAGACCTTCGTTTGATGCGCCAGCATATAGTGACGGAACTTTTTGGATGCCCACACTAATGCTAGGCAACTTTTCTCGACGGGCGCGTACCGAGTTTCATAGTCGAGAAATTTCTTGCTGATGTAGTAGATCGGATGTTCTTCACCGTTGACTTCTTGGGCGAGCATGGCGCCCATTGCAGTTGACGTTGTTGTAAGGTAGAGTGATAAGGGTAGGTCCTTCTGTGGTGGTCTTAAGACTGGGGGGTTGGATAACAACTCCTTCACCTTATCAAATGCTTGCTGACACGCTTCGTCCCATTCCACGTGGTCAGTTTTCCTCAGCTTTTTGAAGATTGGCTCGCATATCATGGTTAGTTTGCTTATGAAGCGGGAGATGTATTGGACTTGGCCCAGGAAGCTTCGAATTTCATCCAGGTTCTTGGGTGGTTGCATCGCCATTATTGCCTTTATTTTTGAGGGGTCGACCTCGATGCCTCTTTGGCTTACTACGTGTCCTAGTAGCTTGCCGGATTTAACTCCGAATGTACATTTTTGGGGATTGAGGCGCATTTTGTACTGGCGGAGTCGTGTGAAGAACTTGCGGAGGTTTGTGATGTGATCACATCTTTCTTTGGATTTGACGATCATGTCGTCCACGTACACTTCGACCTCTTTGTGCATCATGTCGTGTAGGAGTGTAGTTGCGGTGCGTTGGTAGGTTGCACCTGCGTTGATTAGGCCAAAGGGCATGACTGTATAGCAGTACGTGCCCCATGGTGTGATGAATGTCATCTTGGCCATGTCTTCACGGGTCATTTTGATTTGATTGTATCCTGCATACCCGTCCATGAAGGATAGAAGGGCATGATCGGCGGTGTTGTCAACTAGAACGTCTACGTGCGGTAGTGGGAAGTCGTCCTTTGGACTTGCCTTGTTTAGATCGCGGAAATCGACGCATACTCGTATCTTGCCGTTTTTCTTCAACACTGGGACCATGTTTGAGACCCAATCCGAGTACTCGACGACTTGAATGAAGCCGGCTTGTAATTGCTTCTCGATTTCTTCTTTGACCATAAGGGACCATTCGGGTCGTAATCTCCTTAGTTTTTGTTTGATGGGTTTGAAACCGGGTTTGATGGGGATGTGGTGTTCGGCTATGCTTCTGTCAATGCCGGGCATGTCCTTATATGACCATGCAAAGACGTCCTTGAACTCGGTTAAGAGCTGGGTGAAGTTGGTGCGCTCATCCTCACTTAGTGAGGTGCCTAGTTGTAGTTCCCTTGGTTCTTCGGGGGTTCCTATGTTAATGGTTATGGTTTCCTCGACGATTGGGTTCTGTGTTGGGTTGTTTAGAATGTTTGCGATGTATTTGATTAATGATTGTTCATTTGTTAATTCATTTTTGTTGCACGGATTTGTTTGTTGTGTTGTTTTGTTCGTTTGTTCGAGTTTTGTTTGTTGTTTATTGTTTAGTTGTTTGTTTTTAGCTTGAGACGAGACGTAAGCAAACTTATCTGTATTATTCATTAAAGAAGAAGAATTGTTTGACAAATTAGGAGAAGAGCTGGAGCTAGCCTCCGAAAATAAAAAGTCTAAGCTAAAACTAGAAGATGGGTCGACAGATGACCCGACACTTAGAGAATTAGATCCTAGAAGAATTTCCTCCTCTTCATCGTCTTCGGTGGTGTTGCTGCTTGAGGTGTCCTCACTTGAATCTTCGCCATTTTGTGAGGTCACTGAGGTGTTGTTCTTGAGGCTCGTCGTGGGCTGTGTGTTTTATAGAAGAATTGTCGATGCTGGCTTGCATATTCACTGCCCTAGGCTTTTTGATTTTTCCTTGATCAATGAGATCTTGGATGGCATGTTTGAGTTTGAGGCAACTTTCAGTGCTATGTCCGGTGCCTCGGTGGTATGCACAGAAGGCGTTGGGGTCCCATGACTTGGGTTTCTTACTTGTGGGAGGCTCGTTGATGGGGCCGACCGGCTGGAGATACCCTTTTTCGATTAGCTTTTGTAATGCTCTAGCGTAGGGCATGTAAAGTTTGTCAAACTTCCTTGTGGGGTGGTCTACGGCGTAGGTCTTTTGGCATTTTGAGAGACCATCCTGGCCGGTGGAATCGTCGTGATTAGCCGTGATGCCTTTCTCGATTTGGACGCCAATCTTGGTGAGACGTTCGAAGTTTCTGATATTGCAAAAGTGAAAGTAATAACGCCAGGTGGGTCGCAAACTATGGAGGAACGTAGATGTAAATTGGTCCTCGTGTGGGTGGTTCGGGACTTGAGAGAGTAGCTTTCTCCATCGAGCAAGATATGTGACGAAGTTTTCGTTGTCCTTTTGTCGTAGGGCGTTAAGGGTGTCGAGCGAGACATGATCATTGACCTTGTTCTTGATGCGTCGTTCTAGGTGTTTGACTTCGGCTTGATAGGCAGCCATCAAATTGTTGATGTCTTTGGCGAGTAGGTTGACGTGAGTTATTACTTCGTCGGTGGGTAGCCAATTTTCGTCTTCATCATCAGTGGACCAAACCGCATTGATTTGGCCATCGGAGGCTGGGATAAGGTAGGAGCAGTCGATGAAGGGTGCGGAGTCCACAAAGATTGCATGGCTAGCCAAGGGATTGTCTTTGTTGGATGGCTTGCCATTTGCAGTTGGCTTGTCGAGCTTTCCTTGGTCGATAAGGTCTTGGATAGCATGTTTTAACTTGAAGCAGTTCTCAGTATCGTGACCTTTGCCTCTGTGGTAGGCACAGTAAGCATTAGAGTCCCACAATTTGGGCTTCTTGTCTTCGGGTG
This sequence comes from Dianthus caryophyllus, assembly GCA_023091065.1. NCBI lineage: Eukaryota > Viridiplantae > Streptophyta > Magnoliopsida > Caryophyllales > Caryophyllaceae > Dianthus > Dianthus caryophyllus. The sequence goes on along the minus strand of CM041521.1, from coordinate 10,436,550 downwards.
GTTCAGAAGTGGGCCCGATGGGTTGTAGATAGTTCTTGTCGACCAGTCTTTTGAATGCCTTAGTGTAAGACATGTAAAGTTGATCGAAGTTTCTCCTAGGCTTGAAGGGAGAAGGGGTGAAGGTTGCACATGATTCCGAATCACCAAGTGACTCTAGGCGACGGCGCGGTTCTCGTCGTTCTTAGTAGTGCGCGTCGATTTAGATGAACTTCCTTGATATGCATGGCCGGTATACTTGGCCATGGTCCCAGTTCTGAGGTCGTCTTCAATCTGGGTGCCAACCTTAGTAAGTTGCTTGAAAGTTTGTATGTTGCTATACCGCATGTAAAATTGGTACACGGGTCGCAAGTTGTTGACGAATTTGGGCACAAGTTCGTCCTCCCTTGGGCGATTTGGGATTTGTGCACTAAGCTTCTTCCACCTAGTAAGGTACTCGGTGAATCCTTCGTTGTCCTTTAGTGATAGGACCTCCGAGTGCGGATAGAGACACAGGTGTCATCATTGTCCTTGTATTGATGGTCGAACTCGGCGGTGATTTGTTCGAAAGAAGAAACCCGCTCGGGTTTAGGGAGTAGAACCAGGTCTTGGTATGGGCTGCGAGGAATCACGGGAACAATGATGGCCAGTGCTCCGGATCAACTCCTTTGATGCCCATTTGTGATTTGAAAGCCCTGATATGGGTAATCGGACTTTCGTGACCTTGGAAGATTGGGAGGTCACTGAGGGCGAGCTTGCTTGGTAGTGCATCCACGATGTTACGGGGATGCTCTCATTCTCCTTGTGTATGGAGTAACCTCCTGAGATCTGAGACGTTCTTCCATAGCCTGGAGTTTCTTGACGTGCTTATCTGCCTCATCCTTGATTTTTAACTCCATTCGATCGACTTCAGTTTGGTGGTGGGCCATTAGGTGTTCAAGGTCATTGGTTAGTTTGGTAACTTGTTCGCGGAGTGCGGTAACATCTTCGTTGCCGGCCATTTTTCGCTTGTAGGTTCGTTTCTTGTAAGGGAGGACGGCTCGGTTCTTAGTGCGGCGGGTATCCAGTTGAGGTTCCCCTACATTTGCATAGGATGCATCAGCTATTTGACAGACCCGACATGACACACTCATTTATGTTTGTTTTTAGCTCATTTCGTTTGAAAAGGACTCTCTTTAGTTTTTGGAAAAGAAGGAAGTTTTCGAAAACAAGCTGGGAGTGTTCTTGAGATGAGAATGCGTGCGCGCAGCTCACCTCGATGTTAAAAAGTTTTGCTTTGCGCCTATTCAGCCCGAATGACGGTATGTTGTCGTGGGCTAAAGGTAGACACACAAAAAGGAATCGACTTGAGTTCAGACAAGTCGAGGATGTTAAAACGGGATTCAAACCGTGAGGTTTAAAGAGTGAAGTCCACAAGTTGAGGCCAAAGACCTTGACTCGGGTTTTGCTAATTTTATAAAGGAAATTTTGAAAGATCTTTATTTCAAAAGTTTGTGATTATTTTATTTGAAAAGATGTTAGCTGGTTAGTCTGTTAGGTTGATTATTTTCGAAAATTTTAAGTGAGTTTTCGAAGACATGCAGATTTTGAAAAGGACTATATTGTATAGCCTCGCACTTATGCACGTATGACTCTTGGTCGCTTGGTCGTCTCGTCGCCTCCAACTGATTTAAATGCAGCTTTGGCAGTGCCTTTAACCCTTTGCCCACATAGTATAACATGTAGGATACAAAGGAGGCCCTGGGGCGGTCAAATCAGTTCGCTACGGCAAGCCGAGGAGGGGTGAGAGGAAGGTTAGTCGAGCGTGCTTTATCATTTGGACAAGCCTGCGTTTGGAACCACCTCTCAAGGTATTTGTGTGTGAATCCGACTAGATTCGACTCTAAACGGATATGCTTAGCTCATGCATGTTGATTGTTCTCAAGTCGTTCAAGTCTCATTTTTATTTTTAAAAAGAAAAAGCTAATTTTAGTTTCAAAAATAAAACCTGTCCCCAGCGGAGTCGCCAACTGTAGGTACCGGGATCTGACCATGGAACCACTCGACGTCTTGCTAGGGCCGTAAAGTTAAAAAAGACTAAATAAGAAAAACCTTTTAAAACTGTTTTGGAGCCGCCACTAAATTATGAGGGAAATTTAGAACCCGCCTCCGTGTCCTCATGCTCAAAGACACGTCTTAGAGTTCAAGGCACGTCGACACCTATCCGTCTAAGGTTATTGTGAAACCAGATTCGGATTCGGGTGAGGGTACTTTTCTAAAGCATAAATCAAAATAATGTTTTTATGAAAGATCTTTTGGAAAAGCCTATCAAAAGATAGCCTCTACTAGACTTGAGAATAATGCAAATAATGATCCATGAGCCTAAGTAATACGCTACGTACAAGTGCGATAAAGATGTAAAATAATGCAAAAAGAGATTGTTTAAAACCCTCAGTTAAGCATGCTTAACTTGTTAACGAAAACAGTTCAGTTTAATGACGAATTCATTTTAAGTGATTTAGATGCAATAAGAGGATTTGCTAAATGCATACAATAAAATAAAGTTCAATTAGCCATTGATTTATTTTAGAGAGGTCAGTTGTTTATGCGACTTTGGAAAGGTGTTACGAATAGGGTGTGTATTCGAGGTGCATGGTCAGCTTTATGAAAAGCAGACTCGCGTACCAAAGTCGGGGTGAGCCTAATGTAGGCCCTTGCTAGTCTAAGAAGTAAAGAAAGACCTTAATCCATGGTAGGATTAAGTATTACCTGTCTCGAATCAGGAAACCGGCAGCGCTTCGCTTCAAAGGGGAGAATTCAACACTAGAAAAATGAAGAATTCAAAGGTGTTTATGCGTGAGGCTTTTTTGAGAGAGTTTTGGGATGTGAATTGTGTCTTCTGTTCTGAATTATTGTGTCTTATTGTGTGTTGAACGAATGAATGAAGGGTCGTATTTATAGTGTAGAGTTAAATTTTAGGAAATCTAGGGATAAAATCGGACGTAGGAGCATAAGACTCCTTCTGCATCGCCTGGGGCAATCGCAACATGTCTTGCGATAGCCACTTACCAATCGCAATGCCCCTTGCGATTGGTAGGGCGGGCAAGATACTCTTTTCTCCGTATATTTCCAAATATCTTTTAGGATTATACGAAATAACCTTGCTTGAGCTCTAAGCTACGGTTGCTAGGGTTTATCCTGGACCTTGGGAAGCGGACCAGGCATGGGTTTGGGCTCGGTTCTGGGCCCGAGCCCTGAAAATGTAAAAGGGGTGTATTTTGAAGTATTTTGTGAAATAGGACATTCCGTGAGGCTATCCTAAGGGTTTGCTAACGCTAAAGGATGGTTTTAGCGACTGGTCCTAAATTTAGGGATTTAGGTGGATCGATGTGTTATATGTATTTGAAAAAGGAGTGTGCGCATGCCGATTAGGACCTGAACTCGAGACAAGCTAGACTCTAGACCTAAGGACACTAGAAGCGATGACCTATAAAGAAAACTCATTTGCATTTTAAAACATTTAACTCGAATTCGTCATAATTAGAACCATTTAAGTCAACATAAAAGCATGCAATAAAAGTCCATTGTTACATCACTGGGTTTTTGGCGGGAGGTGCGGATTTGGGTATCTACAATATGAAAAATCAATTACGTTTTTTTTATACATGTCCAACAATTATGTTCCGATTGTAAGTAGAGACGAAGGTAAACCAAAATTCTATTGGGACCAAAATATTAAAATTAGATTTATTATGTTAAATGTACAACAATTCCATAAAAAGCAGCGTCTTTTTATTCAAACTAAGATTACTAAAATCAGAATGGAAATATTCACTAACATTCTTTAAGAGTTTTTTTTGCCTAGATGGGAAAAAGGTCGTCACAGTTTACCATGATGCTAACCTTTGGCAAGTTTGGATTTCTTCTTTCGGACTTTTTAGAGTCGAATCGAATCAATCGAAATAATCGAATCGAATCGAATCAAATGAAATGAATCGAATCGAATCGAATCGAATGAATGAATCGAATCGAATGAAGTTCAAAATTATAACATAGTCTTTGAATCGAATTGAATCGAATGAATCGAATCGAATCGAATCGAATGGAGCCGAATGGGTAATCGAATCGAATCAGGCGAAGTGGTGGCCGAACTAAATATGAAATTTGAAAATTAGCTGGAAAGAACAGGTCCTTTGTGTTGGAATATATGCCCACATGTTAAAGTCTCACATTGATTCTGAAAGTAAGAGTAATGTGCTTTATAATCTCTAAAGGTCACCCTCCCATTGCCAATTGGTGTTGAGAAATATGTATTTCCCTTAGACTTGTGAAGTGGGTTTGCTCTTTTTCCACTCAGGTTTGACCAAACTCGTTTCATAATTGTAATATGGTATTAGAGGCCGGCCGAGTTTCGCCCTGGCTTCGATAAAGTTTAAACCGTCACAAAAAATTATGCCACAGGAGGAGGTCCTCTTTGAGATTTTTGCAGCTATGGTTGGGTTCGAGTTAATTCTGTCTCGGCCTGTAAGTTCGAATTGTTGATTACCACTCTGAGTGTGCACTCCCATGGTTTCGTCCTTGGTTTTTCAGGGAACTCACATGAGAGGGGGAGTGTTGAAATATATGCCTTCACGTGAGATTCTCACATTGATTGTGGAAGTGAGAGTAGTGTGCTTTATAATGTTTAAGGGTCCTCCTCCTATTGCCAATTGGTTTTGGAAAATGTGAATCTTCCTTGGACTTGTGAAGTGGGTTTGCTCTACGTCTACTACCCAGGTTTAGTCAGGTCTGTTTCATAATTCTAACAGTTTGTGTGTTAGAGTAATTGTGACCTAAGTAGGTAGGCAATATACTATGAAGATGAAATCAAATGATTTGGCTAAACATGTGGTCTTATGTGAGAGCGTTTGTTCACATAAGACTTATAATACAACAAATGAAACTCAAATTGATTATGTAAAAGTAACTATTTATGTAAGAGGTCACAAAAAATTCTCATGAGAAATTTTGTTAGCTGAACCACTAATATTTGTGAGCATATTACATATGGACTTTTGACTAGACCTCTTAACGTGTAAGACCCGTTGAACGAAATACGTTTATCTAAATTAAGTAATTTACCATTAGTTACTAACTTATTATGGTGATATATATTACCCCCATTCAATTCCACACTACAACATTTTATTTTTGTCACTATTCAACATTTATAATCTGATTTCAATTATCTTAAGTTATATAAGTGAAAATAGATTCATGTGAGATTTTATTTGATTCACTGTTACGAGTACATAATTAAAATCTAACTTTTATATTCTTTTGCAAAAACAAAGCTAACAATATTTAACGTATAAAATAAATGTCGATGTAAAAAATAAATAAAATGGTAACGTGAATTTTTTGGCTGGAGAATAAGCTTAAACTAGTTTTCTGGCCCGCCCCAGGCCGGGCTCACTATTTGTAATGAAAAACTCTTAATTAACAAAATATATTGACTTTATTTTATTTATCAAAATAAGTAATTATGGAAATTAAAAACAGGCCGAATATTTCAATATTAATTATGCACTTCTTACTTATTGTATTCAAATTATGTATATTAGATAACTCACAATTATAATGAGGTTTCATTAAACTCTATCTTTTAAATTATTAACCAAACTTAATGAATAAATATTTATTAGACAGTCCTAATAGGATAAAATGATTAACACAAAATTAAAACATATTCACTATTTAGTTGATTTGATGTGAGACCGTCTTATATCATGGACACTTAAATAACTAAATAATTGTTATTTTAATTAAGACGTATCACAATATATTTATTGTGAGACCATCTAATTAGTAAATTTGTGTTCACTATTTAATACTTCTCCATTATTTTAGTAAAGATATTGATACTACTACTCATAATTTATATAATTATCGCTGCTATTTTTATTGATAATACTACTACTATCAATTTTCTACCTTCACTTATATCACCATTAATTCAACAAATATTATTACCACTATTATTTTATTATGATAGTCACATAGGTGATTACTATTTCGTTTACTATAGTCGTTATTCATGTAATCTTATCTAATTTATTTTATCTGTATTAGAAAGTTGTTTACCTTACTTCGATTTGTGAGAGAAAAAAATGAAGCAACTGTAAACAATTGTGTAAGACAAATGAAATATTTTATTAAAATTACATTACATGTTTTCATCTCTTAAATGAATTCACACTTAATTTTAATATATATCAATAGACTTTTGGATTTTAGTTTATATATACAGTACTCCGTAGTAGATTCATTTTTTATTTACTGTCGTACTACTAATAGAATATTTTCATATATTAATTAATTTGTATATTTTAAAAAAAATTATTTTTATTTTCCAATTATTAAGTTTACCTAATTATTAATTTTTAGTGGTATTCTTAAGAGTATTGTTTTTATTAGAAATACATTAAAAATAATAATTTTTCTATATTTATTTGAAAATATTTCAATTACTAATTTATAAAAAGTTCTTATATATAATATTAAGATTATCTTTTGATAATTTCTAATAGTTTCCTTACTTGTATTATTAGTAATTCTATTAAAAAATTAATGTCTATCAATTGTTTGACAAATGTCGATCATTTGATATCTCTTTTAATTCAAAAAAGAAATATTAAATTTTATTCTAACTTTATACTCCACCATGCTGATTCTTTTTTTTTTAACCTAATTTTCAGTAATTCTCCAACAAAATCAACCCGAACAATTAAATCAAAACTTTCTACGATAAAGCTAACTTAGATATCAATTATCAAACATTATAAATAATTATTAGAACTATTATTAAATAACCATAACTAATGACTTGATTTAAGAATAAGATAATTAATAAATTTAGATCTCTTTTACCTTTCACATGACATATTTATTACTTCATTAGTTTTGCTATTGGTTTTATAACCAGATTTTTCATTGAGAATTTAAAATTTTAAACTTTAAATTTAAATCTGCAACATATAAAGAAAAGAAAATTATCATGAATTTAATTAAGTTACATTTAAATAACAAACATGGTGACTAAGAAATTAAACTGTTAAAAAATAAACACTCTTATCAAATCAAATGCACTGTAGATCCTATCTTTATACTCCACCATGCTGATTTTTTTAACCTAATTTTGATGAATTCTCCTACAAAATTAAAATGAACAATTAAATAAAATCTTACTGCGATAAAGCTAACTTAGAGATCAAACATTATAAATTATTTAACTATTATTATATAACCATAACTAATAACTTGATTTAAGAATATGATAATTAATAGATCTATATCTTTTTTACCTTTCACATGACATATTCATTCGTTTTGCTATTGGTTTTGTAACCAGTTTTTTCAATGAGAATTTAAAATCTTGAACTTTAAATTTAAATCTGCAACATACAAAAAAAAATCACAAATTTAATTAAGTTATGTTTAAATAACAAACATGGTGACCAAGAAATAAAACTGTTAAAAATTAAACACTCTTATCAAATCAAATACACCTTAAAAAATAAAAATAACACAAATCTTAATCATATTAAAGCATAATAAACTAAAACTATTTAAATAGTACCTAGGAAGATCAAACTAAAATTTTGACGTATAAATACTAAAAGGGTTGAAAACTTACCTAAAAATAAACTAACATATCATCATAATTAAATAAGGAAATTATGTGTCATATATTATTTATTTTCAATTTGAAAATTCTATGAATTACTATATTTCTTTTGCTCTTTTTTCTCATATTTTAAAATATAACTTACTTATTGTAACACCCCGTGTTTTTATTAACGCTAATTAATTACTTTAACTAAATTTTTAAATTAAAATTTATATAATTTAACTTTTATTACTTTGTTCAGAAAACGCGGCTGAAAAATTTCGTTCAAATAAAATTTCACAATAGTTTTGAAGTTAAAAAAACTCTTGATTTTATATTAACTTGTATTATATTTTTATTTCTAAAATACCTGTCGGACTAAAACTTTATTTCAATTGGTTTTATTAAACTTAATAAATTTGCGTTTTAATTTAAAACTTATTATTACTTGAATAAATATAATTTTATTGAAATGTATCTTGCAAATTAGCAGACCGTTTGAAAATCTGTGAGACCGTAATAGAATTTGTAACTAATATTTTTGTACACCATTTAATTTTAAAATATAAGTTTAACGTTATAGAAAGTAAAAATAGAATTACAACGAAATATATTATATATATTACATTTTATAAAATATAAAGATTTACAAATAAGATCGAATGAAACAGAGTAAATCGGAAAAAAAAAAAAAAAAAACCTAAGCCACCCTCTTATGTCGACATACTAGTATACTACCCTCTACATTTTGGATATTTTATTTATAAATCTTCCTCCATACACCTCTTTTCTCATCCACATATTCTGATAATTTTTCAACCTTTTATCTCCTTCTTCCTCCTCACCTTCACTTCACTTTATTAATAAAAAAAAAAGGGAGAAAGCTGCAGCAACAAGCAACAACAAGGGCGACAACTACAACAAACAACACGACTATGACATCAACAACAACAAACAACAACAGCAAACTCGACAACAACATCAACACCAACGGGTGAGCCCACCGTGGTCTGACCGCCGACAACCACGACCCGCAGTCGCCTCTGACACCACCGTCACCAGCCGCCTTGAGCCACCACCATCGGAGGCCGACACCTGCTCTGGCCACCTCTGTTCTCGGCCCCCCTGCCTTCTTCCGTTGTTTTCTCTCTCGCCGGAGCAACAACCGACGGCAACAACACCGGAGCCACCATTGAAGGCGAGCTCGATCTCGAGCACAGGCCACCACCACCGTGCTCTCTCCCTCGTCTTTTCGTTCTCCCCTGTTTTCCTCCCCTGTTCTCGATCCCTCTCCTCTGCCTCTCTTTGTTTCAGCTCGCCGGAGTTAGGCTCCGACCACCGGCCAATGGACGCCCTCATCATTGCATCCCTCTTGCTTATGGTCTGCCTCTAAATGGTAAGTTACCATTAAATTTTCGATCTCGGTCCTTATTTTACTTGGTCGATTTATGAGTCGTCACTTACTCTCTTATTCTCGTAGGACCTGACCTCTATTTTCGCCGTCGTCAGAGCTCCGACCATCGGAGTTTTACCTCGACCAGTACGGCTGCCTTCACCGCTGTCCTCGGCCCTTATCAATGATATTCTCGGTGAGCCTTGTTCTTTTACATCGTCCACTGTAACTCTAAACTCCGTTGGGTTTAACTATCTCGACATTCAGTTCAATTTCAGTCCATATTTCATTCAGTCAGCAAATTTGATCGATTCTCAATTTTTCCCTCTTTGCTAGTTTTGTGAGAGTGCTGCTATTCTCTTTCGGCTTCATCGTTTTTCGGGTCCATAAGGAAATGGGTTGGATTTATTTTATTTTGGAGGCCTCTGTTCGTGAGCCAAATTTAGGTGACTCGATTCTTCCTCAAAATCTCTAACATTAACGTTTTGGTTTTATTCTAATTAATTTGTTATTAAAAGTGAGCTAGTTATGCATTAGACACGTATGAGTCCCGTTTCAGTTTAATTTGATAACTTTGTATGATTCGCTATAGTATGAAATTGGGTGTTAATTTTAGTTATAATATAATGTTGAATTGAATTGTGAAATATGATATTTATATGATTTTGTGAAATTATATTTTGGGTGAAAATGTGTTGTGAATTATTGTTGAATTATATGTAATGTTATCATGTTAAAATTATTTGTTATGTGTAAATTAAAATATATAAAGTTTATGTATCACAAGTATAAAATAAGACTAAAAATATTATTAACCGACTTAAGTAAATAAACTTAATAAATATAAAACCATTCATAGTTGTAAAAATATTTGTCATCACTAAAAAGTTAAATCGAAATATAACTAAAAATGAAGAATTAAGTTAAAAGAGTATTAAGTGAAATTAGTATTTAAATAAGTCTAAGGGTAAAAACATAAGTTAATTGCTACTCGTATAAAAATTTCTAATATAAATAGTTTTATAAAATGTCATATATCACATTTAATATAAAGATTACCTTGTTAAAATTATAAAGTTTACAATGAACTTAAAATATACTAAATAAATATTTGGTTAAAATAATAAAAAGAAATTGGGTACTTTGAAACTTAAAATGAATCTAAGTAAAACTATTATTGAATAAAGTTAATAATTAGTATCACAAATAAGAATTTACTAAAAGGGTGAATTATTAAGATCATATAAAGATCGACTAAAATTTTACTAAGTAAAGTTAATAAAAATTATGAATGATATATATTTATTTATATATATAAATACAAAACCTAACTAAAATTTAAACTATAAAGTGTATGACATTATAAAAAGTTATAAAAAAATTAAGTAAATTAAACTTGAGTGAATATTACTAAAATATAAATATTAATAATCTCACGATCAAATTATTAAATCACTTAATCCGACTACGTTAAAGTTACATAAATAAAATTCTATGATTTAATTTATTTTTCACCTAAACCGAACAAGTAAAGAAAAATTATAATATGAAGTTGTATTAAGAAATTAAACCACCTAAAAGAAATTTAACTAAATGTCACTTAATCATATTTTATCAAGAATACTAAAAATTGTAGAATATCATTTAAGTAATATTTCTAAGTTAAAATAAAGGTTATGAATGCTAAATCGCTAAACACTTTACAATTTAACTAAAAGGAACTAATAATTAGAAAACCTAGTTACATTAACTAAATCATTTAACTTCATCAAATAAAAATACTTACACTTGAATGAAATAAATTAATTACTTGAACCTATTTAAGTTATTCAAATAAATCATTTTTAAAGTAAACTAAGTAACGAGAATTAATATTTAAAAGTAAAATAATGAATAGTGAAAATATTTAAAGTATCTGAGCGAACTCAAAATAAATATTTAAGTTTTCTATGTGCTTAGTTTATCTGAAAGAAGCTATTAGAATTAAAATTTCATTATACAAGTTAAACGATATAATTAAGTTACAAAATTGACATTTTGTTGCATATGAACGAGGAAACAAGAATTTGAGAAATGAACTACTTGAATAAAATACTTGGAATGTTCGCCATGTTGCGACTCATGCAATTCGATGTTGTGAGGTAGTATCTATGGGGACTTTAGCTCCCTCCCTGTGTTGCTAAAGGCGATCTAATAATTTTTAAAATTATTATTTCGGTGCGGGATATACAACCTCAGGGATGGGGCATACTTGATATCTCCGTGAGCCCATACTACGGTAATTGGAAAATCCAGCCCCACCCGGGGGTACCCGTCTAAGGTGATAGTCGTATTTTTCGTCGGTGATACCTTTTGAATAGCGAATACGTATGATCCTCGATTAGATGGTGTATGCATACATTAGACAAGGGATTGAATCATCCTTATTACCTTAGATATCTTTAAGCCTGGTAGTCACGTCCAAGTTATGTTGGCCCTCTACCGCCATCTGCTGGATTATGTCTCATGCTTAGCCTTACTAACGAAGACTCATTTGTTATCACATGTTGAATGCATTTCCTTGTTTTGATTGGTTATTGCCTGAATGACGTTGTTATGACATGAGTTTGAAATTGCCTTGTTGAGTATGATTGTTGAGGAATGTTATACACTATGAGAATTGTTGTATGCACGTATTTGAATCATTATAATCCCTCGTGCTACGTGAGATATTGCATGATTGTTCACGACTATATGTTTATTGAATTGATTACGACTTATGCATATATCTTGATTGCTATGATTTAAGTTTTATATATATTACGATGTTATATGAATTGAGATAATAATTAAGTTTATATATTGTGTTCTATAAATTGAAATGTTTTAAGTTTCGTTTATCATGTTGTATGAGATTTAAATATCTATATGTGAGAACTGATATTATATGCTAATTGTCCAATTTTATCGAAATATGCAATTTCTTTGGAGTTATCTGGCGTTTAGTCTTTGCCAAGTTACTTTTAATCATAGGTTAAATAAACCAAAACTGTGGTTTAGAGGTTGTTGGTCAGAACAGTCACTTCCCGCCTCTGAGCGGGAGATCCTCCTCTTTTGTGTTTTTGTCTCAGTTGCAGGCAATTCTCGAGACTCAGGATTATCGGGACGGTTAGGATGTTACGTTGGTTTCTTTGAGAGGTTGTAATATATTTTTGTATCCTATGCCATTCGAATGTAATTTAATTAACATCCGGCATGTATTAGACTTAATTAATTTTCCGCCTTAGTTTAATTAAGTCACGAAAAACCGGGTTGTTACAGTTGGTATCAGAGCTGTCTTGCGACCGTGAGTAACTTAAAGTTATTTCATCTAGCGAGAAGACACCTGGGCCAGACATACATATTAATATATATGTCAGGCATAGACTTATAGGATCAAATAATGAATTAGAAATCCTAGATCGCTAAATAATAAATTAGATCACTTTAAATGTGAGAATGGGTAGAAATATAAGGATTGACCGACTGACCTAGATATAAGATTCTCAACCGTCATTCAACCTCGATAGATTTTTATTTCTCTTTTCTTGCTTGCTAAGTGCTCTATGACTAATCTTTTTGACTAACAAGTCCCTTATACTAACTTTAACAAAAATCGAGACGTATAAATTGAAGACAAGACGACAAGAACTCAAGCACTTGCAAATGGACGCATCAAGAGTCGAACGATTTGAAAAGACGTTCTAGACCTCGAAGAATTCTATTGTTTTGAAGACCTCTATAACTTTCTCAAACATCCTTTCTAACTATATTATTATTTTTCCCCTCCAAAAAATTTTAAACCTATTAAACTTATTTTCTTCTTCTAAAATAAAACCTTCTTATCTTATACCCTTATAGTGACTTCGTAAAATCATTTTTATCTCTTTTCATTTCTTGCAAATATAAGACTTGAAGCGCACGCAGAGAGACGTATCAAGAAACATTCTATGACAACTTCCAAGACGTCGAAGATTTCTTTAGCATTGAAGATTCCTACAACCATATCAAATTCGTTCTTTAAATATCATCATCATCTCAATGCTTTTCATTTTTCAGATATCTTAATCAAATGATTTCGAATATTAAATTTCAAAAAAAAAAAAAAAAAAAAAATGTTTACTCTTATATTTTAAATTCCTTACGTAAAAAGAATTCACTCGATGATTTTTCAACCTCGTAAACATTTTAACTCCTTTGAAATGGTTGATTTCCTAAATCAATGATTCCTAATAATTATCGTCTTAAATTGATTTTCATCTCTTCTCCTTAATCTCATAAAATTTTATCATTCTTACTTTTGAATTTCGTAAACTCTTTAATTTTTATAGTCAAACTTTACTTCGTACTTTTGACCTCTTAAAATTATTATTATCTTCAAAAATTCCTTTGTTCTATTTTAATCTCGAAAAATGAATTTCTATTTCCTTGGTAATTTCGTTAACTTTTTATTCAACCTCAAAAACTTATTACATCATTCTAAAATTTTGAACTCTTAAATTAAATTCTTTGGACTTGTAAACTAAATTATTTTAAACTCCTCATCCTTTAATTATAAATATTTTGAACTTGATTACCTCTCAAATTCTTAGCATTTCTATCTTATTTTAAATTTCTAACATCGTAAATTTATAAATTCCTAACTACCTTCAAAAATTTACCTTCGTATTTCACCTTTAAAAAGTCCTCGAAAATTATTAAACTTGCTTAAGTAAAATTTTTATTTCGTAATTTGAAATATCTTTGATATTTGATTGTCTTAAATTGCTTATTCTTATTTCTTACACTCTTGAACATTATTACTTTTCAACTTCGAAAATTTGATATTACCTTGTGAATTTTCATACGTTTATTCACTAAATTGGATTTCCATAGTTTTCATTTTCTTCATAAATTCCTTATTCTTAATTTTAGATACTTAAAAAGTTATTATTTGTTTCAACCTTCTTTTCTTTAAATTTTAAATACCTTTTAAAACTTGTCCTATCCATTACAAACACCTCTCGTCAAAAATATATATGTATATCATTTATCATTTATTTCAATCCCTTAATATAAATTTTCGAATCTTATCCTAAATATGATTTATAACTTTCCTGTTTCATCTAATAACATTATAATAATAATTTTAAGAAAAAGAGCTATATTAAAAAGGTTATCCGTAATTCTCTAAAATTTTATTTATCATTCAACGATAACCTGTATTTCCTTAATTTCATTAAAGCTCATATTTTCCTTATGATCACTACGATTTTTACATATCATATTTTCCTAAGGCTATATATCTTATGTATGTGATCATTAAAATAACAATAATAATATTATATAGATATGCTTAAAACTTCTTAAGGGGGTAGGACAATAATTTGATTATATCACAATCCTAATTAAATATTAAAATTCTTTATTTCAACCTATTTTAAGGTTATCATTAATTTTAAAATTTAAATAAATTGTTTTAATTCTTAAAACGCCTATTATTTTTATTTAATTTAATTCCGTACAAAACTTCTAGGCCCTACCTTTTTGAAAACGTCTTTCTCGCAGATTTCGAAAATGACAATGCAGCAACATTTAGATATTAATTCAACAAAAAAAAAAAAAAAAAAAAAAAAAAAAAAACAACAGTTATTTATGTTTTGAAATTATTAAAATCTTCAATAATTCCTTCGAATAAAATCTTGCCCAATCAAGAGCAATAGTAATATTCCAATTCCAAAAACCTCGATGTTTTCTCCAACTACTTTTTAATCTCGAGCAGTTATCCATCCTATTAAAGTTTCGGGGACGAAACTTTTCTTAAGGGGGTAGGATTGTAACACCCCGTGTTTTTATTAACGCTAATTAATTACTTTAACTAAATTTTTAAATTAAAATTTATATAATTTAACTTTTATTACTTTGTTCAGAAAACGCGGCTGAAAAATTTCGTTCAAATAAAATTTCACAATAGTTTTGAAGTTAAAAAAACTCTTGATTTTATATTAACTTGTATTATATTTTTATTTCTAAAATACCTGTCGGACTAAAACTTTATTTCAATTGGTTTTATTAAACTTAATAAATTTGCGTTTTAATTTAAAACTTATTATTACTTGAATAAATATAATTTTATTGAAATGTATCTTGCAAATTAGCAGACCGTTTGAAAATCTGTGAGACCGTAATAGAATTTGTAACTAATATTTTTGTACACCATTTAATTTTAAAATATAAGTTTAACGTTATAGAAAGTAAAAATAGAATTACAACGAAATATATTATATATATTACATTTTATAAAATATAAAGATTTACAAATAAGATCGAATGAAACAGAGTAAATCGGAAAAAAAAAAAAAAAACCTAAGCCACCCTCTTATGTCGACATACTAGTATACTACCCTCTACATTTTGGATATTTTATTTATAAATCTTCCTCCATACACCTCTTTTCTCATCCACATATTCTGATAATTTTTCAACCTTTTATCTCCTTCTTCCTCCTCACCTTCACTTCACTTTATTAATAAAAAAAAAAGGGAGAAAGCTGCAGCAACAAGCAACAACAAGGGCGACAACTACAACAAACAACACGACTATGACATCAACAACAACAAACAACAACAGCAAACTCGACAACAACATCAACACCAACGGGTGAGCCCACCGTGGTCTGACCACCGACAACCACGGCCACCGTCGCCTCTGACACCACCGTCACCAGCCGCCTTGAGCCACCACCATCGGAGGCCGACACCTGCTCTGGCCGCCTCTGTTCTCGGCCCCCCTGCCTTCTTCCGTTGTTTTCTCTCTCGCCGGAGCAACAACCGACGGCAACAACACCGGAGCCACCATTGAAGGCGAGCTCGATCTCGAGCACAGGCCACCACCACCGTGCTCTCTCCCTCGTCTTTTCGTTCTCCCCTGTTTTCCTCCCCTGTTCTCGATCCCTCTCCTCTGCCTCTCTTTGTTTATTTCATGGGAGTTAGGCTCAGACCACCGCCAATGGGCGCCTCATGAATGCATCCCTCGTGCTTATGGTCTGCCACTAAGTGGTAAGTTACCATTAAATTTTCGATCTCGGTCGTTATTTTTCTTGGTCGATTTATGAGTCGTCACTTACTCTCTTATTCTCGTAGGACCTGACCTCTATTTTCGCCGTCGTCAGAGCTCCGACCATCGGAGTTTTACCTCGACCAAGATCTGGTGCCGCCTTCACCGCCGTCCTCGGCCCTTATCAATGATATTCTCGGTGAGCCTTGTTCTTTTACATCGCCCATCAGTAACTCTAAACTCCGTTGGGTTTAACTATCTCGACATTGATTCAATTTAGGTCCATATTTCATTCAACAATAAATTTGATCGATTCTCAATTTTTCCCTCTTTGCTAGTTTTGTGAGAGTCTTTGCTATTCTCTTTCGGCTTCATCGTTTTCGGTCCATAAGGAAATGGGTTGGATTTATTTTATTTTGGAGGCCTCTGTTCGTGAACCAAATTTAGGTGACTCGATTCTTCCTCAAAATCTCTAACATTAACGTTTTGGTTTTATTCTAATTAATTTGTTATTAAAAGTGAGCTAGTTATGCATTAGACACGTATGAGTCCTGTTTAGTTTAATTTGATAACTTTGTATGATTCGCTATAGTATGAAATTGGGTGTTAATTTTAGTTATAATATAATGTTGAATTGAATTGTGAAATATGATATTTATATGATTTTGTGAAATTATATTTTGGGTGAAAATGTGTTGTGAATTATTGTTGAATTATATGTAATGTTATCATGTTAAAATTATTTGTTATGTGTAAATTAAAATATATAAAGTTTATGTATCACAAGTATAAAATAAGACTAAAAATATTATTAACCGACTTAAGTAAATAAACTTAATAAATATAAAACCATTCATAGTCGTAAAAATATTTGTCGTCACTAAAAAGTTAAATCGAAATATAACTAAAAATGAAGAATTAAGTTAAAAGAGTATTAAGTGAAATTAGTATTTAAATAAGTCTAAGGGTAAAAACATAAGTTAATTGCTACTCGTATAAAAATTTCTAATATAAATAGTTTTATAAAATGTCATATATCACATTTAATATAAAGATTACCTTGCTAAATTATAAAGTTTACAATGAACTTAAAATATACTAAATAAATATTTGGTTAAAATAATAAAAAGAAATTGGGTACTTTGAAACTTAAAATGAATCTAAGTAAAACTATTATTGAATAAAGTTAATAATTAGTATCACAAATAAGAATTTACTAAAAGGGTGAATTATTAAGATCATATAAAGATCGACTAAAATTTTACTAAGTAAAGTTAATAAAAATTATGAATGATATATATTTATTTATATATATAAATACAAAACCTAACTAAAATTTAAACTATAAAGTGTATGACATTATAAAAAGTTATAAAAAAATTAAGTAAATTAAACTTGAGTGAATATTACTAAAATATAAATATTAATAATCTCACGATCAAATTATTAAATCACTTAATCCGACTACGTTAAAGTTACATAAATAAAATTCTATGATTTAATTTATTTTTCACCTAAACCGAACAAGTAAAGAAAAATTATAATATGAAGTTGTATTAAGAAATTAAACCACCTAAAAGAAATTTAACTAAATGTCACTTAATCATATTTTATCAAGAATACTAAAAATTGTAGAATATCATTTAAGTAATATTTCTAAGTTAAAATAAAGGTTATGAATGCTAAATCGCTAAACACTTTACAATTTAACTAAAAGGAACTAATAATTAGAAAACCTAGTTACATTAACTAAATCATTTAACTTCATCAAATAAAATACTTACACTTGAATGAAATAAATTAATTACTTGAACCTATTTAAGTTATTCGAAATAAATCATTTTTAAAGTAAACTAAGTAACGAGAATTAATATTTAAAAGTAAAATAATGAATAGTGAAAATATTTAAAGTATACTGACGAACTCAAAATAAATATTTAAGTTTTCTATGTGCTTAGTTTATCTCAAGAAGCTAGAATTAAAATTTCATTATACAAGTTCGACGATATAATTAAGTTACAAAATTGTCATTTTGTTGCATATGAACGAGGAAATAAGAATTTGAGAAATGAACTACTTGAATAAAATACTTGGATTGTTCGCCATGTTGCGACTCATGAAATTCGATGTTAACGAGGTAGCTGTCTATGGGGACTTTAGCTCCCTCCCTGTGTTGCTAAAGGCGATCTAATAATTTTTAAAATTATTATTTCGGTGCGGGATATACAACCTCAGGGATGGGGCATACTTGATATCTCCGTGAGCCCATACTACGGTAATTGGAAAATCCAGCCCCACCCGGGGGTACCCGTCTAAGGTGATAGTCGTATTTTTCGTCGGTGATACCTTTTGAATAGCGAATACGTATGATCCTCGATTAGATGGTGTATGCATACATTAGACAAGGGATTGAATCATCCTTATTACCTTAGATATCTTTAAGCCTGGTAGTCACGTCCAAGTTATGTTGGCCCTACCGCCATCACTGCTTGTGATTATGACTGCATGCTTCCGCCTTACTAACGAAGACTCATTTGTTATCACATGTTGAATGCATTTCCTTGTTTTGATTGGTTATTGCCTGAATGACGTTGTTATGAGTTTGAAATTGCCTTGTTGAGTATGATTGTTGAGGAATGTTATACACTATGAGAATTGTTGTATGCACGTATTTGAATCATTATAATCCCTCGTGCTACGTGAGATATTGCATGATTGTTCACGACTATATGTTTATTGAATTGATTACGACTTATGCATATATCTTGATTGCTATGATTTAAGTTTTATATATATGACGATGTTATATGAATTGAGATAATAATTAAGTTTATATATTGTGTTCTATAAATTGAAATGTTTTAAGTTTCGTTTATCATGTTGTATGAGATTTAAATATCTATATGTGAGAACTGATATTATATGCTAATTGTCCAATTTTATCGAAATATGCGGCTGCTGGAGTTATACGCGTTTAGTGATGCCAAGTTACTTTTAATCATAGGTTAAATAAACCAAAACTGTGGTTTAGAGGTTGTTGGTCAGAACAGTCACTTCCCGCCTCTGAGCGGGAGATCCTCCTCTTTTGTGTTTTTGTCTCAGTTGCAGGCAATTCTCGAGACTCAGGATTATCGGGACGGTTAGGATGTTACGTTGGTTTCTTTGAGAGGTTGTAATATATTTTTGTATCCTATGCCATTCGAATGTAATTTAATTAACATCCGGCATGTATTAGACTTAATTAATTTTCCGCCTTAGTTTAATTAAGTCACGAAAAACCGGGTTGTTACACTTATATAAATATTTTTTTCCTTAAATTATTTTCTAAATTAAACATGGTTTAAGGCAACAATATCTATACTATAATTTTGGTATCCTTATATTATGAGGATTCAAACTATAGATTTTGGAAACATCTACTTTTAATTCATTAACATAGATTATGAGGATTCATCTATACAACTACATTAATTATGAGGATTCAAATATAGTAATTCATAGATAGGGAGTCCGGCCTGGCACACTATTAGTTTTCTATATTTACTTGAAAACATGGCTTCATTAACAAAATTTGGAAAGATTACCATGTTTTCGTATAGTGGTCTTGTGCATTCTCAATTTCATATATTCTTCCAGTTTCTAATCAATTGCATTATTTGCACATATTATTAAATTATAATTATACTATATTTATATACTATATTATACTGTATATTATAATTTCTAATCAATTTCATATATTTATACTATATTATTTGCACATTATATTATTTTATAAATTATATTTATTAAATTAGTTAATCAACTTAAAATTTATTAACCTCAAATTTGGAAAGATTACCTCTAGTACATATCTATTCAATAATTTGATTATGACACTAAAAATTGGAAAGATTACCTCTAGTACATATCTATTCAATAATTTGATTATGACCAAAAAAAATGGAAAGATACTTACACTACAATATTATTTTATAAATTATATTTATTAAATAAATTAATCAACTTAAAATTTGATTAATATCTAGTATCTAATATTATTTTAATATCTAATATCTAATATCTAATATTATTTTATAACTTTTATATGACAAATATCGTACATTGGAGCCTCCTGGGTTCTGCTTTATATATATATATATATTAGATTTTGGAGTAATAAGTATTGAAAAGAAAACGAAAAGCGACTCACAACAAGCATCAAACACGTGATCTCCTACACAATTAGGTCAATTCCATGGCTCTTTCAACCAACCCTTTCATCTGTATTTTGTACCTTTTTATATTGCATTTTCTACAAATTACTTCGTATATACTCCGTAGGTGACACGGGCGCAGGCTAATAAAGGCCTCCTGGACTGCCACGTGGTTCTGTTACTGTGAAATATAGACTCTTATTAATTTCATATGAGTTTCACGGTAAAATATGACTCTTATTATAGACCTTTATTAAACTTCACATATGAATCACACACACATTAAGCGAAAGTTAATCACTTTATAAAATTTAGGGAATACTCTTATCATTGTCAATTGATTTTGGAATGAAACCTTATGGGCTCAGGTCCGTCTCTAGTTTCACAGTTGTTGATCGTAATCATTATATACTGGAATGAAACCTCAAGGGGGATTGAAGTTCACTCAAGAAAATCTGATAACCACGGTTTTGGGTCACTCAATTCTCACGGTTATAAGTAACCACGGCTGTGGTTCCTTCAACCTCAAGATTAACCACGGCTTAAAACACTCAAAACACACGTTTGGTTTGGGGACTGTTTTTGTATGATTTTTGTGGGTAAAGTTTGTGAATTTTAAATGAAAACATAAAAGGATAAAACTAAATCTAAGCACAAAGCCAAAGATTTAGGGTTGAGTAATTAAGCACTAAGCCACTAATTAACTTGATAATCATTCAAGCACTAAGCAATGAAAAATAAGGAAGAGTAGAAACTCAAACTCAGGGTTTTGTTATATCATCAAATCTGATTTTTACAATGGGTTTTGAGTTGCTTAAATAGAGGCCTATGACTACATCTACACCTTACATTTAGGATCATATCCAAGGGTCAAGAGTGAGCCTTGGAGAGCAAGTTCTAACGGTACAAAAGCTTGTACAAATCTGATCACAAAACAAAGAAAACAAAAGCATAAAGTAGAATTAGGACAACTAATGATAGTGACATGAGTGTAAAGTTGAGCTCCTCTTTGATTGTTGAATTCAGCCGAAAATATTGGTCCCTTTGCATTCTTATGGTCCTTGAACATTAGGAGTTAGTAGGAAACTTTCACATGGCCCCCAAAATGTGCTCAATCAAAAGGGGAAAGCATGACAAGAACGTTTCTCTTTGCCTCAAAAATCAGCTTTGGAACCGAGCCAATCAAGTGTGGTTTGTTTGTGTCTTATTATTCTTGATTCACACACTTGATTTAGCCTTAACCTTGAGAATTAAGCATTAGGTTGGCCTTGAGTTAATGACTTAACCCATGGGTCGAGCCCAAGGACCCAAACCGTGTTCTAGACTAAAACCGCCTTTGCTCGACTTGACCATTCTTGGTTCATATACTAGTAAGTTTTGAATTTTTATAACTAAATCTATACATTAAACAAAAATATTTCTGACATACTTTTTTCATCTCAAATTAGTTATCTCCATTTTTATTTTAGCTAAATTTAAGAAGTGGCAATGAATATGAAAAAATATTAAAAAGATATCATTGCCACTTATTAGAGATGTGGTTATAAATCTTAACGCACACCGGAAGAATTCACTATTTTAGTTCGATAAATAAAGTTAGCAAAAAAAAGAAATACCGTAGCAATCAAGAAACTACTCGTCTACGAAAAAAGTCAAATGTTACAATACGATGTTGAAGGTAGAACACCCCCAAGATTTTCCATATTATAATTAATATTATTCTTATTATCTTGACTTAAGTATATTTAAAATTATATTTAAAATTATTATGTATAAAAACTTGTATTTATTTGGATTCTTACCGAGACCATATACCTAATAACTGTTTTAAATAATATGATCTATTTTATATTGACCACGACTGTTTATTTTAAAACAGTCTAGGCTAAACATGATTTTTATTGTAAACTAAATACTGCTTACTTATCCTTCATTTAAAATAAAAAGAGAGCAGTTTTGATGTACGTTCATCCTCTTCTCAGAAAGCTCACAAACTCTGAATCCTTAAAGACCAAACTTGCGTATTCGTTTCACAACAAAAGTTAATCACTTTATAAAGTTTAGGGGATACTCTTACCATTGCCAATTGATTTTGGAATGAAACCTTATGGGCTCAGGGCCGTCTCTAGTTTCACAGTTGTTGATCGTAATCATTATATACTAGTAAGTTTTGTTGGAGTATAATACCCACATGTGAGTGTCCCACATCGATTGTGGAAGAGAGTTTGGTGTGGTTTATAAAGTCTAAGGGTTCTCCTCTCATTGCCAATTGGTTTTGAGAAATGTGGATACCCTTGGACTTGTAAACTGGGCTCGCTCTCTTCCACTCGGGTTTGGCCAGGCCCGTTTCATGATTCTAACTAACATAATATATTCTACTAATATAATTATTTTCTTAATAATTCTATCCTACTATAATAATATTCTCTAATATTCTCTAATAAGTTTTGAATTTTTAAAACTGAATCTTATAAATTAAACTAAAATATTTCTAGCATACTTTTTTGATCCCAAATTAGTTATCTCCATTTTTATTTTACCTAAATTTAAGAAGTCACAACGAATATGAAAAAATATTAAAAATATATCATTGCCACTTATTAGAGATGTGGTTATAAATCATAACGCACACCGAAAGAATTCATTATTTTAGTTCGATAAATAATGTTAGCAAAAAAAAAGAAAAAACGAAAAAGAAATACCGTAGGAATCAAGAAACTACTCATTTACGAAAAAAGTCAAATGTTACAATGTAACACCCCGACTCATTTCGTATTTAAATAATTCGTTTTGTTAAAATTCGTATTTCATTTCATGCCATTCTCTCATTTTTAGCTCGAGAAAGTCGTTTCCTAAGCTTGTAAAGTTAGTTGTATAGTCGGGTGTTACGTACATCGAGGTGTTTGTCGAGTTAGTGTTTGGAGGGGCTTGGAGTTGGTTAGGGGAGCTTGGAGCTGGTCAGAGACTTTTTGGCGAGCTTGGGGCGAGCTCAGTCGTCCGCTCGGAAGAAATTGAAGTCGAAAAAATTGGCAGAGCAGAAACCGCGGGCAGGGGGCGAGCAGGGAGCAACCCGCGCGTGACCAAGGCGCGATCCGTGCGCGACCACGGCATGATCCGCTCTGTGTTTCACGGGTGTTTTGTGCGTTTGATCTGTGATTCATTAGGGCTCGAATTCTCAGCTTTTTAACTTCAATTAATCCCTAATTACTACATAACTTTAATTCATTCATCTCAAAGCGTTAAAACCCTCTCATCTCTCTCCTAATTACTCCCTAATTCTCACACAAAATCTCCATTAAAATTCCTCAAGTTTCTAGCTTTTCAATCCTAATTTCATTCCTTTACTTTGTTCTTCGGTAATTCTTCATTCCTAGCATAGTTTTATTAGTTTTCATATTATTTTATGTGTTATTGATTGTATGTTTATATTGTATGTGTATTATGTGCTTATAATTGAAGGAGAAGGCGAACTCAACGAAGAAGACACCATCTACGTTGAGGAGGACGAAGAATAGCTCGAGTTTTGCTGTAACAAGGTAACTGAGTGTAGCCCTAGTTGTATTTTGACTAGTATGAGGCCCTAGTGGTTGTGTAGGTTGTTGTTGATAATGGTTTGGATGTAAAGTTGTATGCTTTGGCATGTTGGATTGTGTAGTTTGCAATTGTGATCGTATTTGGAGTCGGCCTCATACCTTTTTGAGTCTAGGGGCATGTTTAGGCTACTTGATCACTTGGGTATTATTGGTTGTGTTGTTCTGATGATTAAAGTTACTCCCTTGAGTTGACTAGTAGCTTAGTTATGGTTATATATTAATTATATTGATATTTACTCCGTATTTAGTTTGTTACTTCATCGTTAACTATGTATTATATTGAACATGTCTATAAAATGGTTTAATATGATAAAGTTGAGTAAAGATTGATGTTACAATGTTGACTTTGAGTTGGATTGTTGTATGCTTGAGTTGAGTGTGCGTACATGCACTGTTGGGCACATGCGTTAGGAAATACGACGTCTTTTGTAGGACGGATACTGCTTTTAGGGGTTCTCAACCGTTTTTGTCCCGGTTAGGGACTATGGTTTTGGTTATTATGTCGACAACGTTTTTGTCGCGGTGGGTTTGACCCAATTTAGACAGTTTGAGGAGCTTTTGTCGTTCCACCATAGTGTTAGGACTTTTGTCGTTCTGAGGTGATTCTAATTGTTTCACCCAGTACTCCGTGCTTGCTCTAGCAGTTGTTTGATTGTTGATTGTTATATTGGCATTTGATTGAGTTGGTTATTGGAAGGGATAACTTGAGATGGTTTTGGTACTTAGTGTTGTATGATTGTATTATGCGTTGTCGCTGTACTCTGATCATAGGCCGTAGGCCAGATAAAGTATTTGTTGTGTTGTTGGTTATGTTTATAATGTTAAAATATGATTGGGGAGCACCTAGTTACTCCCCACTGACTGTGGCTGTTGTAAGTTTTTGCAGCAGGTATGCGTGGGGACGGGTTGAAGTGTGAGAAGCCTTGTGAGGATTGACCCCGTAGCTAGCTTGTTTGAGTGGACATGCTTTGGCTTTGTTAGACTTGATCGTTAGACTTATTTCAGTTGGTTAGACTCATGTTTTTGGAGTTTTTGTTTGTACGGGTATTTACTCCCGATTGTCTTGGCCTCAAGGCCTACTTTGTTTATTTTGTTTCGTTGGTTTAGTGAGTGACGATATGGATTACAGGGTGTTTCCACCACCATGGTGACTTTTATTTCATTTTCTTCTAAAAACCTTTAATGATCGTATTTTATTATGTTTATATAATCCGGGTTGTTACAGTTAGTATCAGAGCGAATACGCTCTCAATTCTCTTAAGTGAATGAGTAGGATTTGACTTAGCACACCGAGTGAGAGCGCTGGGCAGACATATTAGGGGGTTCACGTTGCTTATGCTTGTGTTTGAGTAGTTTCTTAAAGTGGCATGCTTAGTAAAATGCCGCTAATCACTGAAATTTTGTGTTGCAGATGGCTAGAAATGGACCACAGAACGACCTACAACGCATCCGCAGGTTCGAAGATGCTATTCTCGCCATGACTTAGGCGCAAGCCAATAATAGTTAGTATTTGACCGGTTTGACCGCCACCGTCCTCTTACTTATGACGGTACCACCGACCCGATGATGCTAGAGTCTTGGATACGGGAGATGGAGAAGCTGTTTGTGGCGACCCGTTGTCCCGATGCTCAGAAAGTGGACATTGCCACCTACTACTTGAAACATGAGGCTGATAATTGGTGTGCTCTCTCTAAGGCTGCTCTACAAGCCTTAGCCGGGTTTAATTGGGCGGTTTTTTATGAAGCTCTCAAAAAGAGATTCTATCCTGATGAGCTCCGTTGGCAGAAGGAGCAAGAGTTCATCCAGCTTGTCCAAGGCTCGATGACTGTTCAGGAATATGCTGACAAGTTCGTGTCGTTGGCACGATTTGCTCATAACGCCGGATGAAGCTCTCGAGTTCGGCGTTTTGAGAAGAACCTAACTCCCAAAGTTAGGACTCCGAACCGGGCTATCCATGGGTGAGACGAGGACTCCAAACCGGGCTATCCGGGGCGGGACAACATGTTTAATAAGGACATGACTGTCCGCGCTTATTGTAAGGGCATGCCGGCTCGCTGAGTTCCTTTGCTTGCTTGTTACTGTTTGATGTCGTTGCATAGTGATGTTGTTGGTGCTGTTTTTGTGCTGTTGCTTGATCTCGCCGAGAAGCACATGTGTCTAGTGTGCATCCGCTGAGGAGTATTTATCCGCCGGGGCGGTATTTGATGTAGTTGCATGGTCACGCTGAGGAGCGCATATGTAAATATATGGTGCTTATGCAGGTGTTTAGTGCAGTTGCAAATGGTTTTGTAGGCGTAAAATGCTCATGCTTCGTAAATGTTTGCACTCGCTAGGGAGTGCTCAAGTAGTTGCTTTTGTATATATCCGCTGGGGAACAAAGGAATGATTATGATTTGCTGGGGATGCGTATGTGTGATAGCGATCCACTGGGAAAAGTGTGATCCGCTGAAGAGCGATGTAGTAATCCACTGGGGATGTAGAGTGTGTATGTTTTGAACTCCGTGGGGAAACGTAGGAGTGCTAAATGCTTCAAGACTCGTGAAAGAGTGCTCCTGCTTCTGTTTCGCGTAATAAATGTTAATACGCGTGTGGCGGATTGTAGGTGATGCCTTAACCCTTAAGGCGCATGTGTATAAGTAGAAATGTGTTTTGGGTCAAAATGAATAAGGAATCCAAATATCGTCCCAAAAGTGAAGAAAAACGCGTGAAAACAGGGGCAGGAAAACGTCTGGCTCGAGGTGGCTTGTAACACCCCGTATTTTTAAGGTTAAATTAAAATATATTTTAATTCACAAATTTATTTAAAATTGTATTTATTTTTCATAATACCTTATATTTTAATAGTTTTGAATAATATTTGTGATCCTTTAAATAATATGTTTAATACTATTTTATACTAAAATATAATAAACTACTTATGAAACAATTACTTTTATAAAATAGTCTATCACTTTACATTTTAAATAGTTAAATTATGGTTCCGACCCTCTATTTTAATACTAGTATTGTTTTATTTTCATTATATATTTACTCGTAATAGTTTTTAAACTAGTTTTAAGACCTATTCATTTATATAATATCTTAAATATTACCTCATACTAAAAATTAATAATTTACTTAGAAAACAAATATTTTTATAGGAAAATAATATTATTACTTTATAATATATAAATAGTAAATAATAATTTTGACCTAGGTTTCTATAGTTATAAATTATTGTTATCGTACTAGTGTTTTCTAAAACTATCACATTTGTTATGAATAATATATGTGAATGTCTATTGGCCTAAAGCCCATTAGTTATTCTATACAACTAGGGTTTAACTGAAACCCTTATTCCTAATGTACTATATATATGCAACCCTCATAAGGAATGAAGATATACATCTCTACACATTCTCTTCTCTCTATTCTCTCTTATTCTTATTATTTCACAACACGTTATCAGCACGAATTGTCTCACAACTATTACAGAATAATATTATTTCATCAGCTTTATTTATTATATACAAGATCTAATAATTCGGAGGTTCGTATTAGATCTAACTTTATTATTTAGGTAATTAAGGTACGTATACTTCCTGTAATATGATTGTAATTAAAAATCACCTATTCTCTAAGGTAATACGGAGTATACTGTTATTAATGTCATGTCGTTTTATTGTCTGACACGATGCTTTTCGTATTATTTTGGTGACTGATGACACTTTCATCTCCAAGTGAACCTTCATTCTCTCAATAAGTTTGAAATTGAAACATAAGTCCAATTATTACTATTTGCTTCCACTATTACATCTTTTAATGACTTGGTACCGCTAAACACGATTTTGAAGTTGTTATGTCGTTCTCTCGTACTGTGTTGACTTTGTTGTTGTACACTTTGCCAAGTTGTTGATTGCTTTTACCCATGATAATTACGAGTACTCCATAATAATTAATGCATCGCTTTTGTAATTTAAGTGAATTGAGTTAATGATATAACATGTGCAAATATTTTCCGTATTATATAGTGATTGTTATGTGATACATGTTTATTGAGATTTACTCCGTATGTATTAACTTTATGGCAAATAATTTATCATATGACATACATAGTAAATATGCACATAAACTTTATTTAATGGTAATTTAATGAGATTATCGTAGTATATACGAGTAATATTAATAAGTAACATGTGATTATTATTTACTAGATTGTTTACGTGGTAGGCATTGCAAAATTCTGTAATGTTTCGATTTTCTCATATGTTCATAATTATGATAATCAAACAGCCTATTAATCTAAAAAAAAGAAAAAATTACACGATGAATAGCTAACTGGAAGTTTAGCACTGTAATTTCAGTCAACAAGTTTGATATTTAATAAGCGAATTGGTTAGGTCGTAGCCAATTTTGTGAAGATTTGTCACGGTTATGACAAATAAATGTTGACATGAAATATTTAAGATGTGACGATAAAGGCCATCCGGGTTCTAATTATACCCGTATTGATACACGTGGAGTTTATCCTAAAGGTAAAACAATAAAGTGCTGAAACTCTCTCATGTATTATTAAAGGATTTTATTGGCAAGACTGTACATTGAGATTGAGTATATTGATATTGGAGATCTGAATATATTACTCGGAATTAAATTAAAGAAATTAAATGTTCATGTATGGATTAGAATATATTAAGTGACATTTAGTCACCTACGAGTAATTCATGTGATCGGAGATTATCACAGTTTGATTATGACATGAACTCTTTGATCTCCTAAATTGGGCATTATAATTCAGCACTTGTGCCAACTGCATAATACGGTTTAACTCCCCATATTCTATCCTTTTGGAATAAATTTTTGATTATGGCATAAAAAGGATATGTGATGTAGTATAAGGTGGATATAGTAATCGGTTGCTCATTAAATCTATCCGGTGTTGATAGTTTTTACCACCTTAGGGGGAGAATGATACGGAAAGCTGGTAAAAAACAGACAATTGGGTTTTGATCCTCAACTGATCGAAAGTTCAGTGATTTATTTGAAATATAATGCAAATCAAATAGAGGTTCATTAAAAACTAAAATGATGGTATTCATTTAGTTATGATGATGTACTAAAGTATACCAGCTTGATCACCTTATCGAAATGTGGTATGTTTATTCATTGAAATTTATGATTTGATTATAGACATGTATGACCTGGTCTAAGGCGTATCGAGGTATAGATTAGTCATGAAGAGTATTTGTAATGAACATTGAAATTCTTGCCAAATTGAACAACAGTTACACATAGGGTGTAGTATGAAAGTCATATCGGTTTACATAATTTGGTGGCAAGAATAAGCAGTTGGTACATCTATAGAAATTGAGATGTCTTGGAAGTGACATAGATATTTGAATGACAATAGATGGCCTATATTGGAAAGTGAATGGAATTATGGTACCACATATATTCAGATATCATCAATCAGTACTGACTATATCACGAGATGATAAAATGGTATCGATACGTGTAAGGAACCGATATGCATTTGCATTTGCGCGCATGATCTTATAGACTAGATGATGGGCATCTAATACGTAAGTCCATTTTGCTTGTCGACATAATATATGGTTTAAAAAGAGCTCATAGACATGAAGTCTATCAAAGGACGTAGAGTCCATTAAAATCATGGTATTTGGTTCGAAAACTGTACAATTTGCATTATCGAGTCATCATATGCATATAGAGAATAAGTTCATCATTTGCATATACATTTTAGTTTCGATACCAAATTATTGCATGTATTAGAACATATATACGGTAACTCTTAGTTCATGTAATATGCATACTCATGATTGACAATGTTTTCATTTATATATACAAATATTTATAAGGAGATATATGCTCCTACGATTTGTAACTCCATATAGGGGTATATGATGGATGATCGTCAAATCGGTAATGACGAATCAATTGAGTTTTCGGGAAACTCATGAACCTCTATAATGATTGCGGTTGTGGGCACGCATCAATTTAATACTACGGAGTAGTATAATAATTGAATTCTATGGTTTGAATTCATATAGAGGAATTTTGAAACTCTTAAAGAGTTTCAAGTCATTCTTTATTGTCTCGACCGAAAGTTTGAGACTATGTAATGTTTTGAATGGTTACAAAACTGATGAAATCCACGGTTTGGAAGAACCGTAATATTGGAGGGATAATTCTGATTCATGATGGGATTATTAATCCGTGCGATCGATCTCCTTGAAATACTTATTGCGGATTTCAAATTCTTATCATAATTCTAAAAAGGTATCTCCTGAAGAGATAAAATTATTCAATGATGTACGAATGGTTGCTGCACTACTCTTTTTCCCTTCGACTAGGTTTTTATCCCAATCGGTTTTTCTTATCAAGGTTTTTAACGAGGCAGCATGGTCGACACACAAATTGGCGATATTTGTGATTATCACTTTGCCTGGACGACAAGTGTTATAGGAAGTTGCACGTATGCCTACGAATGGTGAAAACTGAGATATTCTCAAACAAGGAAATTGAAATATTATTTCAAATGAAGTCAAGAATATTACGGTCTTCTGCATATTGCGAGCTTTAAAGGAAAATGGTGGTCATGATTCATTCGATCAACGATTGCTTCGAATTTATCTACTACGAAGAATTATTTACTGAAGACAAAAAGTTTCATCATAATGGTACATACCAAGACAAGTCAAGCAACGGATGCAATCGTCAGGGGGAGCAGACATGCGCTGTACTCTTTTTCCTTGACCATGGTTTTATCCCACTGGGTTTTCCATGGAAAGGTTTTAACGAGGCAACGTATCGTTTATGCGTGTTTTGAGAATGTTGTACTTTATCCTTCGCTAGTGTTTTTTTTCCCACGAGGTTTTTTTTTCTAGGAAGGTTTTGATGACGTATATATTTTAATAATGGACATCCAAGGGGGAGTGTTATGAATAATATATGTGAATGTCTATTGGCCTAAAGCCCATTAGTTATTCTATACAACTAGGGTTTAACTGAAACCCTTATTCCTAATGTACTATATATATGCAACCCTCATAAGGAATGAAGATATACATCTCTACACATTCTCTTCTCTCTATTCTCTATTCTCTCTTATTCTTATTATTTCACAACAACATTTAAATACTTTAATATTCTCATCTTATTTTCCTAACCTAACTTAAGAATAATTAAGTGTCCTGAGATTGATAAATAATCTAAGTTTTAGAATGAGTTGAAGACTTACCTAATACTCCGTATACTGTCAAGGATACTAACTCAAGTCAATATTCTCTACCAACTATCTCCTCTTAAACTTGGCAACTTATCCTTATATTTCTAGTAATTATATATTGGACATGATTATACCATTATGTAGCTTCTTAATTTAAGGAGATTTACTCATTGTAATCTTCTCTGTAAGTAGTATATAAACCTCCTGTAAACTCATCTTTAATATATACAAATTAATACCTTTCAATATATTCTTCATATATATGCATCTACAAAAAAACAAAGACCTAATTAATCAAACATCTACGCAAAACCTTGCCCCACCAACGACCTTCGCTTCGACATACTCCTATATTAACAAACACTTCGTCCGTTCCGTATGATCTCGTTCTTTGACGGTTTAAATCCGTTTTGGTGTCATAATTATCATCTCTGTATCCTCTTCGCATTAAGGTAAGCTATACTCCGTTTCGTCTTAGTCGCTCCGATCGCTGTCGATACCGTAACTCGTATTTATACCCATTTTTCTCTCTACTCGATCGTAGGATTGTGGGTTTGTCGTGGATGATAGAAAGTTCAGTGCTTATGCTACTAAAAGAATTATTGAAGATCACTGGGTTTGCCGTAGGAATATCACCATTCTTCGTATGGGTGACCTGTACGCTTTTCATATGGGTAGAGAGGAGGATAAGGAGGATCTTGTTGAGCGTACTATGGTGAGTTTTGATGGAGCTATGTTGGTTATTCAGAGGTGGTACCCTGGAATGGTACCTAGAACAGTGCGCTTTCCTTACGCTTGCATGTGGGTAAGGTTGTGTGGGCTGCCTTTTGAATACCTAAATAATGAGGTCGCCTATACTATGGGTCATATTTTGGGCAATAGTTTTTAGGTGGATCATTTTGATGGCGTCCCAAGGAATGACTACCTTCGTTTTAGGGCTTGTTTTTCGTTGGGAGACTCACTCATACCTGGGTTTTCCTAACATGTGATGATGGTTTTCTTTTATGGGTACAATTTTGTTATGAAGAGGTCTTCAAATATTGTGCACGTTGTGGTAGAGTAGGTCATACAAGGTTTTATTGTACGGAACGAGTTAAGGATATTGAAGATGATATCCAAACTGGTCTACAATGACTTAGTGACAAGGGTTTTGTAGTATTCCAGGCAGAGCACTCTCTCACTATGTTTGATATTGATTTGAGGGTGCTACCATCGACTACAAAATATCTGACCTCTAAGGTAAGATTAGGGAACTGCGAGGGGGTGTGTGTTCCAGCAGACTTCTTTGAGGAACAGATTGTAGACTTTGAGCTAGGCCTCACACTTGGAGGGCGCATTCAGCGACGAACAAGGATAAGCCAAAATCTACAGCTGTTCTCGAGTGTGGTTATGGGTTTGGGTCCGTTTAACCTGGCAGGAACAGAAGATGGAACAGCGGCTGGAACAGAGGCTGACATGGATTTGACAGATGATAATTTGAATGGTGGACAACGATTTGATTTAAATGATGGGCCCTCTAATGGGAATATGGAGCAAGCTAATGAGAATGATCTTGGTTCAAGATGAGGTGATGGGAATGACAATGGAATTGCTAACCTCGAAAGGGACAATGTCATAGAGGTGAGGAGTGAGGGTGATCAAGGTGCAACATGGTTTACCCCTGATAATCCTTTTGATGGTGAAATGGATCATGGACAACGAATGATGCACTTTGAGGAAAATGACTTTGTTCAAGCAAATGTACGTTTGAGGGTGGAGGAAAATGTTGCGGCGGCTTTTGTATCAGATTATGAGCGTGGCTATAACCAAACTTTTGGTGCTTCTAATGGAGGGCCAATGATTTCTTTTGATGCAGATGGATATAGTATCATGAACCACGAGTTTCAGCAAGGGATTACTGTGCTTGGGAACCAGAGTGAAAATAATGGGACTGGAGGCTAGCTTGTTGGGACCTCACCTAATGAATCACAGTCTGATTCTTCAAGTTTTAACTCAACTAGAGGATGGCCTTTTGGAAGCTCCTCGGAGTATAACTATGATGCGTCACTTTCAGGTAACTCTAATTCAACTGAATTCATGGATGCTATGGGAGAACCTACAGTGGAGTTATTGGAGCAATCTGGTAGAATGTCAGAGGAACTTAACCGAGAAATTGAAGTGATTGTTCTTGAAGATAGTGATGATAAAGTAGGGGCACAAGAGGGTCATGTTCTTCTGGAAACTCCTATAACAGATGAGTTCTTGGGAGGGCAGACATGGGATATTGGGGTGGAAAGGTTGAGGAATCAGGTGATAATAATTGGGAAAGGTTTTATGAAGAAGGAAAGATGGTGGGGGCATCTACCTACCAAAAGGTAGACTGAATCTGACCCAAAGGCAGTGATTTTACCGCTGCAAATGACTGCTTCTAGGAGTGATGCTATTTCTTATCTACGTGACATGGATAAGCGTTTGAAAACTGAAGGTTTCCTGAAGCTAGAAAAGCCTTCTAATGGTGATGGTCTGAAAAATAATCTTGGTAGGAAAGAGATTGCTCAAAAGGAGGAGGAGTTTCATACACCCTTTTTAATTTTCTGTTGGAGTGAGTGTCCTTCACAATATTGCGAATATTTAATAAATCTCATTAAAGGAATAAAGGGGAATATAGCTTATTATAAGTCAGTTGATTAACGTATATCGGTAACGCTCGGCTTGCTAGAGTTTGACGTTACTGTTGTGTGACGGCGGTAATCAACTGATCCCTTTCGGTCACACCTAATGGGAAGAAGACCAACATAAGCTAGTTATTTATATTTGATATAGTATAACTAGACACTTAATATTGAGACTAAAATTTTAGTCAAGAGATAATAAATTATGAGACGTGTGATAGATACAGAGTTAGAGAATTATTATTCTTTTATACGATAATTGAATAATAAGATTTTGTGATATTGTGAATTAGTAATTAAATGTTAATTTACTAAAAAGGGTTATTTGTCATTAATAAAAGATTAGTGACTAATACAATTTATAGGTTAATAAAATGGAGAACATTAGAGTCCAAAGTGATAAATTATATATTGATATAATTGTCATATTTTTTTTCTTTTTGAAAGAATTTAGCTCAATATTTCATTTCATCCAAATAGAGTTACAAATATCACCCATTTAGGGCACTTACAATGGCTAACTCATCCTCGGCTTTTGAGTAACTAAGCAATCGAATACTAACCTCCAACTTAATGCTTCTAACAATACAATCAATGGACATAGCTACATCACTAAAGGTACGTCTATTCCACTCTAGCCAAATATGATAAATAGAAGCAATCAAGCTAGACGAATACCACTTTGTCTTCCAATGCCTAGTCCTCATCATGTGAACACCATGCCGTATTTCACGTTGGAAACCCTTCACCCTTCACCAAATATAATTGTCATTTATACTACTTAATTGTTAAGTATATTTCATTATTGTTAATTAATTCATTTAAGTGTTATATGGACTGATTAATTAATATTAAATGGACCTAAATTGATTTTAGACCATATATATGATAAATAATGGCCCAAATAAATGGACCAAAAAATGACCCAAATTGGCCACAAATGGCCGGCTAAATGAGCTCAATTGTGAACTTAATTTGGTCAATTTTTGGAGTCAAATTTGGCCTAACTTTTCCACTCAATATTGCCTATATATACCCTTATATACTCATTCATTTGGTATGCATTATACACACTAAAAAAAAAAACACAAAAATCAACTCAAAAATCAGCTATTTGCCTTCATGTTGGCCGTAGCTTTTGGTCAAAAAAAATTGATCAAAAGTTGATCAATTTTAAGTCAATTTAACTCATAATATTACCTCAATAATATTAAGCTTAATACTAATATAATCTAGCTATATTATTTAGTATAAGTTGGTATAATCCTAGGGTGGATTAAGAGAGGAGGTATTCTATTCTGAGTATTTGAAGCTCCTTAAAAAGACCCTTAAAAGGTCTATTTTTATTTATTGCAATGTAAATTATCGTAATTTAATTTATGCAATTTTATACTTTACAGTTAGTTTTACATGCACAACTAGGTCCGAAAGTCTACTAATTATGTTTAGTGGCAAGGTTAGAGAAGTCCTTTAAGGGCCATGATCCTAACAAGTGGTATAAGAGCCAACTGTTGTTGCATGTTTTACTATACTGTTAAAATTGAGGTTTAACACCTTAGGATAAAAATTTGTAATTAAAAGAATTTAATTATGAATTTTATGGCGAGAATGCTAAGGTTATTTTACTTTATTTATTTTGATTGTATTTTAAATTTTATTATTTATTGCTTTATTTATCGCTTATACGACTAAAATGCCTAAAATACGATAAAAATGACAATTTTGACGATTAAACGTGTTAATTGATAAAATTGCATGTTAATTTTAGCTAAAATATAAATTTGATAGTCCACCAGAATACTCAAGTGATTGAGATTAAAAAGAATGAAATTAAAAGAATTAATTTCAATTAATTTAGTTAGTTTTTAGTAATTAAAAACAGCTAAATCGGTAAATTCAAACTTATTCATTTACAGTTGAAATGCTGCCGAATTTTTCCTAATTTTTGTAACCATATTACCAGAATAATAAGGATAATATTTGAGATTTTTTCGGAATTTTTAAATATGTTTCGATAATTTATTTGTTTTATGCGATAAAACCGATAAAAATTGACTCGGAGTTTTACTACTAAATAGAACTCACCTTCGTTGATTTCAAATTTTAGCTAAATATTATTTTAGAATATGGACCAGATTATAAATTTTTATTTTGATAATTTTCATAAAAATTATAATTAAAATGAACAAGCAATCGTAAAAGTTACGATAAAAGGCGATAATAGTAAACAATAACGATCAAATTACACTAACCTTTTGTTTAATTTTTTAAACGGTTCTTTTTATTCTAAAACCAGATTACAGTGGTTAGTGTAAGCTCAAAAATGAGTTTGAGTGTTGATCAAAATTTAAAAGGGTCAAAAGTTGACAATCAATTTAAATAAAAGGGTCGTAAAATCGGTAATTGGTAAATTGATAGTTTGGCATGTTTTATATAATTAGATTATATTGTTATGCATGTGGTTTGGATGAGATTCTAATTTAATGCATTAATCCTAGTATGGCCTAGTTTAATCGGTATTTAGGACCCGTAATGAAAGGGAATACCGATCAGTTTGTAATTTAATTGCGATCTCGTATCGCCCTTGTATTTGATTATTTATTCTTTTAGAAATATATGTATAATAGAATTATATTTGTATTTATTTAAAAGAAGACGACGATCCAAATTTCAAGACGGTGCCTTTTTGGAAAGGAGTTCCAAACGAAGATCCAATATAGAGGCCAAAGGCGTTGGCTTCCAAATTGTAATCACTTGTATTGGTCTAGTTAATTAGATTAGCTAGAAGGTTTTATTAGGTATTCATGTTTGTTTCATTATTTGCTATTACGCGTTAATTAACCTGTTAAAACATGCCAAACTAATCAAATAACCTACTAGAATGGTATAGGTTGTCGATAAAAAATTGTCGAGAATTCGCCTATTAGTTCACTTTAAAGGGAATTGATGATTAATCGACAAGATCTTCCACATGTTAAAATTGAGATTAGCCTTACCAATATATAACACCTATAAATCCCTTGGTCGTTAGAAGCACGCTCGTCTACGCGGGGTGTATTCTTTCTACCTTGGGTAAATAGGAAAATAAGTGAGTTATTACAAGTGAAAATTGGTTGGACTCAATAGAATGCAAGACAAGTCTTGTAATCTAGGGCTAGTAGTTGGATTTAAGATAAATCTGACGACCGAGAGTTCTAAAAAATTAGAATCAGTCAAAGGTTGACTCACCAAAATTACTTAAAATTGGTATGGAACGGCTAAACCGTCCCTAATTTTAACTAAAAATTGAATCTCGGAATCATTCATATAAATCAGTGGGAGATCTTTTCGTAAATGCTCGATGGACAAGGGCAAGGCTCCTATGGAAAGTACGTCCAAGTCCAAAAAAAATGGGCCCAAACCGGACACGAAATGTTTCTATTGCTCAGGTGTCGGACACTGGCAAAGAAACTGTCCGAAATATTTGGAGGACATAAAGACTGGAAAGGTCGTCCCCAAAAGTAAGCTTTCCTCCTCAATCTATGTGATAGATGTAAATTACACTTCAGCTAGTACCTAGGTACTTGACTCAGGTTGCAGTTCTCACCTTTGTAATCATTTGCAGGGGCTGGTAAGAACAAGAAAGCTAGCTAAAGGAGATGTGGACCTACGACTAGGGAATGGAGCTAAAGTAGCGGCCGTCTTAGTAGGAATGTAACAACCCGGATTTTCCAAATAAAATAAAATACGTTTTAAAAAAGGTTTTAGAAAAGAAAATGAAATAAAAGAAACCACGGTGGCGGAATCACCATGTAATCCAAGTCATTTCTCACTAAAACAAATAAGCAAACGACAAATGGTAGGCCTTGAGGCCTATCAAACGGCGAGTAAATACCCCTTACAATCGATAAACTCAAATCGAAATAACAATCTAGTAAAACGAGACAAGTCTAATCAAGTCCAACAAAGTCGTCCATCACAACTACGGGTCGAGTCTCACGGCTTCTCAGACAATATCCCGTCCCGCGCACACCTGCCGCAAAACATTCAACAGCCACAGTCAATGGGGAGCAACTAGGTGCTCCCCAGTCATATTTCAACATAACCAAAATAGATAGCAATACAACATACAACCCAAAGGTATTATAAACACAAGGGAACCTCAAGCCAACTCATTAGCTAACCAACTCAATCATCTGTCCAACTGGCCTACAACCTTTAGTCAAAGAGTAAACAACCCACAAATGTACAACTGAGGCAACTCAACCATAACTAGTTCATTTAAGTTATTTAAGCTCAAACTGTCAACAACAAGATGACAAACAACAATAAACAACCTGCAAGAGTAAGCACAGAGCACTGGGTGAAGCAACAAGAATCACCCCGGATGAAGCAACAAGAATCATCCAAACCCTACGGCGGAACAGCAACAAGAAGTTCCAAAGCAGCTGTCTAAATTTGGCCAAATCCCACCAAGCAACAAGAACGGTGACGACATAATAAAATAACCATAGTCTCTAACCATAACCGGTTGAGAACCAATAATAGCTCTAACTAAGCAACAAGAATAATCGAGGGGACTATGGGCGGTATCCGTCCTACAGAAGACGTCGTAGCTCCTCACGTACGTGCCAGAATAGTACCCGTACGCACACTCAACTCAAGCATACAAGCAAGTCAATTCAACATGAACTAACTCATAATCAATCTCAAACCATCCATACTTTACTCATCAATACCAACATAAATCCATCTTAAACTCAATAACATCCTCATTATCCCTTTTATAGTCATCCTCAACGTTATTGTGATCAAACAATATAGTAAACAAACTTAATACGGAGTAATTAACTTTACATCTCAATAACAATCATATTAAACCACATATCATCCCAAAGTTATCATCTTTAAGCGACCTAGCAACATTGTAATCCCAAATTCAATATAGACATACAACCAAATTCAATTACTAAACTCATTGGTGAGAGACCAACTCAATTTAGACCAAAGATCACAACTTTATAGCACGACCATCCCAAAGATCATCACTTTTTATACATAACAACAATAAAATCATCCTCAATCAATTATATGGTCTCACACATGTCAAAATATGTGTACGGCTACACCTAGTTACCTTTTCCGATGCAACACATAAAACACATACAATATAAGCATACATTATAAAACACATAAAATAATGTAAAAACTATATAAACTGAACCCTAAACGATAGAGAATGAAAGGATTACCGAAGGTAGATGATTAGGGAGAGAATTAGGGCAAAAAGATGAGAGCTTGTGAGAATTTAATGAGGAATTGAATGAAAATTAATGATGTTATAAGAGAGAGAAGAGAGAGTTTATAGTGAATTGAATGTATCAGTAGTTTTAGAATGAAATTAGGGTTAGGAAGGTTTTAGAAATATAAAGGATTTTGTACAAAAAGAATTACAAGCAAACACTTTAAAATCGCTTCATTTAAACAAAGCCTAACCTACTGGCTTAGACCTCGAACCTGGGCCTTCTGCTTGACTACCTCGAACCTCGCTTGCTCACTTTTGAAGGTTCCAGCTGAACCTATAGGTTTAAACTGCAAGTTTTTGGTCAAAAATTCATAGCTCCGGAAATCCATCCTCCTAACTAAATATTCATACTTCCACCCCTCCATACTCCTCCTAGCTCCTCCTTAACCACCCATACACCCTCTCCTCGGAACCCACCTAGGTTAGTGCTACTCAAGCTCGCCAAAACGACATGTGATTAAGTGAAACGACTTTCTCGAGCCATAAATGAGAAAATCATGAGAAATGAAATACGAGTAAATGATATACGAATAAATGAGATACATATATATATATATATATATATATATATATATATATATATATATATATATATATAGAGTCAGGTTCAAATAAGTTCGCAAATATTGGTAAGTCCGTAAGTCCGTAACTGTAATACTTGTAAATGAAATCAGAATCGTAATACTTGTAAATGAAATCAGAAATGTTGCAAATACGAATATTAATGAGAGAGATTAGGGGATTAATTAGGGTTTTTGAGAAAATATTAATGATTTTTAATTATGTATTTTCATCTTTCGGACTTTTGCTAATGTAACTTTAGTGTTTTTTACTTATCAGAACTTTTATCCATTTATTTTGTAACTTTAGATTAAAATGTGATTTTTTATAAATAAAATTTTGATATTTGAAAAATAAATAGAATTTTTGTAATTTACGACTTTTACGAATGTAACTTTATGTTTTACGAATGTAACTATAGTATAGTACGAATGCAACTACTGTATAATACGAATTGTAACTGTTGTATAGTACGAGTGAAACTCTCGTTCTTTACGAGTGAAACTTTTGTTCCTTACGAGTGAAACTGTAATACTCGTTCCAGTCCAACAAAAACAACGTTCATGTCCCACCCACCCATCTATCAGATCTGGTCCACCACCTTGCCCATACTCTACCAGCCACCACCACCACCACACCATTTGCATCGTCTGCCACCCACCGTCATTACAATTAAATCTGAAAAAATCATATTTGTAATGAAAATGTCAGATCTAAATGAAATAACCACACAAATAATTCAATTAAAAGATTTAGAGTTAGATTTTATAAGAATAAGTTTTAGATCTGAATTTTTCATACCTTAAAATTCAATTTGGTGCGGTGGTGGGCGAATGAAGTAAGGACTTAAATGCGTCGTTGTGGTGCGGTGGAGTGCGGGTGATACGGAGTGCGTGGTGGGCCGTGGCGGAGCGGTGGTGGTTAGGTGTCGCCGTCGTTGTCTTTGGTGTTGTGGTG
Organism: Dianthus caryophyllus; assembly: GCA_023091065.1. Taxonomy (NCBI): domain Eukaryota; kingdom Viridiplantae; phylum Streptophyta; class Magnoliopsida; order Caryophyllales; family Caryophyllaceae; genus Dianthus; species Dianthus caryophyllus. The sequence goes on along the minus strand of CM041521.1, from coordinate 10,396,031 downwards.
GTTGGCGTGGTGGTGTGTGGTAGTGGTTGGCGTGGTGGTGTGTGGTAGTGGTACGCGGTGGTGCAGTGATACGGAGTGCGTGGTGGGAGCCGTGGGCGGTGGTGGTTAGGTGTCGCCGTCGTTGTCTTTGGTGTTGTGGTGGTTGGCGTGGTGGTGCGTGGCGGTCGAGTGGTGTGGTGCGGTGGTGGCTTGGATTGTGTGGTAGTGGTTTAATTAGATTGCTTTTAGGGTTTGAAAGGGAGGAATTTAGAGAGATGGGGAAATTTTAGAGAGGATGAAAATGGTGAGAATGGGTTTGAGGGGTAGGGTTTTGCCTTTTAACTGAGCCTCCATCTTGTTTTGATCTAAGGGCTCAGATTAAAACTTACTGACTTAGTGAAAATAGGAGAACTTATTTGATCTTAATTCTATATATATATATATATATATATATATATATATATATATATATATATATATATATATATATATATATATATATATATATATATATATATATATATATATATATATATATATATATATATATATATATATATATATATATATATAGGAACATATAGGAATATATATATATATATATATATATAGGAATAGGTTCTTTAGAGTCCACCCTTAGTGTTAGAGTCCTAGAGTTCTCATCTCAAATTTGGATCAAATTCAATGGATGGCTTAGATTTGTTTGACATTAAATACATTGTCTCCTTAAAAAAAAAAAAAAAAATATTAAAAATAAAAAAAAAAACAAAAAGTGAAGCAAGAACTTCCGAAGTAGTGCAACATCAGAATTCATTTCAGAATTCATTTCAAACTCAACCAAATAATTTCTCTCTCTCTATCTTCACAAAAAAACGACTCTTCATTTCTTCATCTTCTTCATTTCTTCATCTTCTTCATACCGTATTCTTCGTTTTCTCTCCATTTTTATTCTATATTGTCTTCATCTCTTTCTCCATTGAAACTATTATATTTCTGCATTGAATTTTTACGAGTTACTTTTGGGTAATTAAAGGTATGTTCGAATTTTTTCTTATTTAATTACTAATGTATTTCGTCATTTTTTGTTGCATGTCAGAAATTTGTGTTTAGTTTAGATTTTTTATTTCTGTTGAAAATTTATTTTTAGATGTTTAACTTCAATTTTGAGTGTGTTCTCCAGTTTCGTTTTTCTACTTTAATTTGACGTTCATGTTTTTCAATTAAAGTGTTAATTTTGATGTTGTATTGTTCATTTAATTTATGCGTTTCTGATATTTTTTGAGTTTTTCTGATATTTTTTTTTCCTTAATTTTGTATATTTTATGTTTTGCTGTCGAATTTAATTCATGAAATTGAAAACCCTAAATTTTGATTGGGATTCGTTTTTTTGGCATTGGTATTTCAGATTTTTAATTTATGAAATCAAAACCCTATATTTGGATCCACTCTGTTTTTAAGTATTTCAATTTACTTAATTTTGTATATTTTTTGTGTTTTCTGTGTATTATTATTCAGAAAATTGAAAACCCTAAAAATCGATTGTTATTTGTTTTTTGGGTCTTCGTATTTCAAAATTTGTAATTGAATTTTAAATAATCCCTATTTTTGGAATCACTCTGTTTTTATTTATTTCAATTGATCCTCGTTTTTCTTGTTATTACTGTATTGATTACGCCTTACTAATTATTCTGTTTCAAAAACTTTTGTAGATGTCTTCTTCTAGCAGTTCCGCTTCCGATGTTGAAAAGTCTCAGGATGTTGTTTCGGGTGACGTTGAGTCCGTAGAAGGTGGTGTGGCTGAAACCCAGAATCGCCAAAGAGAATACGTTATCAAGTGTAGAACGCGCAAGTTGGTAGATATGATGTCCAAGTTCAACGGCTACGTAAGGCACTGTTATTAGTATTGGTTTTGGCGGCTTATTTCATGTCTTGCTCAATCATTTCCTACTAAACATATTCAGAACTTCGTTAAGGCATTTGACGACTGTGAGCTATGTGTTTAGAGCGTCCGACGCCAAATTTTTGGTAACAAGACACGATGTTCACGACTGTTTTTTATTGCCCCTTGGTCCCGATCCCGGTCCAACTCTTCCTACAGGCGAATGAAGAGGGGCGACGCTGAACCTGGAAAGAGGTAAAAGAACGTTGGAGAGGTTTTTTCAACGTGACCAAGAAAAATGGCTGTATTCCGATTGACCGGGTTGAGAAAGCGGTACTTGAAGACGAGGAGGGTGGTATCTGGTTCAAGCGAGTTTTTATCGCTTTGTCGCTTTCAGATTTTTTATGCCCGACATCTAGTTCAGTTATCGACACTAAACTGTTAGCGGCTGATGACGACGTCAGTTGAATTGGTCAGTTCGACTGGTGTTTTTTCGTATTGGATTCACTTTCTAGAGCGGCGTGTGACACGCGGGACGATCTGAAGTGCTTACTCGGCTGCTGGCCTTTCCTGATGATCACGTACTTTCATCGCTATGATTTCCGTGGCAAGCCGGCACCTGTTGAGCTACCTCTCGTTAGGCACTGGGACCACGAGAAGATGCTTGCACGTAAAGGCCGAGCTTGTGGGTGGCGATTTGGGTAGACAGGTATTGTCATCGGTGAAGTACCCCATCTGCCTTCACTCGTCTTCTGTACATGCTGATGTTCCTAAGGCCCAACCGCTTGTGAACGAGGATGAACGGGCGTCAGCCCCCAAACTCAGTGAACGCCCTGTTTGTAATGAAGATGGCCAGTCGTCTCAGACTTTGAAAAAGTCAATTGTTATTGATATTCCAGATGACCTTGATGACGACGCAGAAATTCGGGGCAAAGCTGTAGATGTGAGTCATTTTATTTTTTTCCTAACTTTGAATTTTGTTTTTATGTGTTATAATTTTTTTTTCTGTGCTAGAATTTCTTTTTTTGTGTTTGCCTGTTTTTTTCTGTTGGGTCTTACAGTTGGCCTGGAATTCTCTATTTACTTACTGAAAGTCTCTTTTTTCTGATTGGAATTTTACATACTGGATTTCTCTTTTGTTTTATAATTTCATTTTGGTCTGTTGGAATATATTTTTTGCTTTCTCTGATGATACTTTTTGTCTGTTTCAATTGGACTGGAATTCTCTTTTTAAATGCTGGAATTCTCTTTTAACATATTGGAATTCTTTTTTTAAATAACAGTTATTTATTTTGTCTGATGTTATTTTGGTAGGAGGTCCATGAGTTGTATATGCACATGCAACGAAATGCAGTTGCTTTCCACTCCTGGTACACCAACGCTGCTTCAAGGATGAAGAAGCTAACAACCCCTCGTGCTGTTGATCTAGCCTCTACTTCTACTCAGTCAACTCAAGCATTTTTCGAGAACCCTGCGCTCCATCAATTTGTTGATGAGGTTGTCGAAGCTGCGATGCAGATGAAGTCAACAACGGCAAGATCCCAGCTTTTCGAAGATTATATCGCGAATGTTGTTCTTGATGTTGTACAGGATATTCAACGCCTAATCAAATGGGACGGTTCTCGAGATTCCGCCCGCCAATGACCACTCCCCTTACGAAAGTTAAGACCACCGCAAGATACAAAGCTACGACTTCCATTGCATAACTTGGCCCTGAGGATATGGATATGTTGGGGCCCTATACTCGGCAATGAGATTCAGAAGCGATTCGAAAACTCGTCAGGACAATGGGGTTGATGTTCACGTTCAGCTTCCGGAAGAAGTAAAAGCAAAGCAAGATCAGAACATTGGAGATTCAGGAAGCAAAAGACCTGCCGACGCCACAACCGATCATCAAACAATGAAGCGTAGAAGGCTCTCAGTAGATCATTTGAGGACGCCATCAGCCAATACCATACCTACTGAACTGCGCCGTTCCACCCCTCTGAAATGTCGCTCTAGAGGTAAGGGGGATGGAATTGGTTGCTCTATCAATTGCGGCCCAACTAAATGCAAGCCGGAAATGGCTTCTGTTTTTATGCGGTATAATCAGCATTTATGTGTAGAGGAGGTTAATGAACTCCGACAAGAAGTGGTCGACTATTGCTTCCTGGACGATTTTAATCTGGACCCTGAGTAAGTTTTTTATTTATATTTTACGTTATTTTTGCGTCGGACGGAATTATTTTTAATTTCTTTTGTACGTCTAACACTTTTTTAATATTTGAAAATAGCGAAATCGTTGTTGACTATGGTGGAGGCCTTACTCTTTCGAGACTCGACATCCTTTCACTCATTCCGGACCGAAAAACGTCGCCGAAAATCATTGACTGTTGGGCGAAGCTATTGAATATAATAGAGGCAGAAGAGAGTAAAGTCCCTCGCATGGCTTTCATTATGTGTAGTGGATCGGTATGGATTAATATTTATCGTTTTTTAATTACTCGCTATATTCAAGTTGATGTAAATTTCCTAAAAAAAAAATGAAATTCTGTGTCAAAATTGTAAGATTTTAATTGTAAATTTGAAATTCCACCATCAGATGTAAATTATCGTTTAAAATGAAATTTCAAACTACAAAAATAACATTTTAAGTCAGTAAAGAAGAATTGTCATATGTTGAATCATAAGTACGCTATTTTACTGTATGTTAAAAACTACTGACTCTTAACCAATTTTCATTTAACTGATTATCAGGTTCATATCGACAGGCTTGTCGCTTCACATTGTCAATCAACACCTAACCCCCAAATCAAAGATGATCTCTATGCATTGTGGGATAAGTTTGTGTTGGACTCTGATAAAGTTTTTAATATGGACGCGGACCTCTTCTTCATTCCAATAGTTGTTGGTGAGCATTTTTTTGTTGTCTGTGTCAATTTCAAAGATAAGGCCATTGACATATTAGACAACCAAAAAATGACCGCTATGTAAGAAGATTGACGATACCCACAAATATCACGAAAGTTGTCGTAGTAAGTTTGCTTCTACATGATATCTTATTTAAATCTCTTTACGTTATTGTCTAAACCCATTACACAATCGTGTTTACTATTTCTTCACCGTCCCACCAAGGCCTAAGTGACTTTTATGAGAAGTGGAACGTTGACAAGTGTGCTGGCTGTTCATATTTTGACACGCGTTTCCGAGAATTCAAATGGCAACATAACGACGCCAATGACAATGAATCTGCCTTGTTCGCCATGATACATATGCTTATGTATGAGGGTACTCCGTAGGATGACCAACATGGTTTCAAAGAATCATAGGCGTGTTCTTGTTTCGCGAAGTGGTCGCAGCCTTATTATTAGCCGATCGCATCTGAACCGCGGACGTTTACTTGAAAACGTCTCCAAATTTGTGAAGGCGAAGCCCCACTTTGTGAAGGACCTTCAATATAAGCGTAACGTCCAGAAAAAGCAGAAGAGGGCGCAAAAAAAGACCACTGTCACCGTTTAACTTCTTATTAACTCAGCGTTCTGTATTGCTTTGTTTTGAACATCGTTCTTATTTTGATTAGTACTGCTGTTTTGAAACGCCGACTTTATTAAACTCTGTCAGCGTTCAATTGTTGAATTTGTATTAAAGATTTTCTATTTTACTTCACCTCTTCAATTCAATTAAGCTACTTAATTCAGTATTTCAATTATGATTTCAGATTTAACAGTTTTCTGTTAAACTTCTATCAGCTGTTAGTCTTCTATTTTATGGTAACATCTATCAGTAAATGAAATTTCAACCAAAAAAAAAAGAATTATAGCGACGTTTTATAGAATTCCAAACTGCATTTCCTAAACTATAATTTCAAGTAAAGAAAATATCCAATTATCTTCAAGTGTGCTACCAGAATTTCAGATTTAACACAAGTGTGCTACCAAAATTTCAGATTTCCAGATTCTCTACCAAAATTTCAGATGTAACATAAAATAAAATTTCAACAACAAAAAATAGAATTCTAACAAACTTTTTAAGAATTCCAACTTAACAATGTACAATTTCAGTATAACAAAAAATTCACTAATCTTCCACAAAAGGGAATGGACAATTTCTCTTGTCATGGTTTGCTAGTTGCTTACAATTTTTGCACATCCGTTTCTGTTTACTCGCAACAGCAACAGCCACATTCTTACTAGACAACATACGTTTTCCACTACCTTTGTTTTTAGACTGCTTAGGTGGCAAGATAGAAACTTCAGATATCACTTTACAACCAAGTAAATTTTCAAATTCCTGGTCCTTAGTAACTGTTTCGGCGCATGACTTGTGCTCCTCTCTAAACTTCTTAAGATTCTCACACAACTCTATCACATTAAGAAATCTCCTCATTGGACAAAGGCAACAGTTTCATGAATCTCTGCCCACAGCTTTGTCATCTCACTTTGTCTCCCATCTTGATTTCTTGCCGAACTCAACTGTAGCTGCACCCCTTCACCAATCTCGAAAACTTCTTGTTTCAACCACCTTCTAGCAAGCAAGCTACTAGGTATTTTCTCAATGGCATGGCAAGTACACAACCAAAGTATATGACGACAAGGAAGACCTTTACGTTCATACAAAGGTACAACTACATCTCATTTCGTAACTCATCAGAACAAATTAAATGACAATCATTATTTTCCTATACAATCTTAACGTATCTCAAAATTTGAAATTGTAACAACATAATTCCAAATTTCAGCACGAATTAAAAGAATTCTACTACCTGGATAGCTTTCAGTTAGGTGACGCTATAATGATTTCCAGAATTTCACATTATAGCTATAAAATTCGAGATTACAGTCTAAATAAAAAGATTTCCAATACCTGGATTATAATGGACATCAATTACAGTATCGTTCGCAGATCCTTTCAACGTCGTAATCTGCTCCTCATCTTTTTCCCTGTATCCCCTAACAATACAGTTGCTAATTGAACACCTCACCTCCTCTTGAAATTCTTGAAATATCTTATGCGTGTACACCTTCGCACCGTACTCCTCAATCTTCGACTTTGTTATCATCGTTGTCGGTGTGCTATGTCTGTCTTTAGTGTCCAGAATGTTCTTATTATGTCTCTGTTGTTCAATAGCACTCTCAAACCTCAACCAAAATTCCACTAATGTGCCGGACTTATGCTCAAATTTCTTAAAAAATGAATTCGAGCTTTCCGACCTTTGTGTTGTTCTCAAAAGTGAACCCATTCTTAAGTCCCGGCAGTGGGCCATTACCCACTGTCTTCTAATGGAGAAGCACTCTTCAAACCAATCTCCTTTACCGACGCCGTGCTCATTCATTATTTCCAGCCAACGGCAATGAAAATCGGCCGGTCCAATTTCAGCATCCCAAACTATACCGTTCAACTTTTCGACAAATTGTCAAATCATCGCTTAGCACCGCCAAACTTAAAGCTGCAGTACCTTATTCATTATGTGCCACATGCAAAATCTAAGCCGGCTCCGCTTAAAAATATGCCCAACTGATTTTATGATAGCCGGATCTTGGTCGGTAATAATATACTCTGGCTCTTTTCCACCCATTGCTTTAAGAAACCTATCGAACACCCAGTTGAAAGATTCGTAGTCCTCATTCGCAATTAGCGCACCAGAAAAAGTAATTGTACTTTTGTGGTTGTCCACCCCCGTAAAAGGTGTGAAAATCATTGAGTATTTGTTCGTTGAGTACGTTGGATCAAATGACAAAGCATCGCCGAATACTTCGTAATTCCTTATTGCCTCAGCGTCAGCCCAAATAGCTCGACGTAAACTACCATCAGCATCAACATCAAAATCAAAGAAAAAACCAGATCTGTTCTCCGCCATACTCTTAAACCGGTAAACGAACAGCTGCCCATCTTTTTCGTGAATGAAACATTTTAGGTCTCGCTGGAAATTTTTAAACTGGTTCAGGGTTGCCCCTATGTTTGAGAACCCGTTTACATGTTCTTTTATCATTCTATACGTCTTTGTAGCACCAATTTTAAGCTGCCAAGAGAAATTACAATTTCATGTTAAAATGATATACCAACAGCATTTTTACGAATTTCAATACCAATTAAAAGAATTTCAATGCAGTCAAGTAAATTCCCAATGTACTGCATCTACTACTGCTACTATTCTATTCTCATGTAAAGATTAAAATTGAAATTCCAGGTACAAAATTTAAGATCTCAAATGATATTTTGAAATCTTATTCGCCAAAAAAACTTCACAGACACAATTACTTTTATATGAAAAAAGAAATTCCAGTCACTGACCCATTGAATTAAATGAAATTCCATTCGAAAAAAACGCATTTTAACAAAATAAAATAGAATTGTTATCTACTAACCCTTATATTCGACACAATGAAATTTTTGTGGTAATCAGTCAAATTGGATGCAAGCTTCTTGAACTCCCTCTCTTGAACTGAAAGAAGCTCATGATTGTGCTCCTCAGTAAACTCGTCTGATAAATTTTCCGCTTAAAGCGAGAACAACCGAGATCCTCGCTTTACATCCAACATTAAGAACGCTTGTTATCCTTCCAATCGCTTCTACACCTGCTGTCATCTTCTTTACTAGGATTCTTCTTCGCATAATAAGAACCCACCCTATTACATACTATCAACTTTGATTTCAACGACCCGTCTCTCCAATGCTTTGCTGTATATTTACGTGTACCAAAACCCGAACCTATTCCATATATGTTATAAAAATTGGCTGCTTCTTCGACACTAACAAATTCCTGTCCAACATAGGGCTTGAAGTCTTTTTCAACGTTCTCGCACAAAGCTCCTTCATTTATTCCATTTAAGTCAACACCTTCAAGTGAATCTATAACATTCGGAAAACAATTTATTAAAATATAACATTTTAATACAAAAAAATAAAATTAAAACGAAAAAAAAACAACAAATAACACGATTCAAAAGTACTAAATATAATAAAAAATCAAATTCTGAAACGAATAACAGGTGAAATCAGACACGGACAAATCTAAGACGATTAAAAAAATTACTGAAAACGAAATTTAACATTCTGAAACCAAAAAAAGAAGAAATTACTTGAAATACAATCATCACAATTTACTTCAACAATATCACCCATAATTGAAAAAGCCAGAGATTTAAAATCACAAATTTAAAAACAAAAAAATTCTAAAAGAGAATGGAAGAAGATGATGGCAACATATTAAAAAAAATAAGAAGAAGAAAAAACCTGGAAAATAGGATTAAAGGAGACCAAGCAGAGAATGGAAGAAGATGGATGGTTTTTTTTGGTTTCAAAAACGACGAACATAGAAAACACAATCAGGATTCAGGAGCCTAATTTTCTAATTGGGTACTTTTTTTTTTTATTATTTTTTTTTTATTAATCAGAATAGATCTCAGCCCTCCATCCAACTTTAATCCAAGGGCTGAGAATTAGACTCTAGGACTCTAATGAATAGTTGGACTCTCTATAACATTTCTCTCTATATATATATATATATATATATATATATATATATATATATATATATATATATATATATATAGAAAGAAGATCATTTAAGTCCGCAAATATTGGTAAGTCCGGTAAGTCCGTGTAAATATTGGTTAAAGTTAAAGATTGTAACCTGGCGTCGTAAATGTAGTCGTTGAGGAAGCAGTAGTCAACAACTTGTCGTCTTAAAACAGCCATCTCACATGTATTCTTGGCGTTCTTTCTCATGTAGTCGGACACAAGGGGCTCTTTTTCGTTTGGAGCACCACAAGCGAGGGTACATCCTAGACCATCCCCCGTACCCCTTGATTTAGACCTAATGGATGATAACCAAATTGAAGGGTTAGACCGGCAGACCTTGCGTACTCCAATCGGCGTAAGGTCTTCTTGAACGGTAGCACGAGCCATTTTGTCTGTAGACGATGAAGCTTGCGCGTTTCGATGCCTCTTTGCTGCGTGGGTTGATTGAGTGCGAGATCCAGATTCAGGAGTGATGGCTGTAGTTACTACATCATCTGGACCGCATAAATCAACAGCAACCGGGAGTATCGGGTCACCTTTCGACTGAAATGGAACAAGGGCTAACTCGTCGCTGTTAACTTGCTGAGCTGGGTGATTAATTACTGCATTGATCTCAGCTGTTGTGTAGACGTCTTCCACGCCGAAGTCTGTTTGGGGGTGCACGTCTGCATGATCAGGTACCTCGTACTCATATTGAGGTCCATTATGAATAGGTAGGTCCGGCGAGCGATGAAGATCAGAATCATCAATGGGGACGTCAAAAGTTTGATCTTCAAGGTCTTGCAAAACCTGCTTGACCTGAGCTGTAGATGGGTCTGGTGGTGTAGGTGCGGTCTCGGAGGACACCTTCATTCGCCTTGACGTCTCAACGATCTCGTCAATGTACTTAAGAAAAGCCGGGTCTTCAAATAATGCTTGAGTGCTCTGCGAGAGGTTGATTTCAGTAGTCGGAATTTGGGACGAGGTCATTGCCTTGATTTTGGATGCCGTTTCGCAGTACCAGTGGTGGAAAGCAATTGAATTACGCTGGATTAGCAAGTATAGTTCGTGAATGGCCTGAAAAAAAAAGTTACAAGAAGTGAGATATAACAGTTTCACATTGGTTAAATAACAGTTTCTTAAAATCACAATGAAACAATGCAACCGAAAATGGTATTAATAACTTACGTCAGTCGCTTTAGATTTAAACTTTTTATCATCGTCAACACCGGGCGGTAGAGGGATTGTAATAACGGAAATGGGATCATTAGAATTACAATCATCAGCTGCATCATTAAAAGGAGTTTCATGTACCGTCGCCTTATCGACGGTAGGGACATTGACATCTCCAGCAGTTTGCTTACCACCCATTGCTTGATCATGTTCCTCGGGCAACACTTGCTCATTCCCCACATCGGGTGCGACAGGTTGTGGTCCTTGAGGTTGTACCGGTCTTTGCGGTACGTAATCTGGTTGAAGACAACGAGGATAACGGATGGATGACCATGTCTGACGCCCCAAGCTCCCGTGAACGAGCTCCCCATCAACCCTCTCTTTCAGTTTTTTGTTATCCCAATGCTTAATAAGGGGCAAGTCCGAAGGGGACGACTTGCCTCGGAAGTCGAAACGATGGAAGTAAGCAATCATAAGAAAGGGTACACAACTACTCAAACACGTTCTTCGACTTGCATCAAAAGTAGCAGCGACCAATTCATCGACGACAAAACTACACCAATCGATCTGACTAATACGGGATACATCTTCGACAGCGGCTACAAGCCTTAAATCCACACTACCATTTTTTGTCGGACACAGAAATGCAGAGAAGCAGTAAATTACGAACAGCCTTAAAAATCGGTCATCGGCTTCATCTAAACCTTCAATAACATCAGCTACCTTACCAACAGGGATTGGGCCACCGGGCTGTTTGATACCAAATTCACGCCGCCAACGATCCTTCAGTTGCCTAACTTCAGCCTCGTTCTCGTCCTTCTTAGGACCAGTAGTTGACAACTTGAGCTCATTGGGACTCAAGGGAAGTAAAAAACAGTCATGTACGTCATGCCTCGAAATCATGAACTCCTTATTTTCAGAAGCCCGGAAAACATAACTACGATCATTGAATTTCTCGACAAAATGATAAACATTATCTAGGTCAAAATTGGAGACCGTTAACTCGAACAAACCATCAAACCCAATTCTCCTAACAACGTCCCTCTGAACTTGATTGAAACCTTCAATCAAGCTGATAAGCTTCCTCGATCGACACTTGACGATAAATTTCTTACCCACTGAAGGTTGAACGTCGACAGTTTCGCCATCAACATTTGCCATTCTACAGAGACAAATCAAATGAAACTTTAACTTACAAAAAATATAACTTCAAAATCAGAAAACATAGAAATTAAAATTGACATGATCAGGAGGAAAAAAAAATAACTTTCATTCACAACAAATAAAATCAAATAAAAATTCTAAATACAAAACTACGAAATCAAAGAAAAAAAAATTGAGTCAGATAATTAACAATAAAAATTCAGAAAACAAAAAAAATATCACAACATCATTTCGACTAAACTAGACAAACAAAAATTACAACTTCAAAATCCAAAAAGAAAAACAAAAAAACTCTAAATACAAACATATGAAATTAACATGCAAATATGATTTAAACGAAAAATACATAAAATAACCAAAAAAAACAGAGGAATAAGATAAATCAAATACAACATAATAACATGAATTAAAAAAAAATAGGTTAAAATTAATGAAAAAATACCGAAGAAAAAATAGAGGATCAAATACCAAAAAAAAATCATACCTAGATTGAATATAAATTAGCAAGTGAAGATCAAATTTAATTGAGAATAAAAATGAACTCGTTGAAACCGGCTTCAAATTTTGGGAGACTAATGGTTGTGGGAAGAAGACTAATGCCTAGAAATGACGTAAATGGAGTGAAGTAATCAGAGAGATTTTGGGAGAGTGAAAAGGAAGAAATTGGGGAGAGTAAATGAATTTGAAAATATGTTGGAGAGTGTTTAGGAATTTCGACGGTTTATATATATATATATATATATATATATATATATATATATATATATATAGAAAGAAGATCATTTAAGTCCGCAAATATTGGTAAGTCCGGTAAGTCCGTGTAACTGTTAGTACCGTTTGCTGAAACTGCAGTTCTTTGTAAATGTAACTGTAACTATAATACTTTGTAAATGAAACTGTAAAATGTTGCAAATACAGTTACATCTACAAAGAACTGCAGTTTCAGCAAACGGTACTAACAGTTACACGGACTTACGGACTTACCAATATTTGTGGACTTAGTTGAACTTGACTCTATATATATATATATATATATATATATATATATATATAGGGATGAGATCAATCAAGCCCAAGTTATGAGGGAAAGTCGTTAAGCCCAAAATTCCAGGTTTGAGATTTTAACCAAAAAATTCGAGATTTTAACCAAAAAAAATGAGATTTTAACAAAAAAAAAAAAGATTATAAGTTTTCCGGCCGGTTGACCGGCTGCCGGTCCATTGACCGGCCTTCCCACCTCCTTTTGAGATTTAATCTCAGCCGTTGATTTTGATAATCCAATGGCTTAGATTAGGACTCAATGGCTTTCTACAGAGCTTTGAGGCAGAAAGATCTTATCTATATATATATATATATATATATATATAGGGACAAGATCTTTTAAGCCCAAGATATGAAGAAAGTCGTTAAGCCCAAAATTCCGTGTTTGAGATTTTAACCCAAAAATTGAGATTTTAACCAAAAAATGAGATTTTAACAAAAAAAAGATACCAATTTTTCCTACTGGTTGATTCCATTTCTTGGAGCCCATGACCTACGTCCCACATCCTTTTGAGATTTAATCTCAGCCGTTGATTTTGGTGATCCAATGGCTTAGATTACGACTCAATGGCTTTCTCTAGACTTAGGGCTTGAAAGATCTTATCTCTATATATATATATATATATATAGAAATAGGTTATATTAAGTCCACAAATAAATTTGAGTCCGTGAGTCCATGTAACTCTTAGTAGCGTTTTGTGAAACTGTAATGCTTTGTAAATGTAACTATATGTAATTGTAACTTTAATACTTTGTAAATGTAACTGTATGTGTTAAAATTACAGTTACATTTACAAAGCATTACAGTTTCAAAGAACGTTATTAAGAGTTACACTGGACTCACGGACTCAAAAAAGATAAGGGACTCATTATAACTTGACTCTATATATATATATATATATATATATATATATATATATATATATATATATACATATATACATAATTAGGTTCTTTAGAGTCGTAGTGTTGAGGTAGAGTCCTAATGTGAGCCCTAGGATGTAATTTGATCAAGGGTAATTCTCCTGAAAGACCGGACTTACACTAAATTAGTGTGAGTCACAAGCAAGAAAAGAAAAAAAACTAACTAGTAACTACCCTTGTGTGAGAGGACTTACAATAAACTTATTGTAAGTCCCGTCTCACACAAGTATTTGCCTTTGATCAATGGCTCTCATTCAATCATCATTTATTACAATTTTCACATTAAAAAAATAAAATGACATTCAAAAAAAAAAAAAAAAAGATTTTATTTTTTCATTTCCCGGGATTTACAATCTGACATTTCACATTTCCCTAAACTTTTTTTTCTTTTCAATTTTCTTTATTCTCTCTCTTCAACCACTTCTCTCTTCAATTACAATTTCTCACTTCTTCTTCCTTATTCATCCTTTCCTCTCCATTGTTACCCTAATTCATCTCCTCCATAGTTTTCGCTATTTTTTATCTCTATTTTTGATTTTACTTCATTCTCTCCTTTAGATTTCGGTTGGATTATCAATTTCGAGTAGAGGTAAAATTCTCTCTTGTTTTCATTTTTTTAATAGTCGTTCTTCCTTTTAGATTTGTGTTTTTTTTTAAGTTGTGTTTAAATGGTTAGATTAAAAATTTAATTGATTTTTTCAGTTTCTTATTTGTTTAATTTCAAATTAGGTTGAAGTTTTTATGTTAAAGGTTTAATTTTTAGGGTTTGTTTTTCATGTATTTTGTTTTTTTTTTTTTGAATGTTTTTAACTTTTGTGGAAATTGTTATTGAATTTTAAATTTAGGGTTTTCTTTTGTTAATTACCCTTTTTTTTTTTATTAACTTCTTACTCTAATGTCATTCATTAATATGTGTGTTCATATTTTTTAGGTGTGATTAATCAAAATTTATTAAATCATGGTCATTTATTTCTAGCATCAATCTATGGAAGATGATGGTGGAATTTAAACGGACACGCTGTAATTTTCGGGTAAGTGTATTATAGTTTCAAATTTTTGTGTCAAAATTTTAAAAATTTGTGTTGAAATTTCAAATTTTTGTGTTGACATTTTTTTTGTTAATAGTCGTAGTTTCCTTATTTTTGTTTGTTTATGCAAACTTTTTTCGTCTATAGTTTGTATTTGAAATATAAATGACAATATAGGAATAAATGATTGAAATTTCATTTTTAATTAACTTCGAAATTTGAAATTATTTTGTAGTCATTAACTTTGAAATATAAACAGACATGCTGTAATTTTAGGATAATGTGTGTCATATTCTTTTTTTCTATCTTTGAATTCCTGATTATACTTTTAGAATTCTTTTTTTGGGAATTGATTGTGAGATTATGTGAATATGATTCTATTTTTTGTTTTTGGAATTTCAATTTTTTTTTAGTTACAATAGAAACTGATTGTGTTTATAATTATGTTCATTAACTGTGTTTATAATTTTCTTCCTGAAATTGGAATTTCATATTATGTGTTATAATTCGTTTTTCGTCTGTTGAAATTTCATTAATTGTGTTTATAATTCATTTTTTGTTTTCTTAAATTACTGTAATTTAGTTGTCTTACTGGAATTCTCTTTTTACATACTGGAATTCTATTTTTACATTTTGGAATTCTCTTTTTAAATTATTGTAATTTGTTTGTCTTACGTTTATGTTTGTAGGAGGTTCATGAGTTGTATATGCACATGCAACGGAATACGGTTGCTTTCCACTCTTGGTGCACCAACGCTGCTTCAAGGATGAAGAAGCTAACAACCCCCCGTGCTGTTGACCTATCCTCTACTTTTACTCAGTCAACTTGAAGCGTGTCGTTTTACTTGAAAACGTCTCCCAATTTCTGAAGAGGAAGCCTGACCTTATAAAGTCGCTTAAAGCGCAGCGTCAGGTACAGCGGAAGATGTAGAAGTACTCTAAAGGAAGCGTTGTCACCATTAAACTGCTCATTGAACTCCTCGCTTTGTTTTGCTTTGTACTATCGTTTTGAAACACCGACTTTATTAAACTATGTCAATATTGATCCGTTTAATTTGTATTCATTTTCACATTGGTTTGTACTTTTGTTTTAGATGACCAATTTCCAATTATCTATCTATTATTTATATTTTTCAATTTCAACATTTACGCTTCTGTATTCTACTTTACTTCCTCAATTCAAATATGCTACCAAATTCAGAATTTCAACACATGTGTTGGGGGTCGATTACCCGACTGCGCTCACGAGTATAAAACGATAAATATTGGAATATTAGGAGATCAGGGCCCAAGAGGCCCAATACACCGAAATGGCCCAAGGGCCCAAAAAGTCTATAAATACCTCCTCATAGGGCAAAGGTAAAGGAGGTCTCTCCCTCATATTCTCTCCCACTTTCTACATACATACACTTATACATTATTATACAATCTTCAGACGGCCTAACTTCGGCGTCGGAGTGCTCCCTAGGGAGCAAACCTCTGACTTGGAGTTATTTTGTAGGTCCACCCACGGAGCCAGCTCAGCCGGCCTGGGCTACTACTTATCCGTCGTCAGGGCCTGAGTTCTGAAACAATTAGGCGCCGTCGTGGGAAGATTTTTCACACTCACGAAACCCACAAAAAGTCGACTAATTTTGGAATGAGAGGGAAGAGCAAGGCCCAAGAGGTCGTAAGCCAAGAAAGCACGAGAGAGTAGTAGTGAAGCCGTAGATCACAAAGATCAAGACAAAATAAAAGGAGAGGCCAGAGAAAAAGGGGAGCACAAGCACCGGGTTCACACAAAGGAAAATAGAAGAAGCCAAATTTTGGCTACTTTACATCAGTGGCCAACAACTATGGCCAAATTCCAACACAATAGCATCAAAAGATATGTTTAGGGGGTATGCATTTTTGCCAAGTTTGCAAAGCAAACCTCCATTTTCAATTCATGGTCAAATCTTATGAAGACCACTACATAAATACCACACAAAAGAGGACAGCAAATAGGAAATAAAGTTGTTCCCCCAAGGAAAAAGACAAAAAATAAGAAGAACCCAAGAAATAGCAAAGTACAAGGAAAAATGGGGTAAACTATTTCAAAAAAAAAAAAAAAAAAAAGGTCGAGAATGGGGGACACGGCCTCAGTAGCTGCACGGCCACCCGGGACGAAGTTACCTCACGGCTGAACATTGGAGCCGGCCGCCGCAGTCTAGGTTGGAATTACATGGTAAGGAAATCTCTATTTAGAGGAATACCCCACACAAGTTCAAAACAAGGAAGCACAACGAAAGCAATAAAGCATGGTAAAAATAAAAGCATGAGAATGCCAAACAAATTCTAATGGAAGGCCGAAAGAAAAGAAGAATTGAAGAAGATAAAAGCATGAGGAAGTCAAAGTCCAATAGAGGACATCTAATGCAAAAGCAAGGTCACCCCAAAAGTCAAAGTCCAATAGAGGTGATAAAGGCTACTCGTACTACTTTTATTTAGTGGTTTGTACAACAAGATACAAGGAGAGAACAAAAAGCACATGCACAACCCATGTGCAACTCCCATTATAATAATACTTCCTCCATTCCGTTTGATTTTATACGTTTGACCAAAACACGGTAATTAAGGTAGAAGAAAATCAAGTGGGGTAGATAATGGAATTACTTAAATACCCTTACTTTATTTTTTGCAAGTGGGTTGAGTGGGTATTAGTGAAGGGTATATTGGTCTTTTAGTTTAATAAAGTAGAGACTAAAATAGAAATGTATAGAATTGATTGGAATTTCCGAAAAAGGAATATGTATAGAATCAAATGGAATGGAGGAAGTAATATAATAAAGGGGAGTGATAATAATGGAAAAGAAAGAGACAAAAAGCAAAAGCACCAAGGAATAATAAAGAGGAAGTGAATCCCGCAAAAAAAAAAAAAAAAAAAAATAAAATAAAATAAAATAAAATAAAAAAATGTGAAGAAAAGGAACCGAAGTAGTGGAGCATCAACTCCACCACAAGCCGTCCGCCACCCAGCCTCGCCCGCTGTAGAAGTATGGTCCCGGCCACGGCCAGCCATAGTAGTTACACCACCGCCGGAAATCAGGACCCCGGCCACCATGTCAAGCGACCTCGCGGCGCAACCGCAACCATGCGATCGCGGCCTCGACACCTGACAGCGCGGTCTCCATTTCATTGCGGCCGCGGTTTCAAAACGGCTTGGACACTCATCCCGGCTTGGACACTCATCGGCCAAGGCGAGAATACTTGGATTTTGGAGGAAGGACACCACCGCCGCTGCTCGGCTACCACGAACTATAGGCCGTAGCCACTCATCTCGGTACGGCCACAGATCACAATTTTGTACGAACAAACTTCAGCCGGCTAGCCATTACGGGTCACAATTTTGTACGACCGTGGTTAGCTTCGGCCACTCATCTCGGTACGGCCACGGATAGTGAAAGCATCTTCAAGATGCAACAAAAAAGCTGAAGAAGAGCAGCCCGCGGTTATTATGCCACGGCCACCCTTCTCTCGGTTCTGCCCCCGTATAACCAAGGCCGTCAGCATCCATCACTCCGACCACAGTAGGTCGGCCAGCTGGGTCAGCCACCGTAGTTCGGCCATCATACGGCCACCTAGGCGAGGCCGCAGCCTCTCGACTGCAGCCAGCCGTGCCAACCTACTCGGCCAGCCGCCACCTCACGGCCATACGGCTACGCAGTCGGCCACTGTGCTTGCCGACCACAGGCAACCACACCGGTGTTTTATACCAAAAGTCAAAGCGGCGTTAAAATTAAAGAGGAGCTGCCAAATTCATTCCACTGAAGATGAAGATAGTGGTTGAAAAGCAAAGGAGAATTAGAGAGTAAAAGCAAAGGAAACCGAAAGGAAAGTGGAAAAAGGACAAAAGCTAAGCAAAAATAAAGGGGAATATAGCTGCTAAGCTTATTGGTATATTATATAATAATATAGTAATAATAACAAAGGAAAGCAAAAGAAGACAAAAAAAGAGAGAAGACGGAGAAAAAGCATGCAAAAAGAACCCCATGATGACCATCATTCTATGATTATTTCATTGGATGATTACTCTTATTGTCATTCATAGGAGGTGAAAGTGGGGCACACAAAATAAATCGAATAAGCTCTCCATACTACAAAACTATGGAAATACTCCACAGGAACGAGCTACAAAAAGCCGTGAGTTAGGAGCAGAATTATGACCATCCCTTATTTAGACGACCGTCACACAAGAGATGGTCAGGGGGCAAGGAGGGGGGACTACCCCCGAGCCCGAATAATCACACTTTTTGATTCAAAAATATGTAATTTTTTACTTACACTTTTGCAGAATAAGAAAAAGTCGACTGCAGACGCTGACGCTGAGAAAGGCTGTCCAAGGATCGTGAGCGATAAAGACCGGCCGCAGATGCGCTGCTGTAAAGTCTATCCAAGGACCGTGAGCTGGATAAGACCGGCCGCAGATCTTGTGGCCGAAGGAAATCTGTCCAAGGATCAGGAGCTCGATAAAGACCGCCGCAGACGCCGCCTGTAAAAGTCTATCCAAGGATCGTGAGCTCGATAGCACCGGCCGCAGATCTTGTGGCCGAAGAAATCTGCCCAAGGATCGTGAGCTCGACGATCTGCCGCAGATGGCTGCCAGTGTGAAGTCTATCCAAGGACTGTGAGCCTGGATAGCACCGGCCGACTACAATATCGGCCGTATACAAAGAAACAAAGGTAACCAAGTAAAACGTGTACGAAGAAACCGTATCAGACTAACGAAAGCAGCTAGTAAAAAACACAACAAATCTGCGGTCAACAGAGCCCAGAACATTTCGCACGCTATAACTATCCGATAGGGGGCACGGCCACGCCGCCTAGCCTACTCTATAGTAGTCACAAAAGAGCTACGCACTCAAAGAAAGTGAAGCATAACAGGAAACAGCAGGCCGCATGCTAAAACGGCTACGGCCAAAGAACAACAAATGGCCATAAATCCGACAAAACACCCAAGAGCCACTCTAAAGAGTGTGAATCTTCGAAGTGTTAAACGAGTGAAGGAACACTAAAAAAAATGAAATAGCAAATGCTTATGTAGATCTTATCAAGCGACCGCTAGCCCTTGGCCGCGCCGCGTGACATCCTCTGTCCGCGCCGCTAGCCTTTATCCGAAATACAACATGCAACCAAGTTTATAAAACGCCTCCTGTACAGCAGAGTCATTCTACGAGATCTCATTTACATATGTCGCCCACAGTCAGCGGTTTCGCGCATTCCGTTCGACATCGACTTTAGACACCGAACACGCATACTCATATGCGAATCCGGTGGGGGCAATTGTTGGGGGTCGATTACCCGACTGCGCTCACGAGTATAAAACGATAAATATTGGAATATTAGGAGATCAGGGCCCAAGAGGCCCAATACACCGAAATGGCCCAAGGGCCCAAAAAGTCTATAAATACCCCCTCATAGGGCAAAGGTAAAGGAGGTCTCTCCCTCATATTCTCTCCCACTTTCTACATACATACACTTATACATTATTATACAATCTTGTATCGGTCTAACTTGGGCGTCGGAGGCTCTCCCCGGGGGCAAACCCTCGGGCTTGGAGTTATTTTGTAGGTCCACCCACGGAGCTAGCTCAGCCGGCCTGGGCTACTACTCCGTCATCCGAGGACCCCGAGTTTACACCCGGAACAACATGGATTTGAGATTTTAACAGTTTTTTAAAAAATCATTTTCAGATTTCAATAATCTACTAATTTTTTAAAACTAAACACTTAGTGAGTAGTTTTTTGTAACTTCTACTATAAAAAAAAACATCTTACACTAAATGAAATTTCAACAATAAAAAAAAGAAAAAAGACTTACAACAAACTTTTCTATAATTTCAATCACAACTAAAAATACTATCACCTGTTACTACTAATTTTTTGAAACTAAACACTTAGTGACTAATTTTTTGTAACTTCTACTGTAAAAAAAAAATCTTACAAAAAATTAAATTTCAACAATAAAAAAAAAGAATTATAACAAACTTTTATAGAATTCCAATCTGAAGTAAAAATACTATCTCCTGTTACTACTAATTTTTTAAAATTAAACACTTACTGAGTAATTTTTGATAACTTATATTGTCTAAAAAAATATCATACTGTCTAAAACTGGTTAAGGGTTACCCCTATGTTTTGGAATCCGTTAGCATTGGTCTTTAGAGTCCATTAATTGTATGATTTTCTCAGCATCAACCATCGTTCACAACATCAAACGGTACAAAAGTCTAATTATTATACAACTCTAGCGATTAAACAACATTCAAATTCTGAAATTTCTATACGAAAATTTATTATTTCAGTCTAGAAAAATCGAATTCCAATTTCAATGCACTGCCACTAATACAAATAACATATTTCAATTCTGAAATTTCAACAACAATATTTAGAATTTCAAGCCTATAGAATAGAATTTCAATTTCATAACACTGTCAGACAAACAACATATACCAATTATGAAATTTCAGCACCAAAATTTAGAATTTCAAGTCTAGTAAAAGAAATTCCAATTTATTAACCTAAAATTAGAGACAATGAACGACTTGTGAGCTTGATTTAATAATCTTCCATTAATCTTTTTACGATGTAACTGGACTGCTCGACACCTTTAATCGTTGCTTCAGAAGTCTCAACATCATCAACCATGTTATCTTCCGACAACTCAACATCATCAACCTCGTTCTGAAATTGTTTAGGGAAATGAAAAGTATTGAATCCGAAAAAAAAATACTATCAAATCAATCTTCAAAGTTAATTAAATATTAAATCTCAATCTTTAACTGATTGATATTTTAAACATGAAAAATATTTGATTTAAAAACGATATTACAAAGTGAATAGCTGTAATTATTAAAAAAAGAATTTCAGCAGAAATTTTTAAAATTTTAACACAAAAAATTAAAATTTCAACACACTGACCTTAAAATTACACCACGCCCGCTTGAAGTCCCACCACCATTTTCCATAGATTGATGCTTGAAATGGGTAACAAATAAATCTAAAAGTTAAATTCAAACAAGATCTGACCTTTCAACATTTTTCTAAACATAATACAAAGAAAAGCAACAAAAAAAAAACTGAAAATCACAAACGACGAAATAATGAAATTACTTGAAATACCTTCATCCAAATTCACTACTACCATATCACCCATTATCGAATTAGAAAAAAAACTAAATTTAGATTTGAAAATTTCAACGGAATTTTTTTATTAATGTAATTCTGTAATTTCTTCAAATTATATTGAATTAAAATACATAAAGATGAAGGAAGAAGAAGATTAAAAACGAATAAAAAAAAAACGGCTTTTGTAGAATCAAAATTACCTGGAAAAACAATAAAAGAAGAAGAAGAAACAAAACATTGAAGGAGGGAAGTGAATGGTTTTTTTGTGTTTCACAAAATCAGCCTTGAGAATGGAAAATTGAGATTAATTTTCTAATTGGCTGAAATTAACATTGTATTTCTATTTTTTTTAATTAATGAAAGCTAATCTCCACCCTCCATTCTATTCTAATCTAAGGGCTCACAATTAGACTCTAGGACTCTACTCAATACTTGGACTCTCTATAACCTTTCTCTCTCTCTCTCTCTCTCTCTCTCTCTCTCTCTCTCTCTCTCTATATATATATATATATATAGAACGAGGTTCTAGCAAGTCAAGTAAATATTTGAGTCGTTGAGTCAGGATTCCAGTTTTTGGATTTTAACAAAAAAAATTGAATTTTAACAAAAAAATTTTGCATTTCAAAAAATTTGGATTTTAACAAAATCTTGCATTTTAACCGGCCGGTTAAAATGCAAAATTTTTGTTAAAATTCAATTTTTTTGAAATGCAAAATTTTTGGGTTCAAATCCAAAATCTGGAATCTAACTTAACGACTTTCCCTACACCATTGACTTGATATAACTAACCTATATATATATATATATATATATATATATATATATATATATATATATATATATAAACTAATGATGTAGAAAATGAATCCATATCTTCTGAATCTATTTATTCTACTTCTGATAATTCAGAATGTGAACCTTGTATAAAGGATGATCAAGATAATAATATCTATAATCTTGTATCCCAATTTGAAGAAAACCAAATTTATATGTTAAAATATACTATAGATATAATCAATGGATAGAGATTTTAAAAACTATCAAAGATCCTAAAAAAAAGTAATAATGTGAAAAAACCAGTTTGATCTTGATAATTGGAGTACTCAATGGTCAGTATCATGGGTCAGTCCGATAACCCGTTTAAACCATGGGTGGGTATTTAGGGTAATGGAGCTGACATTGAGATTTTTCCATGGAGTACTCTGATTATTATAGGTCAGTGAAAGCCTCTGGTTTAAAATATGGTGAGCTCCCCACAGTATGGTATTAGAGTCATGGTGGTAAGTAAGTTTTAGTTGATGAAGATTAGATATCATCTACCACTGTTTTTGGACACTGTAATGAATAAAATCACTCGTTTGCTAAATAATAAGATAACTGTTAAAAACAGTGTTACAACAGAGGTTGATATACCTCAAAACATAGATCTCCTTAATAGATGGACAATCCCTAAGATTAATATCCAAACAATTTATCAATTAGGAACTTTTGAAAAAATTGGGTTAAAACAAGTAGTAAAAACTACTGAAGAATCAATATCTTTAAATAATGAAGAAATGGTTCTTAAATTACTATTAGATCATGATTTGGCTCCTTATAAAAATGAGTCATATAAATTTATTCATATTGGTTTAGTACAGGTGGCTTTTAAACCCTTAACCTTAGAAGGGTTACCTGAAAGCTTTATAGCATCTCTTAGAGATGGAAGAAACCTTAATTGGAAAAAATCAATTATAGGAATGATTAAATCTAGTCTGGCACATGGCCCAGTTTATTTTAATGTTTACCCAAATCTAACACTTTCATTAACTGATGAAAATATTTACGATGCTCTAACACTAAATGTTAAAACACATGGGTATAATTATGCTCAAGGATCAGAAGTTATTTGTATATGTTATAGAATATACTACAAACCATTATATACTTTAAATCCATGTTGTCGAATTATGGATAAACAAAATAATGAAACTATTATTATAGAAACTAATTTTAATAGATCAGAGGTAACCACTAGAAGAAAAATTAAGTGGGAAGAAATTGATTTTCCTGAAAATTGGAAGATACAAAGGGCTATGCCCCCAAAACCAATTATACATACAGATCTGTTAGAAATAATGGATGTTACAGAAGAAGATGATGGATCTGTAAATATTAATTTTGGTAATAGACCAATAGTAAATAGACTAAATAGAAGTTATTCTACAAGATTCTTTTGAATCTGGAAGATCTTTTATTTCCCCTTTAGATCATATTAATTACCCGCCTAATTCATCTAGACATTCAATTTCCCATACGAGAGATAATAATCATGTTGATAGAGTAATAATAGATAACCCTGATCTTAAGGAATCTCGAATTGATGAATTTTTAATTCCCAAAGATAATATTGTCAGAGCACACAACATAGAGACAATGTCTCAGATGAGTTATGATTTTAATGATGCACAAAACAGATAAACTAATTGATTTTAGGCGTGGTTCTCCAGCCAGAAAAATTATAAAAGCAGAATTTGAATCACCCAAATGGGAAATTTTTAGAAATTGGTTTCTGAAAAGTTTTAATAAACAACAGAAAGACCAAATTCAAAAAGAAATTTATAATTGTTGTATCTTTTATAACAAAATTATTCATTTTGTTCCTTGATTTTGTGCAACATATGTGGACCAATATATCAATGTATTAGAAAGAACGTATGTCTTTCCAAATGGGGAAGAAGTAAATACATTATATCCACCTTTAAGAACATTTAAATTAGAAAATTGTAAATTCATTGCTCTAGCAAGGGAATTTGACGATCCAAATAAGCCCGTTGTCGCTTGGCATTTAGATGCATATTAATACAGCAACAAAATTATGCAAATTTATTTCTTAAAATCATAGGAGAACAAATTGGTTCTTTACATGAAAAAATTGAGAATATTATTGCTTTATTAAATTTAAAAAACAAATCCTCTATGAGTAATACTCCTTCTACTTCATCTTCAGCTAACATCCAAGCACCTCCTGAAATAAAAAATTTTATATTAAAATCTAAACCTGAATGGGAAGAAAAACTTTCAAAACAAGTTCAAGTAAATGAACAAATTCAAAATTACCTTGCAGGAAAATTAGAAAAACTATCTATACAAACTCTTGAAATAGATAGTGACAAATTTATAAATCAATTTAATCATCATAATGATAAAGAACAAATCATAACAGATGAACTTAATAAATTAGAAAATTATAAGAAAAAAGAAAAATGGGCTTATAAACCTAATCAAAGGTTATTTTATTATAATAGACCAACACCTATTGATGTTCTTCATGAAGAACATGAATATCAATTTAATAACAGTTATAATGGTAAAAGCATATATGAATGGAACATAGACGGTTATACTGATAAACACATCTACCAGTGTATTCATAGAATGCTTATGTATTCTACTATTTGTAAAAATGCAGGTAACACTGATGTTAATATAGCTAAAATGATTATAGCAGGTTTTACTGGCCAACTTAAAGGCTGGTGGGATAATTATCTTAACACTGCTAATAGAGAAACAATACTTAAAGCTGAAAAATCTGAAAATGGTGTCTCAAAAGAAAATGCGGTTTATGCAATAGCCATAAATATTGTAGAACATTTTACAGGAAGATATTCTGATAATAATGAAAATATTAGAACTCTTCTTCAAAATCTAAGGTGTAAAACATTAACAGAATTTAGATGGTACAAGGATACTTTCTTAAGCAGGGTTATGGAACTCCTTGAGTCGAATAGTGATCATTGGAAAGCCAAATTTATTGATGGATTACCATATTTATTTGCTGAAAAAGTTAAAAAGACTCTTAGAGGCAATAATGTCTCTATTCAATATGAACAATTTACTTATGGAAAGTTAATAGGAACCTGTACTCAAGAAGGATTAAACCTTTGTAATGAAATTAGATTAAACCAACAATTAAAACGACAAAACTTAGCAGAAAAACATCAATTAGGTGAATTCTGTGAACAGTTTGGTCTAGATAAACCATCTGCTTCTAGACCTTATCGTAAGAAAATTAATAGAGATAATTATTATGAAAATAATCCTTATAATTATAAGAAAAAGAAGCGTCATTATTCCCAAAAGAAATTAGACCAAAAATATGAAAGAAAGGCTAATAAAAAACCCTTCCGAAAAAATTTTAAAAATACTAAAACAAATCCAAAAGTAGTCTGTTTCAAATGTAATAAAATTGGTCATTATGCAAAAAATTGTTGGACCAAGAGCAAAATTGCAAACTTAGATGTTACTAACGACATTAAAGATGAATTAAATAGAATCTTTTTAAATGAAAACTCTAGTGAAGAAACTAATGATGTAGAAAATGAATCCATATCTTCTGAATCTATTTATTCTACTTCTGATAATTCAGAATGTGAACTTTGTAAACAAGGAGACACTTGTATAAAGGATGATCAAGATAATAATATCTATAATCTTGTATCCCAATTTGAAGAAAACCAAATTTATATGTTAAAATATACTATAGATAATAATCAATGGATAGAGATTTTAAAAACTATCAAAGATCCTGAAATAAGATCTAGGATTATTGACATAATGGATACTAATACTTCTTTTTCTAATAATAGGAATATCATTGGAGAAATTTCTGATGAAAAATATAAAGAACCATATACCATGAGTGAAGTTTATAAGCTTTTTCATCAAAAGAAAACTGAATCTCATCCAACATCTTTGAAAGACATTTTAGTAGAAATAGAAAATCTTAAAAATGAAATTAAAACATTAAAAGCTAATGCTAAAATCCAGGATATTAGAATATCCAATTTAGAAATTAATAAAATTAATTCTGAAGATAGTACCAAAATACATCAAGATATCCAGCAAAATAAAGAAATTACATATCCAGATTTTTTAGAAACGTTGGAATCTGTAATAAGCCACAAATGGTATATAAAAATTACACTGAAGATTGATAACTTCTTTAAAGAATTTACTGCTCTCATTGATAGTGGTGCAGATTTAAATGTTATACAAGAAGGATTAATACCTACGAAATATTAAACAACTCATGGTCTTGCTCATGCAGGAGGAGGATCCCTTAATATTAGATTTAAATTACCAAAAGCTTTTATTTGTGTCAATGAAAAATGTATTCCATTAAGTTTTTTACTAGTGAAGAATGATATTTCAACCCAAGTTATACTTGGCACTCCATTTTTAAATAAGGTATATCCTTTTAAATGTGTAGATAAAGAAAAAATTATAGCCACTTATAATGGTAAAGATATTACTTTCAAATTTGTTACTAAACCTCATAAAAGATCTATAAATCTTTTAACTGAAAATATAAATCTTAAAGAGAAACAATTAGATTTTCTTAAACATGAAGTTAATATTTTAACAATAGATCAACAACTTACGAATTCAAAATTAAAAGAAAAAATTGATTTAATAACTAAACAATTCCATAATGATATTGTTGTGATCATCCTAATATTTTCTGGGAAAGAAAAAGACATATTTTTACTCTTCCTTATGAAGATGATTTTAAAGAAGAAAATCTTCCTACTAAGGCTAGGCCTTGTCAGATGAATTCAGAATATGTTTCTCTATGTAAAAAAGAGATTGCTTCATTAATTGAGAAAAAACTTATAAGACCTTCTAAATCTCCATGGTCTTGTATAGCTTTTTATGTTAATAAAAATGCTGAAAAGGAAAGAGGTGTTCCTAGATTAGTTATAAATTATAAGCCTTTAAATAAAGTTTTAAAATGGATCAGATATCCTATACCTAATAAAAAAGATCTATTAGATAGATTATACGAAGCTGTGATATTCTCTAAATTCGATTTAAAATCAGGATATTGGCAAATTCAAATTCACCCAGATGACTATTATAAAACAGCCTTTAATGTCCCTTTAGGACAATATGAATGGTTAGTAATGCCATTTGGGCTTAAAAATGCCCTTTCAGAATTTCAAAAAATTATGAATGATATCTTTAATAATTATGATTTTATTATAGTCTATATTGATGATATTTTGGTTTTTTCAAAAACTATTGAAATGCATTTTAGACATTTAGAAATATTTAAGAAAATTATTATTTCAAATGGTTTAGTTATATCTAAACCTAAAATGTTCTTATTTCAAACCAAAATAAGATTTTTAGGTCACAATATTGAAAAAGGAAAAACAATTCCAATAAATAGGAGCATAAAATTTGCATCCAAATTTCCAGACGAAATCCTAGATAAAACTCAATTACAAAGATTTTTAGGTAGCCTCAATTATATTGCACCCTATTATAAAAATATTGCTCAAGACACAGCCATTTTATATGAAAGGCTTAAAAATAATCCTAAACCATGGACTAATAATCATACTGAGATAGTTAAGAAAATTAAAAGTAAAGTAACTTCTTTACCATGTTTAGCCTTAGCAAATCCACTATGGGAAAAAAAATTATAGAAACAGATGCTTCTGATATTGGTTATGGTGGAATTCTAAAACAAGTAGATCCAACCACTAAACAAGAATATTTAGTCAGATTTTATTCTGGTAAATGGAATCAAGCACAACAAAATTATGCTACTATAGCTAAAGAAATTCTTGCTATAGTAAAGTGTGTTTTAAAATTTCAAGATGATTTATATAATCAAAAATTTATTATTAAAACTGATTGTAGTGCAGCAAAATTTATGTTTAATAAGGACTTTAAACACGATGTTTCTAAACAGATGTTTGCAAGATGGCAGGCTCATTTAGCCCCTTTTGATTTTATAATTATTCATAAGAAAGGGAAAGATAATCATCTTCCTGACTTTTTAACCCGTGAATATTTATGAATTTTATAGGAATGAGTTCACGTGGTCGTGGAAACTCCTCTAATAGAGGAGGAAGAGGAAACATCTCTAATAGAGGTGGAAAGCAATATTATGGCAACAATAATATTCTGGCCCAATATGGCCAGCAAAAGCTCATAGCTTCAAATATTTCAGGATTATCTAAATCCGAAGATAATGAACTAGAAGAATTCAAAGCTTGGAAGACAATGCAGAAAAAGAATAATACTCCTAGCTCTTCCACACAGCCATCATTTGCAAAGGCTGCAGGGGTAGATTATCATTACATCCCGAATAAAGAAGCAAGAGTTATACTCTTACTAAATGAAAATGACAAGAAGTGGAAAAATGAACCACAAATACTTTATGAC
The DNA here is from genome assembly GCA_023091065.1 of Dianthus caryophyllus. Classification (NCBI taxonomy): domain Eukaryota; kingdom Viridiplantae; phylum Streptophyta; class Magnoliopsida; order Caryophyllales; family Caryophyllaceae; genus Dianthus; species Dianthus caryophyllus. Next base: position 10,367,001 of record CM041521.1, on the reverse strand, counting down.
AGGTATCTAAACCCTCATGGTTATACTATGGAAGCTTATAAGAGTAGAAGATACTATGAACAAATTCTCATAAATAATAACTGCGAATTTACTCACTTTTCTAATTCTGGAAGAGGAAAACAAGAAGTTTATAATTTCTCAAAAATATTAATTAAAAGTATTATTTCCATTGAGGATTGGGGAATATCCCTATTTCGTGAGAAAATTCTCACTAATGATAAAGGAGAAACAATTAATTATAATTAGGCGAAATTGCAAATAACTACCTTTTAAAACCACTTTTTTTCAAATAACTACCTTTTATAAAAAAAAATTTCAAATCACTACCTTAAAACATATTTTTGTTTTCAAATCAATACCAGTTCCCCGGAAAACGTCATATTTTATCAAATTCCGACCACTTTGAAAATTTTTGTTGCCTTTTATTTGAAACACCCATGTCAAATACTCATTCTACCATTTTCTAACCTTTCTTCCTCTATTTAACTTAACCTCTTCATTTCATTCTCTTTACCTCTTTACCTAAAATTTCTTCCATTGTTTTTAATTTTTTCTCTCATATTATTCAATCAAACAATGATTCTTTCACTTTTCAGCACTTTTCATCCTTATTTTTTTGAGTTAAATGAGATTTCCGGGGAACTGGTATTGATTTGAAAATAAAAATACGTTTTAAGGTAGTGATTTGAAAAAAAAATTATAAAAGGTAGTTATTTCAAAAAAAGTGGTTTTAAAAGGTAGTTATTTGCAATTTCGCCTTATAATTATTGGGATTATATCCAACCTTTGATAAGGTATTTACTTATGAAAATCCAAGTCTATCACATACTTGGTTTATAAAAATTTATCCAGAGGTGTATATGTCTGTTATTCCATCATGATTTATAAACTAGTGGAAATTTTATGGAACAAGGAAAGATATCCTTCCAGATTTTCTACTACAATATTATGAAGAATGGGAACAGGTGAAACCTGAGAATGAGGATGATCATATTGTCCCCAATGAAATGAGATTTTTTACTGAATATTCTATTCCTTGGATATGGAAGTTCACTATAGAAGCTGATTATGATCAAGGTTATTTCTGTCTATTAAGAAAATCCCAGAGTAGATTTTGGGAAAAAATGATTCGTGAAGATGAGGAAGGACAATTAAATTGTCTACCCACGATAAATTTAATAAAAGAAAATATTCAGTCATATAAGGGCTTGATAGAGGACAAAAAAGCCCTCAAAATTCAAGAAAGAATAGATTTTCTTGCCAAAATTAGTGATGATTCAACCATGGATGTATCTGAAACATCTGAAGAAGAGATAATCCAGGCATATGGACTTGGATTAAAAAAGGTCTTAAAGGCTAAAAAAGAGGACGATGAGTACATAAAACAGGTCTTAAAGACGAAAAAAGAGGAAGATAAAAAATTTTCTGCAAGTGATGTTTCAATGACATCCATTAACAGCCAGAAATCTGAAAATATGTTTCAAGATGCCCAGCCCGAAGAAGCTGACACTGAAATTGAAGAAAAATTGAGGAAATTCCTCCAAAATAAAGAATAGAGAAGATAAAAATTAGGAAGAATTTTATTTGTAATTTGTTAAAATAAATTTGTCAAATGTATGCTTCTAATAGTGCATTTATACTATGCACTTTTGTTTTACGTAAAATTTTGCCTATAAAAAGTCATGTATGAGACTGGGAGAAGGCAGGCATTTGCCAACCTCTCTCTCTCTCTCTATCTTTCTCTCTCCCTTGTAAAAATTCTCTTAAAATAAATAAAAAGGGAATCAGAACCCCTTAGTTCTGAAGTTCGTCTATATTATATTCTGTTCAAGTTAAGGGAATCAGAACCCCTCAGTTCTGAAGTTTGTAAGTTTTTATTTTAGAATTTCGTTTTAAAGATGAGCCTTATAGGCTAAATCATACGGTGGTGATGATATCTAAGCTAATCAGTTGATCCTGAAAATCGCCATGGTAATGTTAGTATATTGTGTGGCGATGGTGCTTACCATGTTTTGAAAAAAAAAAAAAAAAAAAGAGTAATAATGTGAAAAAACCAGTTTGATCTTGATAATTGGAGTACTCAATGGTCAGTATCATGGGTCAGTCCGATAACCCGTTTAAACCATGGGTGGGTATTTAGGGTAATGGAGCTGACATTGAGATTTTTCCATGGAGTACTCTGATTATTATAGGTCAGTGAAAGCCTCTGGTTTAAAATATGGTGAGCTCCCCACAGTATGGTATCAGAGCCATGGTGGTAAGTAAGTTTTAGTTGATGAAGATTAGATATCATCTACCACTGTTTTTGAACACTGTAATGAATAAAATATGGTGAGCTCACCATATATATATATATATATATATATATATATATATATATATATATAGATTTAGGTTCATATGAGAAGTAGTGCTTATATGAGAAATATGAGAAGTAATCTGGTCCATTCATTTCATAAGATCTTACGGTGTAGATCAACCCTTATTCTCACGTTTTTTTTTGTTTCACTGCTCTTCCTCAAACAATGTTCCAATTTCTTTTATCGCTTCTCTTATGACATCCACTTTATCCTTTTCACCTTCATATTTACGAATTCGACCATTAGTTCTTCAATTTAAGTTTGATTTCACCTTCGATTTTTCACTTTAACTTCGATTTCCTCATCAACTCGCCATTAAAAACAACTCAGGTATGACTTTTGACCTAATTTTTTTGATTTCGTGCACCCTAATTTACCAATTATGTTTTTAATTTTCAACTTTCCTTGCTTAGCATTCGATTTGATTTTTATTATACCGCTATTTCAATGAAAATTACATCAATTTTGCTTCTAGTTTCAACTTGGATTCGTTTTCGTCATGAATTTGGTGCATCGATTTTAAATTCCTTGAAACATGTTCTACTTTGTGTAATTTTTTATTTTTGATGTACTGCTAAATAAGTTTAACCATAAATTATGTCTTCTTTCAACTTGTTATTTTTGATTTTTGATTTTGTTTTGTTTATATGAGTGGTATCATGAATGCACATAAGGTGTTTGCTGATTTGCGTCTGTGACTTTATCGATGATAAAAATAATTTAAGCTTCATATTATTGTCATCTACTCATGTTTGATGTCGTAATCGGGATCATCTCTAAAATTTACGGCCTGCAATTTCAGTCATTTATCAGTTTACCATGGTTTTTGTTTCAGCCCTTTTATCAATTTTTTCTGCCATTTTACCAAGTTCATTTCCTTTAACTTGCGTGTTCATTTGTTTAACCTTACATGTTCATTTCTTTCAACCTACGTGTTCATTTCACCAAACAGACTGTAAAATTAATTTTATGCTTCTAATAAAATTTATTGTTGTTCCTTCATGTTATTTGTTATTAATTGTTGTACCTCTATATTCTATGCCTCTAATGAAATTGTTTTTTATGTAGCTTTTGTATCTCCTCATAATGTCTTATCCCACACGTAGACAACTTGCATTGAATTCCGACTCTGGTATTTTGGTTACAGTAAAAGGTCCCTCTATTTATTTAAGGATAAAGCGTGATAAACTAGATTAAGTGATAATGATGTGTTTAAGGTCCCACCTATTACTACATAAACTAGTTCCAATAAAGACGGGTGCTTCCCCTGGTAACTCTAGTAAAAGATCTACGAGGACAAATGTTAGAGATGATACTACTGCCTCAACCTTTACTTCGACTGCTCAATCTATTACTCCACAAAGGTGGGATTACTTTTGGGTCGATGAAGACATTAAAACTTGTTGAAATCGTTACCGTGACTTGTGAGCTTGTCTTTGAGTTATGGTCTATGTTATAATCTCCTTCGTGTACTCGATTTGTCTGAATGGGCTTGATCTTAGTGAATTATTACTCCACTATTTATAGTGAGCCTACTAGCCTTTAATTGGTGTCACTCGTCTAGGCTAATATGGGTTGTAAATCAATTGAGATTATTTTTATTAAGGAAAAGGAAAACCCAATACTCAAATGAGTTAACTTGTCGTCTTTATGTTATGCTCTTGTGTATGGTTTTGTCGTCTTTATGTTATGCTCTTGTTATCGAGTATATGTATGGCATGCATGAAAAATTAGAGAACAACTTGTCGAGATTATGGGTGTAACATGTGAGTCGTGTGTGATATGTTTGTATATGGTGTGTATCGTGAATTATGATGTCGTGTTCTTTGCTATTGTGCTTTGTTGTTGTTGGTTGTTGTTGACTCGGTCTTAGGGTTGAATATAAATAGTGTAGTTCAAATCAAACACCTGAATATAAAATTGGGTCTCACCAGAAACCCTTTACTGCCTTTGTTCTCATTTTATCAGTCATTTTTCTTAGCTATAATCTGGTTATTCTACCGAAGTCCAATTACACATGGCTTGGTATTTAGATAGAGGAAGAACTGACCTACTTTTGATTAGGTATGATGATTAGTTAGCTTTCCATGAATTATGTCGCTCCTTTGCCAATTTGGTATCTAATTAAGTTTTGTTTAAGTATTTTGCCGACCGAGTTCTTGATTACGTATTTTGGTTTAACCGCGCATTTTTTGTTTTGTTTTGTGAACTAGGTTGCACTACTCAAGAAGTTGAGATTCCAGTTTTGCTCTAGGTTGGTATGTTTCAAGGAGAATATCGTATCAAAGGATATCGTCAAACGAGCAAAAAACATTCGGAAAATCAAATACGAAACAAGCATGATTGTGAATAGAACTATTTAGTAGTACTTTGATGCATTTGTAATCAGATGTTACTTTGTTAGTATCGTCGACTTTGTACGTGCTAGAATTGTTTTTGTACGTCTAACTTCACACTTTGTAGTCGTCTGTAAACCTACCAGGTAGGTTCTATAATAATTTGAGTTACGTTCGTCTATGACATGAGATACACTCTATTATAACCTGACGTTCATTATACTATAACATGGGGTCCATTTCTTTATAACCTGAAGTTCATTTCACTATAACCGAAATTTACTGTATGATAGTTTGAGGTACATTCTATTATAACCTCAGGTTCATTTCATTATAACATGAGGTTCATTTCATTATTACATTATGTTCATTTCATTATAAGCTAAGATTCATTTCATTATAAGCTGAGATTCATTTCATTATGGGGTGAGGTACATTCCACTATTACACGAGTTACATTCTATAATAGTTTGAGATGCATTCTACAATTATATGAGTTAAATTCTACTATTATATGAGGTACATTCTACTTTTACATGAAGTTCATTCTATTATAACCCAAGGTTCATTTCATTATATAGTCAGAGGTTCTTTTGATTATAACCTCAGGTTCATTTCATTATAACCTCAACTTCATTTTATTAAAACCTCAGGTTCAGTCTACAAGTTGGGTTGTAGACAACCGAGATTCAAAGCCACACGCCTTTGCATAATTCGCATAGAATTCTTTCGCTTCTTTTAGTGTTTGGAATACTTGTCCTAACTTTGGTTTAATTTCATCATTGCATGGTGGTATAAATTCGGTAATACCGCTTCGAATGGCTGAACAACTAGGTGTCGTTACAATGCTACTAGTATTAGCATTGCTTGATTGACTTGAAGTTATAACTCCTTCCTGTCAAGACATAAAAATCAAAACATTAATGAATAATACAAGGTACATTTTAGTAACTCTGAATGTTCAATTTAATTATACAGCAAGTACATTTCTTTTACATACGAGGTATATTCTAAAATATTTTAAAGTTATGACAAAGTAGATAAGCTAATGCATATTTACATACGAGGTTCATTTCATTTACATACGAAGTTCATTTCAGTTACAAATGAGGCTCATTTCAGTTACATACGAGTTCCATTACATTTACATACGAGGTTCATTACATTTACATACGATGTTCATTACATTTTCATACGAGGTTCATTTAAGTTACATACGAGGTTTATTATTAAATTTACATGCGAGGTTCATTACATTTACATACGAGGTTCATTTCATTTACATACGAGGTTCATTTCATTTAAATACGAGGTTCATTTCATTTAAATACGAGGTCCTAATGTTGTTGAGTCAATGGCTAATTTTCGACATGATTATGCAATCAAATAAAAAGGAGCCACCTTTCCTAGCATAAGTTCATTCCTATGCTTCTCTAAGTACATTTCTCAAATTATAATTAAGGTAAGCTTTAACATAACCAGGTTCATTTGAATTTAACTACAGGTTCATTCCTAATTTGTTGAATGAAGGACCAATTTTCTACACAAATTCAGAGATAATTATCCATTTACAGCAATATCATCACCAAATTAGTAGTGTAAATTGAAATTGACATGAATATGTATAATCAAACATAATAATATCTGCATTCCTCGATTATTTGAAGTCAAGAGCAACCTTTTGAAAAAAAAAATAATAACAAAAAACCTAGAAATTAATTCAATTACAACCTAAAGAATCTGAAAAATATCGAAATTGACAATTAAAGCAATGAAAGTGATAGAGAACTTGTATATAAATCGAAATCAATAATCCATCTTATCAAATTATAACACAACAATTTCAAAATTTCAAAATACCTAATATTGAAAGAAGAAGGACGAAATTTACCCTTTTTTTCTTCGTTTTAATTGATGTTCATGCGAATTCTACCCCAAATTGAAGTTGCTTGCATTAGATTTGTTGAATTTATAATTGTCAAGGTTGATTTTGGTCAAAGAAAAGGAAGGCAGCAGTCTCTTTTTTTGGTCGAAGAAAAGAAACGTAGTAGTTGTGTGGTTTGGCATTAGATTAAGTGTTCTAAGGTTTATTTTGGAGCGTTAGATTAAGTAGGATGAAGGGTCAAGATTACTTCTCATATTTCTCATATAAGGGGTATTTCTCACCGGAACTCAACCCTATATATATATATATATATATATATATATATATATATATATATATATATATATATATATATATATATATAAACAAGTTCAAACGAGACATCTAAATATTGCGAGACACAAGCTTGAGACATGACATTTTAGCCTTTTTGGTGAAACTTTAACATAGTTTCATGAAACTTCAAAAATTGTGAAACTTTAATGTCTTAAAGTTTCACAATTTTGTTAAAGTTTCACAATTTTTGAAGTTTCATAAAACTATGTTAAAGTTTCACAAAAAAGGCTAAAATGCTGTGTCTCGTTTGTGTCTCGCAATATTTGCTGTCTTGATATAACTTTACTCTATATATATATATATATAAGAAACGAATTATAAAATGTAAGAAAAAGTCGGGGTGTTACATTCTCACCCCCTAAAAAGAAGTTTCGTCCTCGAAACTTGAGAACAAAAGGATACCCAAAACGAGTGAGAAAAAGTCTTACCTCCTTCGACTACCATTTTAGGGAACATATGTACTTGTTTTGCCATCTGATTTAGAGTTGTATTTAAATAACTGTTACTCCGTATTATGTACCAACTTTGAACCAGAATATAATATCGATGTCTGTATTAGATGCAGAAGGTTTTTCTTTTGTAATCAAAATCAAAAAGTGTACTATTTCATTCGATGAAATGATATATGGTTGTGCAATACCGATTGCCGGCATTTATATTCTTGATTTGGCAAAAGACGTCTATCAAATAGAAACCAAAAGGCACAAAACAGGTGATCCGGATACAACTTACCTCTGGCATTGTCGTTTAGGTCACATAAATGACAAACGCATAAGACGATTAGTTTCAACTGGTCTTCTAAAACCATTTGATTACGAATCATATGGTGTTTGTGAATCTTGTCTTTTAGGCAAGATGACTCGTAGTCCTTTTACTGGAAAAGGAACACGAGCTAGTGAGTTGCTAGGACTGATACATACAAATGTATGTGGTCCTATGTCAATTTTAACCAGAGGTGGGTACAGCTACTTCATTACTTTCACTGATGATTTAAGTAGATACGGTTACGTCTACTTAATGAGGCATAAAAGTGAAGCCTTTGAAAAGGTCAAAGAGTTTCAAAATGAAGTAGAAAATCAATTAGATAGGAAAATCAAAACTTTACGATCAGATCGTGGAGGCGAATACCAATCTAATGATTTTGATGATCATCTTGTAAATTGTGGTATTTTATCACAATTGGCACCTCCAGGCACACCACAATTAAATGGTGTGGCCGAGAGAAGAAACCGAACTCTATTAGATATGGTTCGGTCGATGATGAGTCTGACTGAGCTACCGGACTTATTTTGGGGCTTTGCACTAGAAGCAACAGGTTGATATATGATCATCTAGTTTTACAACATATATAGCATTTATGTTTTTGTTCTTAGTCAATTAAGAATTGATTGATACTTGGTTCATCCCAATAGGTTGTAGAGACAACACTGAACCCTATTAAACGGATCAACTTAGTATTTAGCCCATAGTCACTTATAAGAGGTGACGTCTCTCTAGTGACTGGTTTGTAAGTCGATTTGATGGTGTGTTCAGTAACCATGGGTCATAGATAGAATGACCAGTCGATTACTTTGGCAGACTATCAGATACTTTGTTGGGGAGTGACCATTAACCAGAGTTCTTTTTGTTGCCTGGTCGTGGCAAGAAACTCTGAAGTATTCCTTTGAGTCGATTCTTTAAACTATTAACTGTCTGAGTCAGTACAGTTTCTGAGTGACTTTGGTTTATATCCTACGTCGTGCTGTAAAAGGAGGCTACAAGGTATATTCTGGGTCACGGTGATCTGTGATTGATTGCAGGCTTACAAGGTAACATGAATTGTCTACCCTCATCGGGGTTTAATATCTCAGGGCCACTCGAGCAGAAATGAATGGAAATGCGTGGCCACGCTCAGGAGTAATCTATGGTAGATTTTTCCGGTCGGACAGTTATTCACCTGATCGAGGAAACCACTCTAGATCAGATCAATTGCAAGTTCGACCTGAAAGATACCTTGCATTGAGTGGGAGATCAAAAGTGACAAGAGAATTGGTATCGCAACACTTGTGAGGACAAGTGGGAGATTGTTGGAGTGAGTGTCTTTCACAATATTGCGAATATTTAATAAATCTCATTAAATGAATAAAGGGGAATATAGCTTATTATAAGTCAGTTGATTAACGTATATCGGTAACGCTCGGCTTGCTAGAATTTGACGTTACTATTGTGTGACGGCGGTAATCAACTGATCCCTTTCGGTCACACCTAATGGGAAGAAGACCAACATAAGCTAGTTATTTATATTTGATATAGTATAACTAGACACTTAATATTGAGACTAAAATTTTAGTCAGGAGATAATAAATTATGAGACGTGTGATAGATACAGAGTTAGAGAATTATTATTCTTTTATACGATAATTGAATAATAATATTTTGTGATATTGTGAATTAGTAATTAAATGTTAATTTACTAAAAAGGGTTATTTGTCATTAATAAAAGATTAGTGACTAATACAATTTATAGGTTAATAAAATGGAGAACATTAGAGTCCAAAGTGATAAATTATATATTGATATAATTGTCATTTTTTTTCTTTTTGAAAGAATTTAGCTCAATATTTCATTTCATCCAAATAGAGTTACAAATATCACCCATTTAGGGCACTTACAATGGCTAACTCATCCTCGGCTTTTGAGTAACTAAGCAATCGAATACTAACCTCCAACTTAATGCTTCTAACAATACAATCAATGGACATAGCTACATCATTAAAGGTACGTCTATTCCGCTCTAGCCAAATATGATAAATAGAAGCAATCAAGCTAGACGAATACCACTTTGTCTTCCAATGCCTAGTCCTCATCATGTGCACACCATGCCGTATTTCACGTTGGAGACCCTTCACCCTTCACCAAATATAATTGTCATTTATACTACTTAATTGTTAAGTATATTTCATTATTGTTAATTAATTCATATAAGTGTTATATGGACTAATTAATATTAAATGGACCTAAATTGATTTTAGACCATATATATGATAAATAATGGCCCAAATAAATGGACCAAAAAATGACCCAAATTGGCCACAAATGGCCGGCTAAATGAGCTCAATTGTGAGCTTAATTTGGTCAATTTTTGGAGTCAAATTTGGCCTAACTTTTCCACTCAATATTGCCTATATATACCCTTATATACTCATTCATTTGGTATGCATTATACACACTAAAAAAAACACAAAAATCAACTCAAAAATCAGCTATTTGCCTTCATGTTGGCCGTAGCTTTTGGTCAAAAACATTGATCAAAAGTTGATCAATTTTAAGTCAATTTAACTCATAATATTACCTCAATAATATTAAGCTTAATACTAATATAATCTAGCTATATTATTTAGTATAAGTTGGTATAATCCTAGGGTGGATTAAGAGAGGAGGTACTCTATTCTGAGTATTTGAAGCTCCTTAAAAAGACCCTTAAAAGGTCTATTTTTATTTATTGCAATGTAAATTATCGTAATTTAATTTATGCAATTTTATACTTTACAGTTACTTTTACATGCACAACTAGGTCCGAAAGTCCACTAATTATGTTTAGTGGCAAGGTTAGAGGAGTCCTTAAAGGGCCATGATCCTAACATTTTCGACCTGGAAGAAGGGGAGGAAGAAGGATGGGTCCTGATCCTAGCAAAAGGGAGGTTGTGGGCAAGGGAAAAGGAGTGGCCTCCTCTGACACACACGATGGGGACAAGCATGAAGGGGTAAAAAGGATCCATCACCAGTAGAAGAAGTAAACTCCTTTTTTTCCCAAAGTTTCAGCATGGCAATCTTGTGTCAAGAAGAGAAAAGCGGTTTCTGACCCTAAGCTTGCTCTTATGCCAGACTATTTCTTGAAGTCTGTGGAGTTATCACAACGTTTTTTTGCAAGAGATTTCTAAGATAAAGAGGACTGGGGATAATGCTCAGGGGAAACCCTCAACTTGTTATAGCAACACCAGTGGAGCTGCCTTTCGAATGCGTATTGAGAAGGATGAGGTGAGATCTTCTTCAGAGTCGGATGAAAGCACAGCAAAAGATGATGGAGTTTCCGAGATTTGCCAAAATCAATCTTCTCATTAAGAATGAATGGACTCAGTTGAAATTGTAGAGGACTTAATAATCCGCTCGCCTTTACAATGGTCAAGCGTAGAGCGATGTTAATGAATAATTATTTTGATTTTGTCTTCTTGTGTGAAACGAAGTCCAAGGTCGATTATGTGGCGTCATTTTGTAGACTCTATGGTTTTAGTAAGTTTAGTGGTGTAGATGCGGAAGGATCTAGTGGTGGACTTTGGCTAGGTTGGAAAAAGAATATTACCATTGACATTGTACCCAAATGTAAACATTTTGTCATTTGACATGTTAATCAAGTAGCACATCATTCATGGTATTTGTGTTGTTTGTATGGTGAACCACGTTGTGAACTTAGAAGTGATGTGTGGAACTTGCTAGAGTCTTGGTTGAGTGCTCTTAACGACCTATACCTTATAATTGGGGATTTTAATCAAGTAGAGTTTCAGTGGGAAAAGACAGGCAAACACTCAAGCCGGATCCAAGGTGCAGAGGATTTTACGTTTTGGAAACTGAGATGTCAACTTATAGATATCCCGTTTAAGGGACCGATTTTTACGTTGTGCAATAATAGGAAAGGTAGTCATAGAACATATGAAAGACTTGATAAGGCCTTAGGATCTAAGGACTGGCTGCAGTGGTATCCTGATTCGGGTATTCGACACTTTCCTATTCAGCTGTTTGATCATGCTGCTATTGAGTTTTCGCCAAACCTGCTGAGGAATAGTTGGAAAAGACCTTATAAATTGGAGGCATGAAGCCTAGAATTTAAGGAAGCAAAAGAGGTAGTAGGAGACAAATGGATCAAGTTTATAAGGGGGTCCCCATCCTTTATTTTGAACCGTAAACTTGAGCTGGTTAGAAAGACTCTAAAGAAATGGACCCTGGATAAGAAAGGAGATGAAAAAGGAAATGGTCGGAGTTTGACGATAAACTAGCGAAACATCTGGAAGACTGTTTTAAGGGCCAGGACACTACGAGCTATGAGCAGACCCATGATCAGCTTATACAATTCACGAAAGCTGCGGCGCTTTTCTGGAGACAAAGGGCCAAACTTAAGTGGAATGTCGATGGGGACACCTGTATAAGATTCTTCTTCAACTGGGTTAAAGGCCGAGCTGCTTTATTACTGGTATAAAAAATGAGAGCGGCCCTTGGGTGTATGATTCGAAGCTGATAGGACAACTTTTTGTATCACATCTGAAAGCTTTATTTCAACAGAATGAAGAAGTTTCAAGCTTTGAGGATTATGCTGGACAGTTTGGTAGTTTTTTCCAAGTTGAAAGCCTCACTAAATTATGATGATTTGGCCCATTTGAATAAACCTTTTACTGATAAAGAGGTGATGACTGCAGTTTTTCAGTTGGGGCCTTTAAAGTCGCCAGGACCAGACGGCATACCAGCTATCTTTTTCCAGAAGTTTTGGCACCTTGTGAAAGATGATGTTACAAAGGCGGTGCTACACTCACTAACATCGGGGAGAGTGTCGAGAGAAATGAATAAAACCATGATTGTTCTTATTCCTAAAGTGGAGAACCCGGAATCGGTGGACAATTATAGACCAATAAGTCTATATAATGTGGTTATGAAAATTATAACCAAATGCATGGCAAACAGGCTCAGGAAGGTTATGACCAAACTAATAGGAGGTTTCCAAAATGATTTTGTCCAAGGTAGGAGCATATGAGATAATATTATGATCGCTCAGGAAGTGCTAAAAGCTATCAAATCACATAAGGTAGGAAATGAAGGAAGATTAGCCCTTAAGATTGATATGAGTAAAGCTTATGATAGGCTAAACTAGAATTTTCTAAGGACGACCCTCATCAAGGTGGGTTTCTCAGATCACTGGATTAATCTAATCATGGATTGTGTGTCTTCAGTGACACACGAGTTAATGATCAATGGGAGCCCGGTGGAATGCTTTAAGCCTGCTTGTGGTCTGAGACAAGGGGACCCCATTTCCCCATACCTTTTTGTGCTATGCACTGAAGTTTTATCGCAAAATCTTATATGGGCACAAGATGTTAGAGGGATTAAGGGCGTCAAAGTTGCACGAGGTGCCCCGAAAATATCTCACCTTTTTTTTGCGGACGATTCCCTTTTTTTTTTATACAAGGACACTATGATGCGATCAAATGTCTGAATGACATCTTAGATGCTTATTGTGTAGCGTCTGGGTAAAAGGTCAACTATGATAAGTCAACTATTAGTTTTTGTCCTAGTTGTAATCTTGGTTTAGTCAAGAATTGCCTGAAAGACTTCAAAGTCAAACCTCTAAGGGATTGGGGAAATACTTGGGAGCTCTTATGGAGTTTGGATCCTCGAAGAAGGAGGGTTTTCAATTTCTCATTGACAAAGTTAAAGACATGATATCATCTTGGAACGGCATTTTCCTTTCGCCAGCAGGAAGGTTCACTTTGATTCAATCAATCTTATCCTTTATTTCTGTGTACTTTTGTGGATACCCATATCCGTACCCTCCCAAACAAAACCCTGTGATGTATCACGGACTTTTATTACGCATGCTTTAACGTTGACTTATACGGTTCTAACTAATGTCGAATTCATTTTGAGTCGTTTTAAATGTTAAAATGTTTAGGTCGCTTCACATCACACTTAAATAAACGTTCATTTTGTCCATTTGGAGTCTCGCTAGGTCCTTGTCCTGCTTCATTTGGCATGAGCTTCGTATTTGCACTACAATTAGCCCTTTTACATTAACAAGGTCTAATTCAGCATTCCTAAATTCCTAAATTTAGGCCCGGTAGCTAAAACCGCTATTTAGCCCCCTCTTACACAAAATACGGCTTCACGTCTTATCTTATTTCACAAAAACTATGCAAATACACCCTTTTCATTTTTCCGGGTCTCGGCTGAAACCGATCTCTAAACCCACCTTTGGCCCGCACTCCAAAGCCCTAAGCATCACAAAATATCTCACAAATATCCCAAAGACTTTTCTTGAGCTACACGTTCGAGATTATCACGAAATCTTTCAAAGATTTAATGCAACCGAAACTTGGAAAACAGACCTAAAACCAGACCCCCAAACCGCAAGACCTTATGCGGTTTGGGGGGGGAACCGCATAAGCCTAAGCGGTTTCTGTGCAACCGCATAAGGCTATCACGGTTCCTAGGCCTGCTTTTATCCCCGATTTCCTAATTTCTCCGAGGTTTTTAGTATATATACCTCTATACCTCGACCTCAAAACACACTTTCAGATCACAATTTCTCCTCACAATTCACAAAAACCCTCACAAAGCCTCAAGCACTCAAATCCTTGAGTTCAACACACCATCCCGTGTTGAATTCATCCTCCTTTTAAGTTCAAGAAGCGAAGCTCTGCCCAGATCTGAAGCGTCAGGACAAGGTAGGTACCGATCCACTTGGATCAAAGCTTTCTCTTATTTTCTATGGACTAACAAAGAGGTCTACACTCTAGCGCCCCCCCCGGCTTTGGCACCCAGCGCGCTTGCAATCCAAGTTTTCTACTCACTTCGGGTACACTCCATATCCGATGACACGCCAAAGTCGCATAAGCAACCGACCTTATAAAATAAACCAATGGACAATTGAACTTTATTTTATTTGCATGCATCTTACACCTTCTTATTTTGCATTAAAATCAACTTAAACAATGAATTCGACCTTTAACTGAACCGTATTCGTTAACAAGTTAAACATGCTAAACTGAGGGTTTTAATCAATCTTTTTGCAACTGCATCTACATTCTTTTACAAACTTATCGCACTTGTACGTAGCGATAACATTAGCTCAAATATCATCTTAGAAGGATTGTTCTAGGTCAGTAGAGGCTATTTTTACATAGCCTTTTCTAAAAGGTTTTCATAAATCATTATTTGAATTAACTCTTTTTCTAAAGTACCCTCACCCCGAATCCAATCTGGTTTCACAAGCCTTAGATCTAGGGGTGTCGGCGTGCTCCAAAATCTAGGACATGTTTTTAACTTAGAACATGGTAGCAGGTTCCTATTTTCCGCGATAAATAGGTGGCGACTCCATAACAGTTCTTAAAGGTTTTTCCAACTTAATCTTTTTTAACTTTAAAATCCGCCCTTAAGCAAGACGCCGAGTTGGGTCCCTCCCGGGTTCCACAGTTTGGCGACTCCGCTGGGGAGATCTTATTTTTAAAACCAAAAACTAGCTTTTTCTTTTTAAAAATAAAGAGGTGAAACTTGAAAGCCTTGAACAATCCAAGTATACATATTTGAGCTATGCACATTCGTTTAGAGTCCATTCCTTTTGGAATCTAGGCACCCTTTGCACCCTCGAGAGGTGGTTCCCACATGCAGGCTTGTCCACTCGATAAAGCACATGCCGGACTAGCTTTCCTCTCGCCCCTCCACGGCTTGCCGTACACGGCTATCTCGACCGCCCCAGTGCTCCCTTCAGAAAACCTATCGCCCCGGCGTAAGGAAATGAAGGGGTTAAGTATCTGCCAAAGCGTACTCGAGGTAGTTGGAGGTGTACCCGACTGACTCATTTTTCACCCTTTTTGAGTCATACGTACAAGTTCGAGGCTATGCACCCCATGGTCTTTTTCAAAACAAGCATTTGCATTCATATCTTCGAAAACTCGCTTAAACTTTTCAAAGATAAACGAACCTAACATCTAACAAACTAACACTTTTCAAACAAAACTCTCGCGAATTTTTGAAATAAACCTTTTCAAAATTTCCTTTTCACTAACAAGCAAAAACCCAAGTAAGGAATAAAACCCGAGCTCGTGGATTTCGATCCTCTAGGTCACACAGCCTAGACTCTGTTTTAACATCCTCGACTCGACTTGCGCGAGCCGAATCCTTCTCTTTTTACACATCCGACTCGAGCTCACCTCGGCAAATCACCGTTATCAGTTCGACGGATGCAAAACAAAATCTTTTAACATCGAGACGAGATGTGCGCACGCATCCTCGCCTCAAAAGCTTCCCTTAGCAAAACCTTTTCGAAAATCTCCTTTTTCAAGCTTAAAAGGTCTTTCAAAACAACGAAATGAGCTAAAATGAATGCCTAGAATGAATGTGAGTCTAGTGGGTCGAGTCGTGTCGCTAATATGTAAAGTGAAATGCAGGCCTCAGCTGAATACTCACCATGAATCGCATCATCACCCCTTCCTTCAAACGCTCCTCAAAGATGGCTAACTTCAATAGACTGAGGACTCTCCGTGTCCGCATTAATCAGCTCACCAAAGGCATTGACAACTTGAAGGCTTTGCATCAACTTGAAGTTGCACGCTTAGAACAACGCTCCAAGGCCAACAAGCATATCTCTCTTCATACTCTCATCACCCAACTCCAAAGAGACGAGGAAGATTTCACCCAATATCTCGTCCGTTGGAGGGGACTACTTGCTCGAGTTCTTAACCCTCCACACGAAGACGAACTCATGTATACGTTTCTCGGTAGCTTACGACCCGAGTGGCGAAGACACTTTGATTACGGAGATGCCGAGAATTTCGAAGAACTCATTGAAATCGGCCTCGGAGCCCAAAGCAACCCCACAATTTATGGCAACCCTGCAATCTTCCTGATCGACCCAGTCATAGATTGCTCTACTTGGTCACACCCACCAACAACCAAATCAATGGGGTCCGGTTTAGTGATGGCGAAGACGAAGAATGGCCACCCACTAACAAACACGGTAGCCCAACTCTCAACTACTCCTCCTCGAATAAAAACAAAAAGAACAAGAAGGGAAAGAAAAGAAGGGCAACAAACCGAAAACAAAGATCAAAGAAAAGGGCGGCACTGAGAAGGAAAACCAAGACGAGGTTTCACACCTCACACGCCTGCAGTCGCCCTTATCGTAACATCTTCACGGATGAACATGCCGTAAAAGCAATCGGCCGAGAAAGGCAAGGCCGTAGCCCAAGAGGATAACCCTCTACAAGTACACCCTCCACCTCTGCAATAATTCCACCACCAAACACGAGTGAGGTGCTTGAAGAACTTCGCTCGCACAAAAGCCGATGTTTCCATCCTGGGCCCTTTACGAGACTTCGGCGGAACATAGGAAAGCATTCATTCGCGCTCTACAAGTTGCATGCGCAGACACTGAGATCTCTCCAGATCAAATGGTCAGCCATGGCACAAGAGATTGGTTACCTGGGGCTATCACCTTCTTGATTGATGATCTCCCGCGTTCGGACCAAACCACAACCTCGCTCTATACATTAGCGTAGAGTGTATGAAGAAAACTTTGCCCGTGTCCCTTGTTGACAACGGATCTGCGATCAATGTTCTACCATTGGCCCCCGCACATCGCCTCGGCCTACCTGATAAAGCCTTCACCCGGAGCATGGACGGAGTTAAACGCTTCGACGGAACCCGACGCCACGTGAAAGGTACCATTTCTCTTCACGTACGCAGTGGTCCCATAGAAAGAAAAGTCGAGTTTCAAGTCATCGACATGACCCCTTCTTATAACATACTCCTGGGGACGGTAGTGGATTCACTCCACCAAGGCCGTAACTTCTACTTACATCAAAGGTTAAGATCCCTCTCAACGAGGAGATCATAACCTTGAATGCCTCAAACTTCCGAGCCCTTTTCGATACACCAAAAGAGCCTAATTCTGCCGAAATTGTGGCCGAACCCGCAGAAGACTTATGTGGTTTCGACTTCAAATCGCGCTATCACACGACACCAATCAAAACCTACAAACCTTTCGTAACAAAAACAACAATGACCTTTGGCTCACCATGGGTCTAGGCTACAAACCCAAGAACGGCGACCACGAGAAGATGGTTAAGGAAATTCAAAGGCGAAAGTCAACTCACAAGGTCACCCTGCGACCTTACATCCTCGACGTGAAGGCATACTTCACCCCGAGGAATGGTCGACTGAATACCTCCCTTCGAGACATCATCCATTCATCCGAAGCTTGTTTCTCTAGTGAGGCCGAGCCCAATACACTCAAGGCCTCACCGAGCACCAAAAACGAAGAAATTGTCTCCACGATCATGCGAGACCGTCACTTCGATCCTAACTTACTTATAGCCGACGCCACAGACAAAACCCTCAACGGATGGTATAAGACGCTGAAATGGATCGATGCACAAGGTCACCACTTCCAGCTTGTCACCGGTGAAGGACCACTCTTCGACCATGTCACTAACCTCAAAGGCAAGGACGAGAGTGACTCAAGCAACTCAAGCAACTCAAGCAGCTCAAGCAGCTCCAGCGGCACAGATGACGATGAAGAAGAAGAAGAAGAAGTTCTTTTAGATTCTAATGCTCTTAGTGTCGGGTCATCTGTCGACCCATCTATCCTAGACTCTAGCTTTAGTTTAGATTTTCTGTTTACGGAGGCTAGCTCCAAGCAATTTTCTGATTTGTCGAATAATTCTCTTCAAAATAATGAAATGAATAAATTTGCTTACGCCTTGTCTCAAGCTAAAACAAATAACAAAATACAAACAAACAAAAATCAACAAGCAACAAACAACACACAAAATACAAAAGACACTAACTCATGCGAAAATGAACAAACAAATCAATCATTAAACAAATACATTGCAAACATTGTGCACCCAAAACACAAGACCCTATCATCGAGGAAACCATAACCATAAACGTGGGGACCCCCGAAGAACCAAGGGAACTACAACTGGGAGGCTCACTAGACGAACACGAACGCACCCTTTTCACACAACTCCTGAGCGAATTCAAGGACGTTTTCGCTTGGTCATACAAAGACATGCCCGGAATCGAACGAAGCATCGCCGAACACCGCATCCCCATTAAACCCTAAGCATAAACCCGCTAAGCAAAAGCTAAGAAGACTACGCCTGAATGGTCACTTATGGTCAAGGAAGAAATCGAAAAACAACTACAAGCCGGTTTCATCCAAGTCATCGAGTATCCTGAATGGGTCTCAAACATGGTCCCAGTCCTGAAAAAGAATGGCAAAATTCGAGTATGCGTTGACTTTCGCGACTTGAACAAAGCTAGTCCCAAAGATGACTTTCCATTACCCCATGTGGACGTCCCAGTCGACAACACCGCCGACCACGCCCTCCTATCCTTCATGGACGGCTACGCAGGCTACAATCAAATCAAAATGTCACTCGAAGACATGGCAAAGACGGCCTTCATTACACCGTGGGGGACATACTGCTACACAGTTATGCCCTTCGGCCTAATCAATGCTGGCGCTACATACCAACGCACCGCTACAACCCTTTTACACGACATGATGCACAAAGAAGTCGAAGTTTACGTCGACGATATGATCGTAAAGTCAAAGGAGAGAAGTGGTCACATCACTAACCTCCGCAAGTTCTTCATTCGCCTACGACAATACAAAATGCGCCTCAACCCCCAAAAATGTACTTTTGGAGTTAAATCCGGTAAACTACTAGGACACGTAGTGAGCCAAAGAGGCATCGAGGTCGACCCCTCGAAAGTCAAAGCAATCCTTGAAATGCGACCCCCGGAGAACCTCGACGAAATTCGAAGTTTCTTGGGACAAATCCAATACATCTCACGCCCATTAGCAAACTCACCATGATATGTGAACCAGTTTTCAAGAAACTCAAGAAAACCGACCACGTTGAATGGGACGAAGAATGTCAAAAAGCATTTGACAAGGTCAAAGAATTACTAACTAACCCACCTGTTCTGCGACCACCCCAAGCGGATCTACCGCTATCCCTATACCTTACAACCACATCTACCGCCATGGGCGCCATGCTCGCTCAAGAAATAAACGGCGAAGAACATGCAATCTATTACATCAGCAAGAAATTTCTCGATTACGAAACTCGATATTCACCCGTCGAGAAGAGTTGTCTAGCTTTAGTATGGTCATCTAAGAAGCTCCGTCACTATATGCTAGCACACCAGACAAGGGTCTATTCCAAAATGGGCCCCGTAAAGTACCTCTTCGAGAAACCTGTGCTTAACGGACGAATGGCCAGATGGACATTGCTCCTAGCCGACTCGATCTAAGTACATACCCCACAAAGCAATCAAGGGACGAGCAGTCTCCGATTTCCTAGCCGAAAATGCAATCAACGAACAACCAATCATCGACACAACATCCCTTCCAGACGATGGGATTTACAACATCAATCAAGAACAATGGGAGTTATACTTCGATGGCTCCTCCAACTATCGAGGATGTGGAGTAGGAATACTTCTCATATCCCCAAATGGCGAACACACACCCTTATCAATCAAGCTAGACTTCGACGTAACAAACAACGCCCCAGTATCACGTAAGCATGCTTGCACGGTCTCAAGCGGCTTTGTACTCAACGCCCGCAATATAAGAGTCTATGGGGACTCCTCCCTCATAATCAACCAAGTATCCGGAGCATGGAAGATACTTAATGAAAACCTAGCACTATACCAAAACAAAATACAAGAACTCATAAACGAATTCTACCACGTAGAATTCATACACCTCCCACGCGAAGAAAACCAATTCGCCGACGCGTTATCCAAACTCGCGTCACTAATCAACATACCCCCAGGAATGGAAACGCTCCCCATTGTCGTGGAACGACGGAATGAACCCGCCTACATCTGTGACATTGAAACGGAGGAAGAGCAAACCGATCCTTGGTACCAAGCAATCATCAACTACAAAACAAACGGTGAATACCCACCAAACATTGACAAACGAGCCAAGCGCGCCCTACGCCTGTTATCATCACAATTCGTGATGGAAATGGGTAAACTACTCAAAAAGACACCCCAAGGCACACTACTCTTGTGTGTCGATCACAAAAAGGGACACGAGATCATATCCCAGTACGATGGCGAGTGCGGCCACACATGAACGCATACGAGCCATGTGCAAACAAATCATAAGGCTAGGATGGTCTTGGACAACCATGGAAGCCGATCACGTAAAGTATGTCAAACATTGGCTTAATTGCCAAATCTTTGCAAACGTACAACACATCCCTCCTTCACCACTATACAGTTTAACCTCGCCATGGCCTTTCTCCACATGGGGATTGGCGTCATTGGCAAAGTACAACCCGTGGGAGCAGGGGGACACTGCTTCATCCTCGTGGCCATCGACTATTTCACCAAATGGGTCGAAGCCGCATCATACCGTACGCTAGGCACGAAAGAAGTTGCGAAATTCATACAAAACAACATCATTTGTCGCTACGGCATACCCCACGAATTCATAAGTGACCAAGGCACGCACTTCCAAGGAGAGGTGGAACCACTCCTCCTCAAATACAAGATACAACGACACAAATCATCACCCTACCGACCACAAACTAACGCCGGCCGAGGCAAAGATATTAATCCGTCGTATCAATCCTCAAAAAGACGATCGACACCTGCCACGACTGGCCCAACAAAATCCCATTTGCATTATGGGGATACCGCACAACCATCCGCACACCCACAGGCATGACACCCTATTTCCTAACCTACGGGATGGAAGCCGTCCAACCTGTAGAAATCGAAATGCAATCCCTTCGAATTCTCATGGAAGCAGACATTCCTGAGGCCGAATGGGCACGCGAACGATACGAACAACTCATCCTGTTAGACGAAAGACGGTTACATTCACTAAGCACAGTCCGAATGTATCAATCTCGCCTACAACGCGCCTACAACAAACGGGTCAAGCCACGAAACATCAAAGTGGGTGACCTAGTACTCAAATCAGTCCGAGCACCATTACCAGTCGACCCAAGAGGGAAATTCAAACCCAATTGGGCCGGACCGTACTTGGTCAAGGAAATCCTTCCCGGAGGAGCCGTGAAACTAACTGACCTTGACGGTCAGGACTTCCGATTACCAACAAATCTTGATCAACTCAAGAAATACTACCCCTAAAACACAAACACTTTTGCAATGTATTTCAAAAACAAAACTCACTCTCGCATGGGTGAACTACGCTCGGTTTGATTCCACGCACCGTGGATACGTAGGCAGCTTTACAAAGAGCTCAACCGAATCACACGAACTACGCCGGTTTGATTCTGTATTTAAAAAGCAGATACGTAGGCAGCTTATCAAAAGCACAACCGAACTTTTTAGCACGCATGCCCAAAGCTTAAAAAGGTCAAGGGCGTTGCACTCACAAAAAGACACGCTCAAAGCTTAAAAAAGTCGAGAGCACAGTCAACACGAAACAAAACAAAAATCCAAGTCCAAAGCTTAAAAAGGTCGAGGACTTAAAGACCGAACAAGTCAAACAAACGAATCCAAAGCTTAAAAAGGTCGAGGATTTTAAGACAAAGTATGAATGTTCAAAGCTTAAAAAGGTCGAGAACATTTAAATACAAACAAAAGAAAGCAACGAGACAAGGCAAAAGCAAATTAATTCTATTTTATTACTTTATTTAGAATTTTTCGCAATTTAGAAATGAGCTAGGAACAAGCCTCCTTAGCCCTTTATTTGAATCTAAAAACATGTATTAAAATAGAGGAAACTTTCTAAACAAAACAAAGCAAACTACTCAAACCATCTTCTGACGCTTCGGATTAGCCTCCTCATCTTCAAGGGGCCGCTCCGCCACAATCTTCGAACTCAGAACGGGAATAGATCTCTCAAAACCTGGGGGCTCGGTCAGATCCTCGTCACCTTTCGGGGGCTCCTCGATCCTTGACCACTAGACGATCCCTAACAGTCACCTTCTGGTCCAAGCCTTTCCGCACGGTCTCAAGTAGAAGGATCTGCCCTAGCCGCACAAAGATCACCATAGTTCCTCCTTTCGCGCACCACCTCATACGCCAAGGAGGGCCTTGGCCCATTCTTTTCCCTCCTCCTTTGATTCTCCTGCCTCGAGGATCATTGGAACGATACCACCGTGTATAGAAGCTCAGTAACACGACTAGACTCTATATGCTCCGAACAGCCAAGTAACACTGGGTCTGACCATCCTCGGATCCAAGCATCAATCATTTGGTTGTTCAGCACAACAACCCCTCCAACCTGAGTATCCTGCTCGGGTATGGTCTGAGCAAGCCCGATTTGCCTCTTCAAGCGAAGAGGATGAATCCACACTCCTCGTTCAAACCCACACAACATCAACCCACGAGAAGCATTCGCAACAGACGGCGCCGTAACCGCCGTAATACCCCACCAAGACACGTACCAACGAATGGAGCTCTCTTTGACAAACCCCCGGTAGTAGTTTAGCGAACGCTCCCGAAGGTCAGCCCACTCCATCTTTCGAGACGTCGTGGCAGCAGCCTTGAAAACACTTCCAAGGGGAAGAGCTTTATACACACTTAGCCTCTCCATGAGCCAAACGTTGAGAATCCTAGCGCAACCCCCTGCATAAGCTCGGGCGATTAGCATAACGGCCGCCTAAACCCGAAGATGGTCTCCGCTAAGATCAACGCAGAAGGATCATATCCCCTTTCCATCTCTTCGACAACACGAGCATACCTCGCGTTTCCGAACACTCCATCTGGCATGGACCCCGCAAAAGCATACCGATGAACCAAACAAAAAGCAAGGGCCCTCCGCCTAGAACGGTCCGAAATACTAGTATCAACTTTATTCATGTATCGTTGACACAAGAGAAGCATGTTTACCTTGCCCCCCCTCAAACAAACCTGCAGCATGAGCATTCGTCATCCCAAGGAAGTTTCGCAACATCCCGTTGTAACAAAGCTCACTCCTTACGACCACAGGAGTAGTCCGTTTCGACCACCCAGCAATGGCCGAGAACTCCTCAACTAAAGGACACACTTCTCCCCCGGGAAACCTAAACACGTGCAAACTAGGATCCCAATAATCTAAGCACACATCAAGGAAGTCTAGATCGACTTTCATTTGGCGAAAGCCAATAAAAACACCCGCACCATCATCATACACCGCCCTCTTCATTGCCGAGCTTAGTGAAGAAGTCCACCTCTTCAAAAGAGCATCAAAATGCTCCTCCATTTTCTTGAACACAAAAAAAAAAAAAAAACTTTTATAAATATACCTAATATATTTATGAGAGCAAAAATCTAAAGCAAAAGAAAAGAAGAGAAGTGTTTGTGAGTGAAGATTATGGCACGCACCCCCTCTCCTTATATAGGAAAACAATGTCCGAAATATGGAAATATAGCGCTACCAGACAGACCAAAAAACCGCATGGCTCTATGCGGTTTGCAACCCAAACCGCATAAGCTTATGCGGTTTAGCCCACGAACCGCATAAGGCTATGCGGTTTCAAGGGCTGGTTTTTCTCATCGTTTCCTAAATTCGTCTTTCCTAAAACACCACAAGCCACACCGCCCTACGACATCCTCTTGTTGTTCCCCATACACCAGCATTACACTTCACTTTAGCATATACGATTCATACCACGAGTCAACACAACAATCTTCAACATTCATGCAAGCTCATTTCGCACTTAAAATGAACTTTTCACAAAAACATTTTCACAATCTAAAATCAAACATCAAATGCATCCCACTCGGGAATCATATCATTTTTTTCAAAACAAGCCTACCAAACAGGTTTATCGACGACAATCAAGTTCAAGCTACCAAGTTCAACGTTCAAGCTACAACGACATGTACATAAAGGTTCATACAATCTTTGTTACACAAATTCACTCGGGATGACGACGACGATACTCGTCAAACTCACGCCGAATCTGAGCCGTCTCGGACTCGACATTAACCGAGCGACCGCCTTTCCAAGCCATCCTCCACTGTTGGCTATCCGCCATAGCTTCTTATGAGCCTCCTTAGCCACCGTGATACACAACACAAAACGCTTCACATTTTCTTCCATTTTGCCTTAATTTCACTCAAATCAAGCCAAACTTAGGGGGGAAATTTCAAATTAACATACGCTCATCCCCACTTTGCCTTAATTTCATTCAAATTAAGCCAAACTCGAGGGGGTAACACAAAAACATGCATCTCACTAGTTTGATCATCGCTATATTCCATACCTCGATCAAACTGGGGGCTCACTCACATATACACCAAAGATACATACCTTCTTCACCTTGCCCGCCCAAATCCCATGTCCATGCGCGTCGGTGGTCACCAGAATCGTCGTAGTGAAAGTGCGACGACACCCGACTCGTCAGACTAACTGCGGTGGTAGGAAATCACCGGTCGCTCGCCATCTCCTGATCAAATTCCTACAAAACAAGTACAAACGCACACGCCAGTCGGAAATTTTTCGCAAAAATTACCTTACGCACCCTCAACAGCAGCAAACATACCTCAATCGGCCCACAAGCAAGCCGAGACTCCGCAAAGTGGCTGTAGTCTTCCCCAGGACAGAGAAGACTCACTGACTCGCCTTCCCCGTACAACGCCACCCGATCCTGAGCGGAAACCCCCCGCTCAAATAGGACCCTTGGCGGGTCCCTAGGCACCACCGGGGTTGGCCACCCTGCCTGAAAGGCCAAGCGCTCCCCAAGATACCAAACCGGCCCGTATGGCGTCGCCAAGTACAGACGCTGGGTCTCTCGCACCGCAAACCGCGCCCCGATGCCCTCGGGGATATCCCTGTACTGGCCCCACGGGAACGGCACGAACTACAAAAAAAAACAAAAACAAACACTCATAAATACAAACACAATACAATCATTTTAAGTACATTCTATTT
Organism: Dianthus caryophyllus; assembly: GCA_023091065.1. NCBI lineage: Eukaryota > Viridiplantae > Streptophyta > Magnoliopsida > Caryophyllales > Caryophyllaceae > Dianthus > Dianthus caryophyllus. The sequence goes on along the minus strand of CM041521.1, from coordinate 10,341,420 downwards.
AAAATGGTTCAAGCACAAACCTGATCAAACTGCATCTGGTTCAGGAGCACCCGAACCTCGTCATACGACCCGATTAAGCAACGCAGACGGCCAGACGTGCCCCAAGTACGTACCGCCGGGTACTCTCTCACGATCGTCAGAGTATGCGGCGGCAGTAAAAAAGGAAAATGGCTAAGAATCCATGACTGCACACACAAAAAAAAAAAAAAAAAAAAAAAAAACACGTTACAAAGACGACAAAAACACGAAAACAAACAACAATGCACCCGAAACAAAGACATAACTAACACGTACCTCCATCAAGAACCCAGGCGAGACTAAGGACAGTCTCGACCCTCGATCCATGACCCGCGGTCTCACGGCATCTATGCAGAAACGAATGCACAAGCCCAAAGACGGCGTCACCTACCAAACGTCCCAATTGCACTGCAATCCAAGAGATGCATAAGGACCGATGTCGAAGCCCGCTCGCCTTTATCGCCGTAGTACACGGCACTGACGAACCACCATAGCCACATACGAGCATTCTGCTCGTCACTCCACTCCGAGGGGCCATACTCGGTCTTCCCCTCAAAGTACTCCAAGATATAGCTCGTTTTGAAAGAATAAGGTGGAGCACCCTCACAAATCACCTCCAAACCACCGCCGATCGCATCGGTCACAACCTCGTCCACAACGGACGGCGCAAACTCAAAGCTCATGTCACGGTCCCCGAATCCAGCCAGAATGACCGCATACTCGGACAAGGTAATGCCGGCCTCGAAGCCGGGCATATGGAACGTCGTCGCGGTGTCCCAGTACCTGTCTAGGGAGGCCCTGATCCACCTCAGGTTCGCCGTCTGCTTCTTCTTTGCAATCTCCCTCCAATGGCCGACCAACGGGCCAAAAGCACTACGCAGCACCCAAGCCTGCGCTCCCGGCGCAAGCTTCTCCTCAAAAGCACACATTGCGGACGACACGCCCGAGAAAGTCCTCATCGGACCTTTCTGCCAACCCATCGCCGCCGATAGAAACGTGGTCTCTCCGGCAAGTAGAAGGTTATGGCCATCCCGGCCGCCGCGAGCATACTGTTCGCCGCGTGATTTTCGCGACCTGGAGCTACTCGCTCTGGCGCAACCTCCTCGACCTCCTCAAGAACATCCATCTCACCTCCACTCGTCCACAAACTCCTCGAGCAAACGCATCCGCCTCCTCCTCCTCAGGATCGTGCACAGGACATGCCTCGCGACCACCTGCGTGGATCGCCACGCCTCGTGGACAAATCACGAGGGTCGGCTTCCTCTCGCTACGTGTGCGCCTCGAACCACTCGAACTAGAGGCTCTCGGTCCTCGAGCTAGCACTCCTACGGATTTCGACCGTGAACGCGACTAGAACCTTCCCCTGCAACCAAACACAACCAATACATACAGCTATAATACATGCAAGCATACAACTTGGCATACACATACGCAAATATACACAAATAATACACACATAATACATATACATTCCCTAAACACATTGCACTATACACTTCACAGAGCATTTTTAGGCCTAATTCACAATTAAGCCGAAAACCGTTCTCTACACTTCAAAATCACAACTTTATAGTCCCCAACAACAACCCATTACGAGCAATTGCATTTTGGTCATCCCGATCAAAAACCCCTAATTCGCCTTAATTACTCCGTATAACTACGACTTAAGACGGCGATTTGAAAGCCTTAACTCGACTTTTTCGTAAAACTAACGCTATAGGCATGCTAAATTCGCTATGGGCATCCTACACCGAAGTTTAATTGAAATTCCGGGACGGAAAATCCGGGTTCGTTTTCGGGCCCGAAACCTAATTTGGACGTTTTTCACACAAAGACGGTCTAAATCACAATCAATTCACACATACACGCTCGCATGGCATAATGCAACACAATGACGTCAATTTCAAGCATTCAAACGGAAAATTTCAAGCAAAACTCGGGATTTCATTCAAAACCCGTCTTTTCAACATTTCAAGGCAAAACTAGCTAATTACAACAACAAATAACGTAAAAGCAAGTTAAAATGGAGCAATACCTCGTTCCATAGCAAGGCAACGCAAGAAAAACAAGCAAAAACGGTTGAGAAATCGAAAAACGGCGTTTTTAGAGTATGAAAATCGAAAATGAGTGAATAAGCTTCACTCACGGCTCACCCGTGTTTTATACACCCTCTACAGCCACTAAGGCAAACCGCATAACCTTATGCGGTTTGCACCACGAACCGCATAAGGCTATGCGGTTCCTACCCCTGGTTTTTCTTGGATTTTTCTCGTTTTACGCCTACTTTTCAATTCCTAATTCATCCTAGCTCTAATGCAACTCCAAGTACGTCCCATGCTTGGGTCAAGGCGTCACCTACAGTCCGCCATAAGCATTTAATACACGGTACAGAAGCAGAAGCACGAACGCTCTTCACGAGCATTACATCATTTTCTCCTCAACGGAAAGCAATCATATGCAACCACGACTACATAGACACTCCTCGGCGAGCCCAAGCACAAGCACTCTGCAATATACACCTAACTCCAAGCATTCCACGACTACATAGACGCTCCTCGGCAAGTTCAAGCACAAGCATTACACGGGCGCTCTTTCACGAGACCTACACCTACATCTACATAAGCACCCCTACACCTACACCTCACGCATACCCAAACATCTTACAAAGTACACATGCAATACGAAGACATTACAAGCACCAGCACCAGTCATCCGACGATACCAAGCATATACAACAGTACAACAAGCACGACAAAGACATCCAAAGAGCGGCAGTTCTTATAGCATGCCCGGACCGCCAAGTCCTTAAAATGCGCACGCCCCTCCCCGTTTAGCCCGGTTCGAAGTCCTCGTCTCACCCATGGACACATGCTTCGTTCCGCTGACTATATCGAGACTGTAATGGTCCGGATATGGTCTTGGAGTTTGACTAGCGCTCTAGTCCGAACTCAGTCAAACTGGGGGCTCTGTGGATACCCATATCCGTACCCTCCCAAACAAAACCCTGTGATGTATCACGGACTTTTATTACGCATGCTTTAACGTTGACTTATACGGTTCTAACTAATGTCGAATTCATTTTGAGTCGTTTTAAATGTTAAAATGTTTAGGTCGCTTCACATCACACTTAAATAAACGTTCATTTTGTCCATTTGGAGTCTCGCTAGGTCCTTGTCTGCCTTCATTTGGCATGAAGCCAGATTTGCACTACAATTAGCCCTTTTACATTAACAAGGTCTAATTCAAAGATTCCTAAATTCCTAAATTTAGGCCTGTAGCTAAAAGCCGCTATTTAGCCCTCTCTTACACAAAATACGGCTTCACGTCTTATCTTATTTCATAAAACTATGCAAATACACCCTTTTCATTTTTCTCTGTCTCTGTCTCAAACCGAAGCCAAACCCAGCCTTTGGCCCGCACTCCAAAGCCCTAAGCATCACAAAATATCTCACAAATATCCCAGCACTTTTCTTGAGCTACACGTTCGAGATTATCACGAAATCTTTCAAAGATTTAATGCAACCGAAACTTGGAAAGCAGACCTAAAACCAGACCCCCAAACCGCATGACCTTATGCGGTTTGAGGGGGGAACCGCATAAGCCTATGCGGTTTCCCCAGGCAACCGCATAAGGCTATGCGGTTCCTAGGCCTGTTTTTATCCCCGATTTCCTAATTTCTCCGAGGTTTTTAGTATATATACAGCCCTATACCTCGACCTCAAATCACACTTTCAGATCACAATTCACAACCAGAATACATCTTTCACACACAATTTCTCATCTTACACTTCTGCACTCACAAAAGCCTCAAGCACTCAAATCCTTGAGTTCAACACACTATCCCGTGTTGAATTCATCCTCCTTTTAAGTTCAAGAAGCGGTTACGCCAGATCTGAGCGTCGGGACAAGGTAGGTACCGATCCACTTGGATCAAAGCTTTTTCTTATTTTCTATGGACTAACAAAGGGGTCTACACTTTAGCGCCCCGGCTTTGGCACCCAGTAGCTTGCACTCCAAGTGTTCTACTTACTTCGGGTACACTCCATATCCGATGACACGCCAAAGTCGCATAAGCAATCGACCTTATAAAATAAACCAATGGACAATTGAACTTTATTTTATTTGCATGCATCTTGCACCTTCTTATTTTGCATTAAAATCAACTTAAACAATGAATTCGACCTTTAACTGAACCGTATTCGTTAACAAGTTAAACATGCTAATCTGAGGGTTTTAATCAATCTTTTTGCATCTGCATCTGCATTCTTTTACAAACTTATCGCACTTGTACGTAGCGATAACATTAGCTCAAATATCATCTTACAAGGATTGTTCTAGGTCAGTAGAGGCTATTTTTACATAGGCTTTTCTAAAAGGTTTTCATAAATCATTATTTGAATTAACTCTTTTTCTAAAGTACCCTCACCCCGAATCCAATCTGGTTTCACAAGCCTTAGATCTAGGGGTGTCGGCGTGCTCCAAAATCTAGGACATGTTTTTAACTTAGAACATGGTAGCAGGTTCCTATTTTCCGCGATAAATAGGTGGCGACTCCATAACAGTTCTTAAAGGTTTTTCCAACTTAATCTTTTTTAACTTTAAAATCCGCCCTTAAGCAAGACGCCAAGTTGGGTCCCTTCCGGGTTCCACAACTTTCTATTGGTATTTAAAATACCAGCAAGTGTCGCTAATAAGATAAATTCCATTTTAGCGCATTTTTGGCGGGCAGGTTTGAAGGAGTCTAGGAGCATCCATTGGAGCAGTAGGAACTTGCTCAGTCTACCAAAATCAAGAGGAGGTCTTGGCATAAGAAATGTTAAGTGCCTCAACCAGGCGTTGCTTGCTAAGTAAACATGGAGGGTGTTGACTTGCACAGATTCTCCACTCTCACGTGTTTTCTCAGCTAAATATGCACCTCTTATAGATAAGTTGACCATGGATTTGGCACAACCGAAACCTAATGCGTCCTGGATTTGGCAAGGCATTTTCTGGGGATGGGAACTGTTAAGAACCAATTTGGCTTGGAAAATACAGTAGGATGGAATTCTAAAGTCAATGTCTGGAGTGCACGATGGGTCCAGGAGGGAATCCCGATCCCTAAAGCAGGCGACCCATTTGTTGACCATTGTTCTTTGGTGGACTGGACAGTAGGATCCTTTCTCTTGAATCGAAATTCCTGGAATATCAATGTACTGAATTGTGTGTTTAGTAAGGAGTGGATAGACAAAATTCTTATGATCCCTTTACCGATAAATGATAGGGAAGACTTTTGATCTAAGAATAGTACAGGAATGTATGACATTGAAGAGCCCAAAGCGGTGCTCGACAACAACACCACAACCCACAAGGATCAAACTTCAAGACAATCAACCAACCAACAAGGAACCAATTAAACCCGAATCACCAACAATAAACCAAGCAAACAAACAAGCTAAAATAGGGCAGCGATAATAGGCAAATGCGGAAGCGTAAAATCGCAATCAACACACACGATTTATACGTGGGAAAAACCCCCTCGATGTGAGGAGTAAAACCACGGGACTTGTTAGGAGTCCTGCCTCTTCTTCTCTTCTTATTATGAATAAATTGAGGGCAAAAGAAACCCAAATCAGTCTACAAAGGTTTCACAAACCCACCAACAACATCAACAATAAGAAACTACAATCGAGAGACAAAAGTGAAGAAATCACCAAAACGTAGGTCTTCTGTCCAGATACGATAACAGACGATCCAGAGCTCCAAATCAAAAACTGAACGGTCAAAAGATAGCCCCAAGAGCCACGAACAGGCTGACAAAATTTCAGCAAAATCGGACGGTGGGATCTCCGGCGATCTTCAGTTTAGTGGAACTGTGACTGTAAAATCCGAACTTGACTACTCTTCTCTCAACTCTCTATTTTTGTGGTTTTGTGTTTTGTGTGCTAGCTCAAGTTAGGCAGAAAAATTTAACCCTAGAAAAGCTTATATAGTCACACCAAAGCTTATAAAATAAGCCACACATATACCCACAATATTTGGGCCTTCACAAGTGGGCTGAACCCACAACAATCTCCCCCTTCAGCCCATCACGGGGAAGACGTGATCGTTCACGATCACTTGAACTTCAAACCGGCAAGCTTGCTACAAATCACAAGCTTACCTCCAGGAACTCCTTTCGTCAGCATATCAGAAGCATTCTTATCAGTGTGGACTTTCTTCAGCTTCAACTGTTTGTCTTCAATCACATCCCGTAACCAATGATACCTCACGTCAATATGCTTGGTACGAGCATGATACATAGTGTTTTTGCTCAAATCCAAGGCACTCTGACTGTCACAGAAAACGACAAACTCATGTTGCTTCAAACCCAACTCTCGAAGGAACCGTTTAAGCCATAACATCTCTTTACTTGCTTCCACGGCCGCAATATACTCCGCCTCAGTCGTCGACAAAGCTACACATTTTTGTAGCTTGGATTGCCATGAAATGGCTCCCCCTGAAAATGTAAACATATAACCTGAGGTAGACTTTCTGCTATCAAGGTCACCCGCCATATCTCAAGGCCCAGTATACCCTTCAAGAATTGGTTTACCACCTCCATAGCACAAGCTCAACTTGGAGGTACCCCGCAAATATCTGAAGATCCACTTAACTGCTTCCCAATGAACCTTACCCGGATTGGATAAGTATCTGCTCACTAAACCCACGGCATGCGCAATATCCGGTCTCGTACACACCATAGCATACATCAATGAACCCACGGCTGATGAGTAAGGAATAGTCGACATGCTTTCTTTCTCCTTTTCTGTCGTCGGACAATCTTGCTTACTAAGCTTAAAGTGAGTTGCTAGTGGTGTACTCACAGGTTTAGCATTCTTCATATTGAACCTCTCAAGCACCCGTTCAATATACTTTTCTTGTGATAGCCACAATTTCTTGGCTTTCCTATCACGAGAAATCTCTATACCCAAGATTTGCCTTGCAGGACCGAAGTCCTTCATGTCAAAAGATTTGGACAAGTCTTTCTTCAAGCATTGAATCAACTTTGCATCTTGTCCAACAATGAGCATATCATCAACATACAAAAGAAGGATAATGAAATTACCTGTAGGGAACCTTTTAAAATAGACACAAGGATCCGCCGAAGTCCGTTTATAACCATTACTAGTCATAAACGAATCAAATTTACGATACCATTGCCTCGGCGCTTGTTTAAGCCCATAAAGACTCTTCTTCAGCTTACAAACAAGCTTCTCCTTCCCTTTCTCTTCAAATCCTTCAGGTTGCTCCATATATATCTCCTCATGCAAATCTCCATGTAAGAAAGCGGTTTTCACATCGAGCTGCTCAAGCTCAAGATCAAGGCTTGCAGCTAATCCGAGAACGGTTCTAATAGAAGTCATCTTGACAACGGGAGAAAAGATTTCATCGAAATCAATACCCTTCTTCTGATTGCATCCTTTGACCACCAATCTGGCTTTCCGTTTCACAATTTTATCACCGTCTTTCTTGTTCTTGAAAACCCATCTGTTTCTCAAGACTTTCTTGCCTTTAGGAGGTTCCACAAGATCATAAGTTTCATTCTTCTTCAATGAATCCATCTCTTCTTGCATAGCATCGAGCCACACATTTTTCTCATCAAGACTCAACACTTCTTGATAATTTTCGGGCTCGCCTTCATCGGTAATAAGAAGATACTCCGAACTAGAATACCTCGTCGAAGGAATGCGCCCTCTAATAGACCTTCTAACATGGGTATCCTCAACTTGAGGGGTAGGATGCTCCCCCTGCTCATGAACCTCTTCACCATGATTATCATCTTCAAGTTGTTCGGGCTCACGATCTTCTTCTTCATCAGATGATGACTCATCAATATCATCATCGGCATCACGTACAATGCCATCAACGGGCACATCACCAACATCATAAGGTTGTACCTCGTCATCATTAGGCACCTCGACATTCTCATCATTAGGGTGATCAATGGGAATAGGTGCGAGAAGAAGACACATCATCAGTGGTATCGAAAGACAAATCTGAGGTAGAAGAGTACCTCGTACTCAAAAGATTAGCACCCCGTTCATGCTCAAAGAATACCACATCTCTACTTCTCACCACCTTCTTCTTTTCAACATCATAAAGCCTAAAACCATACTCCTCATCACCATACCCAATAAAGACACAAGGGTTGGTCTTCGAATCAAGCTTTGATCTTTGTTCTTTAGGCACATGCATAAATGCCTTACATCCAAAGACTCGAAGATGAGAGTATACAGGATCACGTCCTTTCCAGGCTCTCTCGGGAATGTCGAGACCAAGAGGAATCGAAGGAGCTCGATTAATCAAATACACAGCAGAATTTACCGCTTCACCCCAGAATGTCTTAGGAAGATCAGACATTCTAAGCATACACCTCACCTTCTCCACAATGGTTCTGTTCATCCTTTCTGCAACTCCATTATGTTGAGGTGTCCCGGGCTCCGTCCTCTCGTGTCGAATGCCATGTTGTGCGCAATAAGTTTTGAACTCACGTGACGTGTACTCGCCACCATTGTCGGACCGAAGACGCTTCAATTTCTTTTCCGACTCGCGTTCCACCATGACATGGAACTTCTTGAAAATCTCGAAAACTTGGCTTTTTGTCTTCATCATATACACCCAAGTCTTCCGAGTAGCATCATCAATAAAAGTGACAAAGTATCGATTGCCACCAAGAGACTCAACTTCAATGGGACCACAAACATCGGAGTGTACCAACTCCAACTTAACTTGCTTCCGAGTAGACTTCTTAGAAAAGGAAGCACGATGTTGTTTTCCAGCCAAACAATAATCACAAGGGTCAAGAGAAACCGTCTTATCAACAGGAATAAGTGATTTACCGGCTAAAAGCTTTATCCCCTTGTCACTCATATGTCCCAATCTTCGATGCCACAAGTTAGGAGAATTCTTATCTTCAACTGCATTCACTTCACCCGAACATATGCTCAAATATGTTTTATACAATGAGCAACACAATTAGCCTCGAGCAAGCGTCATCGAACCCTTTGAAAGTTTCCACTTACCATCACCAAAGGTATGCCTAAAGCCCTCTTGATCAAGGGCGTTTGCAGATAACAAATTGAGACCTTGGTCGGGAATATGACGCACATTCTTCAAAGTAAGAATGCATCCAACACTAGTCTTCACACGTATGTCACCAAGGCCAACAATGCTAGCGGAGCTTTGATTACCCATCTTGACACTACCAAAATCACCCGCTTGGTAATTCAAGAAATACTCTCGCCTAGGAACACAGTGATACGAAGCTCCCGTATCTATCAACCACTCTGAATCTGAAGAATCAACATGATGACACTCACTAGTTGCACAAATCAAGGCGACATCATCACCACTTTTAGAAGCGACAGTTGCAGTATTCTTATCATCTCCATCATTTTGTGAGTCTCGCTTCTTTCCTTGCTCTTTCTTGCGACGATAACAATACTTTTGAATATGACCAGGCTTGTTGCAATAATTACATGTCCTAGTTTCTTTCACATCTCTAGACTTGGACCTTTCCCTTGAGTTACCGCGGCCTTTAGGACCCTTACTCTTGCTTCTTCCTCGATTTTCAACAACAAGAGCATGTGAATTGTCGACCCCCATCTCCTTTCTTCTAATCTCTTCATTAAACATGCTTTCTTTGATCACATCCAAAGACAACACACCATTAGGAGCGGAGTTACTAATCGTCACAACCAAGGTCTCCCAACTATCCGGCAAAGAACTCAACAAAAACAACGCCTGAAGCTCATCGTCAAGAACAATCTTCATAGTAGTCAACTTGTTAATAACATCTTGAAAGTCACTAAGATGCTCGGACACGGACTTTCCACCTTTAAGTTTCAAATTAACAAGTCTTTTAATCAACGAAGCTTTGTTATGAGCGGTCTTTCTTTCATAAAGACCTTCCAATTTCTTCCACAAAGCATAAGGGTCGGACTCTTGAGACACATGGTTAAATATGCTAATATCAACCCATTGTCGAATAGTCCCCAAAGTCTTTCTTTTCATCTTTGCCCATTCTTTATCATCAATTTTCTCCGGTTTAGAAGGCTTGGTTACACTACCATCGGTATTAGTAGTTGCATCAATCGGGTCATACAAATCCTTGCAATATAACAAGTCTTCCATCATCGGTCTCCACAACGAATAATTAGTTGATGTCAATTTCACCATGGAATTCCCACTACTAGACTCCATAGATAATACCTCAAATTAACCAAAAGCTCTGAGGCCAAATGAAGAGCCCAAAGCGGTGCTCGACAACAACACCACAACCCACAAGGATCAAACTTCAAGACAATCAACCAACCAACAAGGAACCAACAAAACCCGAATCACCAACAATAAACCAAGCAAACAAACAAGCTAAAATAGGGCAGCGATAATAGGCAAATGCGGAAGCGTAAAATCGCAAACAACACACACGATTTATACGTGGGAAAAACCCCCTCGATGTGAGGAGTAAAACCACGGGACTTGTTAGGAGTCCTGCCTCTTCTTCTCTTCTTATTATGAATAAATTGAGGGCAAAAGAAACCCAAATCAGTCTACAAAGGTTTCACAAACCCACCAACAACATCAACAATAAGAAACTACAATCGAGAGACAAAAGTGAAGAAATCACCAAAACGTAGGTCTTCTGTCCAGACGCGATAACAGACGATCCAGAGCTCCAAATCAAAAACTGAACGGTCAAAAAAGTAGCCCCAAGAGCCACGAACAGGCTGACAAAATTTCAGCAAAATCGGACGGTGGGATCTCCGGCGATCTTCAGTTTAGTGGAGCTGTGACTGTAAAATCCGAACTTGACTACTCTTCTCTCAACTCTCTATTTTTGTGGTTTTGTGTTTTGTGTGCTAGCTCAAGTTAGGCAGAAAAATTTAACCCTAGAAAAGCTTATATAGTCACACCAAAGCTTATAAAATAAGCCACACATATACCCACAATATTTGGGCCTTCACAAGTGTTTGAACCCAAGCAATCTCCCTTGACCCATCACGAGGAAGACGTAATCGTTCATGATCACTTGAACTTCAAACCGGCAAGCTTGCTACAAATCACAAGCTTACCTCCAGGAACTCCTTTCGTTAGCATATCAGAAGCATTCTTATCAGTGTGGACTTTCTTCAGCTTCAACTGTTTGTCTTCAATCACATCCCGTAACCAATGATACCTCACGTCAATATGCTTGGTACGAGCATGATACATAGTGTTTTTGCTCAAATCCAAGGCACTCTGACTGTCACAGAAAACGACAAACTCATGTTGCTTCAAACCCAACTCTCGAAGGAACCGTTTAAGCCATAACATCTCTTTACTTGCTTCCACGGCCGCAATATACTCCGCCTCAGTCGTCGACAAAGCTACACATTTTTGTAGCTTGGATTGCCATGAAATGGCTCCCCCTGAAAATGTAAACATATAACCTGAGGTAGACTTTCTGCTATCAAGGTCACCCGCCATATCTGCGTCCGTATAGCCTTCAAGAACTGGTTTACCACCTCCATAGCACAAGCTCAACTTGGAGGTACCCCGCAAATATCTGAAGATCCACTTAACTGCTTCCCAATGAACCTTACCCGGATTGGATAAGTATCTGCTCACTAAACCCACGGCATGCGCAATATCCGGTCTCGTACACACCATAGCATACATCAATGAACCCACGGCTGATGAGTAAGGAATAGTCGACATGCTTTCTTTCTCCTTTTCTGTCGTCGGACAATCTTGCTTACTAAGCTTAAAGTGAGTTGCTAGTGGTGTACTCACAGGTTTAGCATTCTTCATATTGAACCTCTCAAGCACCCGTTCAATATACTTTTCTTGTGATAGCCACAATTTCTTGGCTTTCCTATCACGAGAAATCTCTATACCCAAGATTTGCCTTGCAGGACCGAAGTCCTTCATGTCAAAAGATTTGGACAAGTCTTTCTTCAAGCATTGAATCAACTTTGCATCTTGTCCAACAATGAGCATATCATCAACATACAAAAGAAGGATAATGAAATTACACAGGGACCCTTTTAAAATAGACACAAGGATCCGCCGAAGTCCGTTTATAACCATTACTAGTCATAAACGAATCAAATTTACGATACCATTGCCTCGGCGCTTGTTTAAGCCCATAAAGACTCTTCTTCAGCTTACAAACAAGCTTCTCCTTCCCTTTCTCTTCAAATCCTTCAGGTTGCTCCATATATATCTCCTCATGCAAATCTCCATGTAAGAAAGCGGTTTTCACATCGAAATTTGCTCAAGCTCAAGATCAAGGCTTGCAGCTAATCTGAGAACGGTTCTAATAGAAGTCATCTTGACAACGGGAGAAAAGATTTCATCGAAATCAATACCCTTCTTCTGATTGCATCCTTTGACCACCAATCTAGCTTTCCGTTTCACAATTTTATCACCGTCTTTCTTGTTCTTGAAAACCCATCTGTTTCTCAAGACTTTCTTGCCTTTAGGAGGTTCCACAAGATCATAAGTTTCATTCTTCTTCAATGAATCCATCTCTTCTTGCATAGCATCGAGCCACACATTTTTCTCATCAAGACTCAACACTTCTTGATAATTTTCGGGCTCGCCTTCATCGGTAATAAGAAGATACTCCGAACTAGAATACCTCGTCGAAGGAATGCGCCCTCTAATAGACCTTCTAACATGGGTATCCTCAACTTGAGGGGTAGGATGCTCCCCCTGCTCATGAACCTCTTCACCATGATTATCATCTTCAAGTTGTTCGGGCTCACGATCTTCTTCTTCATCAGATGATGACTCATCAATATCATCATCGGCATCATGTACAATGCCATCAACGGGCACATCACCAACATCATAAGGTTGTACCTCGTCATCATTAGGCACCTCGACATTCTCATCATTAGGCTGATCAACAGGAATAGGTACAGGAGAAGACACATCATCAGTGGTATCAAAAGACAAATCTGAGGTAGAAGAGTACCTCGTACTCAAAAGATTAGCACCCCGTTCATGCTCAAAGAATACCACAACTCTACTTCTCACCACCTTCTTCTTTTCAACATCATAAAGCCTAAAACCATACTCCTCATCACCATACCCAATAAAGACACAAGGGTTGGTCTTCGAATCAAGCTTTGATCTTTGTTCTTTAGGCACATGCATAAATGCCTTACATCCAAAGACTCGAAGATGAGAGTATACAGGATCACGCCCTTTCCAGGCTCTCTCGGGAATGTCGAGACCAAGAGGAATCGAAGGAGCTCGATTAATCAAATACACAGCAGAATTTACCGCTTCACCCCAGAATGTCTTAGGAAGATCAGACATTCTAAGCATACACCTCACCTTCTCCACAATGGTTCTGTTCATCCTTTCTGCAACTCCATTATGTTGAGGTGTCCCGGGCTCCGTCCTCTCGTGTCGAATGCCATGTTGTGCGCAATAAGTTTTGAACTCACGTGACGTGTACTCGCCACCATTGTCGGACCGAAGACGCTTCAATTTCTTTTCCGACTCGCGTTCCACCATGACATGGAACTTCTTGAAAATCTCGAAAACTTGGCTTTTTGTCTTCATCATATACACCCAAGTCTTCCGAGTAGCATCATCAATAAAAGTGACAAAGTATCGATTGCCACCAAGAGACTCAACTTCAATGGGACCACAAACATCGGAGTGTACCAACTCCAACTTAACTTGCTTCCGAGTAGACTTCTTAGAAAAGGAAGCACGATGTTGTTTTCCAGCCAAACAATAATCACAAGGGTCAAGAGAAACCGTCTTATCAACAGGAATAAGTGATTTACCGGCTAAAAGCTTTATCCCCTTGTCACTCATATGTCCCAATCTTCGATGCCACAAGTTAGGAGAATTCTTATCTTCAACTGCATTCACTTCACCCGAACATATGCTCAAATATGTTTTATACAATGAGCAACACAATTCGCCTCGAGCAACTGTCATCGAACCCTTTGAAAGTTTCCACTTACCATCACCAAAGGTATGCCTAAAGCCCTCTTGATCAAGGACGTTTGCAGATAACAAATTCAGACGTAGATCAGGAATATGACGCACATTCTTCAAAGTAAGAATGCATCCAACACTAGTCTTCACACGTATGTCACCAAGGCCAACAATGCTAGCGGAGCTTTGATTACCCATCTTGACACTACCAAAATCACCCGCTTGGTAATTCAAGAAATACTCTCGCCTAGGAACACAGTGATACGAAGCTCCCGTATCTATCAACCACTCTGAATCTGAAGAATCAACATGATGACACTCACTAGTTGCACAAATCAAGGCGACATCATCACCACTTTTAGAAGCGACAGCTGCAGTATTCTTATCATCTCCATCATTTTGTGAGTCTCGCTTCTTTCCTTGCTCTTTCTTGCGACGATAACAATACTTTTGAATATGACCAGGCTTGTTGCAATAATTACATGTCCTAGTTTCTTTCACATCTCTAGACTTGGACCTTTCCCTTGAGTTACCGCGGCCTTTAGGACCCTTACTCTTGCTTCTTCCTCGATTTTCAACAACAAGAGCATGTGAATTGTCGACCCCCATCTCCTTTCTTCTAATCTCTTCATTAAACATGCTTTCTTTGATCACATCCAAAGACAACACACCATTAGGAGCGGAGTTACTAATCGTCACAACCAAGATCTCCCAACTATCCGGCAAAGAACTCAACAAAAACAACGCCTGAAGCTCATCGTCAAGAACAATCTTCATAGTAGTCAACTTGTTAATAACATCTTGAAAGTCACTAAGATGTTCGGACACGGACTTTCCACCTTTAAGTTTCAAATTAACAAGTCTTTTAATCAACGAAGCTTTGTTATGAGCGGTCTTTCTTTCATAAAGACCTTCCAATTTCTTCCACAAAGCATAAGGGTCGGACTCTTGAGACACATGGTTAAATATGCTAATATCAACCCATTGTCGAATAGTTCCCAAAGTCTTTCTTTTCATCTTTGCCCATTCTTTATCATCAATTTTCTCCGGTTTAGAAGGCTTGGTTACACTACCATCGGTATTAGTAGTTGCATCAATCGGGTCATACAAATCCTTGCAATATAACAAGTCTTCCATCATCGGTCTCCACAACGAATAATTAGTTGATGTCAATTTCACCATGGAATTCCCACTACTAGACTCCATAGATAATACCTCAAATTAACCAAAAGCTCGAGGCCAAATGAAGAGCCCAAAGCGGTGCTCGACAACAACACCACAACCCACGAGGATCAAACTTCAAGACAATCAACCAACCAACAAGGAACCAACAAAACCCAAATCACCAACAATAAACCAAGCAAACAAACAAGCTAAAATAGGGCAGCGATAATAGGCAAATGCGGAAGCGTAAAATCGCAAACAACACACACGATTTATACGTGGGAAAAACCCCCTCGATGTGAGGAGTAAAACCACGGGACTTGTTAGGAGTCCTGCCTCTTCTTCTCTTCTTATTATGAATAAATTGAGGGCAAAAGAAACCCAAATCAGTCTACAAAGGTTTCACAAACCCACCAACAACATCAACAATAAGAAACTACAATCGAGAGACAAAAGTGAAGAAATCACCAAAACGTAGGTCTTCTGTCCAGATGCGATAACAGACGATCCAGAGCTCCAAATCAAAAACTGAACGGTCAAAAGATAGCCCCAAGAGCCACGAACAGGCTGACAAAATTTCAGCAAAATCGGACGGTGGGATCTCCGGCGATCTTCAGTTTAGTGGAACTGTGACTGTAAAATCCGAACTTGACTACTCTTCTCTCAACTCTCTATTTTTGTGGTTTTGTGTTTTGTGTGCTAGCTCAAGTTAGGCAGAAAAATTTAACCCTAGAAAAGCTTATATAGTCACACCAAAGCTTATAAAATAAGCCACACATATACCCACAATATTTGGGCCTTCACAAGTGGGCTGAACCCACAACAGACATGCAGTCTGGTTATACAACGACATTAGATAATTTTCTTCAAGGAAAACTCTCAAACCGAGACTTAGATAGGGCTAGTTCGACTTTTGCATCCTTCTATAAAAAACTTTGGAGACTTCCAGGGCCAAGAGAATGGAAAATCCTGCTGTGGAAAATTCTTAATTCGTGTCTCTCTATCGGAGAGAAATTTAGTAGGAGAAAGTTGGATTATGTTAATGGTTGTAGGGTTTGTGGGAATCTTGAAGAAGAGGAGACCTATGATCATCTTTTCAAGGAATGCCAGTTTACGAGGAGACTTTGGCTTGGATGCAATTTGGGTATTAGAGTGTTAGACGTAGAGTGCTGCTCTGTGCAGGAATGGATTTGTAACTAGTTAGTTTTTATGGGGAATAAAGGAAACAAAAATATCGAAGAAGTCTGTTGGAGGCAGATCCAATTCATTGCAATGTTGTGGACTATCTGGTTAGCGAGAAACGGCGCAATTTTCAAATCTAAAAATGTTAATCCAAGGGATTACATGTTTGCTCACAATGCTCTGGTTTTGGAAGCTTTGGATGCGTGGAGATATCGGATAGCAAAAGAAAGCCTTTCTAACGAAAATCGTGCACTTTGTTACGATATAGGTGTGAATGAGGAAGACTCAACTGACAAATATCAATGCTTTCTGGTTGCCACGGTTAATTGCAGGAACAACTACACCATACAGGTAGATGCCACCTGGACAGTAGATGGAAATGCGACTGCAGGTTGGATTTTAGAGAACGGAAATGCAGTAGTGAAGAAGACTAAGACCTTCAAAGCAGAATCAGCATTGCAGGCCGAGGCTTTGGGCATTAGGGAGGCGGTGTCTTGGGCACTGACTGAGAACATTCTACATGTGTTTTATTTTTTGCGACTGCTTAAAGATTATACAACAACTCAAGTTTCCGAACCAATCCAGCCACTCTATTTCCATCATTTTGGAAGATCTTTTATGTTTATCGCTTTCTTTTCATTGCTTATGTATTAGTTATCGTCCATGGTCCGAAATCACCAACGCCCATAACTTGGCAAGGTCTATAAGGCGTAGGTGACTTTGAGACTTTTACCAGTCGGCAAAAAAAAAATGACGGATTGATGAAATGGCCTACATATTGGAGATGAATGATTGATGAAATGGAGTGGGAATTAAGAGAAAGAAGTTTAGAGGATGAAACTGAAATTGAAAAATTAGGAGCAACGTTAGTTTTGACGGATTTTTAGACATAATTTACTTTAAGTACCATTCAACAACAAAAAAAAAAAAATTCAAATGTTGATACTGTTTGACAAAAAAGAAATGTTAAGTACTATTTGGACATTTGAGATAAATGTTTGATGCGTTTTGACAAAAAACCCCTTTTTTTTTTTACAAGTTTGGTGAGATATATGAGGGTAATTTCCCATTTTACAAGTAACCCTTATAGAATGATCGTATTTATGAATTATGATTAGGTTGCAGTTTCAAAATTAGAAAGAATATTAGTAAAACATCGTAATAAGATTATAGAGAAGGTATGTAATATGTAAAAGTGAGACTAGCATAATACCCGTGCATAAATGCACGGGATGTATAAAAATAAGTTAATAGTTAATTGAAAATTTTGGTAATTAAAATCAAAAATAATACTTCGTAGTAATAATATAAACGAAACTTAAATAAACATGTATTTTAAGACCCAAAATACAACAAACTGTAATTTACCCGACCGCGTATTTAGTTAACATGTAACCCGCTTATATGACTTATTTAAAGCAGTTAAGTATTATGAAAATATTTAAATCATTCGGCCCATAATTGTCTTCTTATTAACCCGTTTAATAGGTTTGAAAGTGTCAATTTTGATTTTTCTTAATTAACTATCAAAATTAAGATGAAATAAACGTTGAAAATTGTAACAAAAAAATTAGAATAATTGAACATTTGAATTTTTTTTATACAAATATAGTTACAAATTTATTTTAAATTATATCATAGTGTGGCAAAAACCGATCAAAGTATCGCAATACATTGTCTTAAAATTCACCATTTATTATCATAATATGGTAAAACGCGCTTAAAATGTTATATTGAAAACACATTAAATAAAAATGGATGGATTGATAATTAATTAATTAATTAATATAAATTAAAACCCAGAGGATAGTCAAAAAAATTGGTCTCGCATGCCCACATGTGAGCAATCATACGTCTCCCGAGTGCGGATCAAGTATACAAATAGAGTAAAGAGAAGGTCAAGTATACACTTCATAACTTTGTGTATTCTGGTTTATATTGAAATGAGACTGGACAATATAACACGGGGAGTTCAATCATGCGGTGCAGTATTTTGAGTGCTAATTTTTATCTTCAGGGACGCATGGCCTCCAAGTCGTACCTTGCGGAAGATCCATCAGGCTGATGCCCTTGGCCGTCAACTCGCTCCTGATCTCGTCGCTTCTGGCAAAATTTTTGTTCTTCCTAGCCAACGCTCTTTCTTCAATCATGCTCAACACTTCATCTTCAGTCAGTTTTGCTCTGATCAATGCCTTTTCCTTCAATTGCTGTAGAACCTGTAACACAGGCGATAGTACTGCGCTTAGATTCCAACAAACGGAAAAAACCAGGTGCTTTCCTCAAAGAACTTGACAATTTACTACCAAAAGAGTAGTACTTCCATTCTATTTCGTTCTGAAATGGAGTTTCAGGCAAGTTCTTGCAACTTCCAGCCAGTTTCTTAATGCAAAATCAATAGTTTAAATCCAATCCTTCATTAGCACAAATCAATATTTTAGATATGGCCACAATGATACCTCGTTGTAAGATGCGGTAGAAAGCAACCCTAGCACATCCAAAACGTTCCTGATTGTTGCCTCCAAATCAGTCAGCGACTGGACAGCTAACTGCTTCTGTTGTTTTGGCTTTTTCTGTCAAATATCAATTGTGTGTCCATCAAATGCTCCAAAAAGTCAGACAAATTGTGTTTAGTTCATACTCACATCTTTCTTGTATCAACACCATTAGACTTCGGTGATTCAAACGATATTATTTCGACCGATGTTATCTAGGTTTATACACATACTCTACCTGATGGTAGAAATGAGTATAGAAGTAGTTGCTACGACAGATCAGACGCCATTTCTAGAGATAAACCTACCTTAAGCCCGTTAAGTTCGTTGTTTATGGACCTCAAAGCATCTTGTAGACTACCCTTCAATATATCTGCAGCGTGCAGATCATCAAGCATTTTGATCTCAAAATCTTCCTTCAGCTTCTCAGATTCAGAGGGTTTATCAGTTTTTTTGCTGACAGGTTTAGCTTTTTCGTTTACCTTCTCTTGCAATGAACTTAAAGCTTCGCTGCAATCTTGCAAAGTCTGAAAAATAGAAACAAATTATAACAGATCTTCTTGGTAAAAAATCTGTATTAGAAAGACAAATGGAGAACATTACATAGATAAACATAAAAGACCAACAGTTGTTACACAATTCATAAAACACATAAAAGCCACCATTTCTACTTGTCAACTATGATACTTGGCGCTTATTATTGTACATTTTTGTTTCGTAAACAGTTTACCAAATTGATGAGTTTACATTGATAATGTTTGCATCACATAAGTTTGAAGATTTTTTTTATCTTCAAAGATTTAGTGCGCTTATAAAAACACATTATTGCTAGCAACAGCTTTCAGGCCTGGGCACAAACTCTTTCGGGAGACGCAAAAGACCTGGCAATGCACACGCATCCCCAATTCTCATGGCAGTTCGTCTTTCAAAACATATTTTTGATTGCAATTATTTTACTAACCCTTGTTCAAAAATGATACACTAAACGAGGAAAAATATGTGAAAATTTATTGGCATCCACAGCATAGATTAACCATAATCCATCCATACATTACTCCTCAAGAAGCAATAACTATTCAAAATTTGCAGTTCAAACAAGAATGCAAAATGCGGGTTATACATAAACTCTCCACAAAGTGAGCAATTTTTGAAAACAAAGATAGATTAAACAAAGTATATCATCACATTTACACCCTATACACTTTTTTTCAAAATAGAGAAAAAAAGAAATTGGTCCGATGGAAGAATGAATCAAGAATAATTGGCTGCTTTCCCTAAGATAAAAAAACGAATCACACTTTGTGCTTTTATACCCAAATAACTCGGCAAAAAGCGAGGAACAAATATCCATTACAGGGACCTTAGGACATACAAAACCTATTTTTTTTTACGATTGGCGATATATATCAAAACTTGCTTCTGCGGCAAAAAAGTAAATGTTGCACGGAGGACAAACAAACACCAAGAAATACAATGGGAAATGAAAAACCTGAAGGACAGATACCTGATAAATTCGATACACTGCATCAGAAGCAAGTTCTGTTTGAGGCAGCGAAAAATTGACAGGAGAATCGTAGTTCATGCTTAGCAAGAAATACCTCAGCGCTAGGGGATGGTAAAGCTTAGTCACCTAGGAATATGACAAAAATCACGCATCAGAAGACTGCAAACACCATACTAGAAACAATACCAGAATATGATAACAGCTTGTAACATTTCACATCCAACCTCACGAATAGTAAAGTAGTTTCCTGTTGACTTAGACATCTTCTCACCATTTATATTCACGAATCCATTATGCACCCAGTAACCAATGTGTGCGTCTTCACATGCAGCACAGCTCTGCGCTAGTTCATTTTCATGATGAGGAAAGATTAAATCAATTCCGCCACCATGGATATCAAACGAGTATGACAGATACTTAGCACTCATTGCACTGCATTCTATGTGCCATCCAGGTCTTCCATTGCCCCATGGACTCGGCCAAAATATTTCGCCAGGCTTTGCTGACTGCAAAACATGGTGTGTCACAACAACATGACAGCAACATGGCAATAATGAATAATTGGATATAGAGTGATGGCTGATTTCTACATACCTTCCATAAAGCAAAATCTGCAAAATTCCGTTTTCTATGATCTACTGAAACTCGTTCACCAGGCCTATTGTCCTCAAGATTTCGGTTAGATAATTGGCCATATTTTTTGAACTTGTCGACTGAAAAATACACATCTCCATCGTCAAGACTGTATGCACAATCTTTTTTTATAAGCTGCAAACAAGCAAATGGCAAAGTAACATAAGGATAGCCGTGCAACGAACACAACAATGGTTTCAAGAGAAACTTGTTTATTTATGATGATAAAAAGGAAGTTGTGACAAGAACATAATTCTTTCCGTATATCATATAGTAATTAATAAGGAAGTTCTCTTTCTGTATTTGTAGTTACTTTCAATACTCCAAGGAATGAGGATAAAAGCAAGCCATTAACACCCATTAAGACTTATGAACATGTATAATCTAATTATATGCAACTTAATGTCATCAAGTTCAATGTTTCAAAGAAGTGCTACAAATAAGACCCTGTCAATAATAGTTTGAAAAGTCTAAACACAATTTATAAGATTGTAGCTTTCCTCTTATTTCTTACTCCTTCATACATCTTATTTTGTTACATATGCCTTTCGCACATATGTCGAGACTTGAGACACATATTGTAACATTTATATCATATTTTGATATTCGCACTCTACTAAAAAATATTACTCGTAAATAAGATCCCATATGACAATATTTGCTCTAGTATACTGCAAACAATAACAAATATTCTATAAGTTGATGAATGTCAAAAAAAATATAATTAATTGACTGGATGGAGTATTATTTGTTTTGTCGCCCATGGTATTATTTCTCAGTTTGAAACTTTATCTAGCAATTGATAAGCAGCTTGATATCAGTCTATGTGATGTCAAGAAGACTGAGATTGGATTGTTTGGACTAGGATGATTTGTTGTCAGAGAGAGAGAGAGAGAGAGAGAGGTGTGTTTACGATTGCAAATTTGAAATGGTAACAAAGGAGTAACTAACTGTTTTTACCTGTTCGATCAATTCAATTATATCTTCAATGTGATCAGAAACACGCGGCTCAATAGTAGGGCGCAAGCACTGTAAATCATCCATGTCCTTCAAAAACTCTTTGCAATAGTTATCACTTAACTTCAATGGGTCACTCAATGGATCATCTGGATTCTTCTCTTTTGCTCTATTAATAATCTAAACCATTCATACAACAAAAGCAATGCATCAGTCAAAACCTGAAATGGAAAAGAGTCCATAAACTGATAGTTTTAAGTTACGAAAATATGACATAACTTTCTACTCCGTAATAAGTAATAATCATTTAAAAACAGAGTTTCGCCAACGCGACTTCTAGGGAGGATCAGTATTTGATGTATGACCTTGACAGAAAACAATGCTAAAAATAAATGATGTTGCGGGATAGTACTTGTAACGGCCATTGCAATTATCTCCGCATTATTCTTTTAGAGCAAGTTTTTTCCAATATTTCATCTTCTATAGCATATTTTGTATCTTATTTAAAATGTATGGACTATAATCAATATGACCAACATCATATGATACCACACTGTTTTCTAAAAAAAAAAAAGCCTGCCTGTAGCATCAAGTTGACCGATGCACATCGTATGTCGGTCGTGTTGGACAATTTTCTCCAACATTTTATCTATCCGGTACACCTCATGATATCTTGTGTCCGCAACTGCGGCCTTCAAACCGATACATCTCGAGTTATACAAGATATATAAGAACAGCATAAGAACCATGGTCAAGATATAGGAACGACATGACTTTCTCCTATATGTCCTCAGAAATATGAATATGGACTCAAAACCTAACCATCATCTTAAATGACCCTCAATGGAAAAACACGTGTTCAACGACTACGAGATGACTAAAGAACCACAAGATCTTATAAGCCTTTTTTTTACTCAGTAATCAGTAGGGAACACCTCAAAACTAAGGAACAGAAGACTCATTTGATCCATCAAAGATAACTGAGTCACTGAACTCATACCCTAAGTGTCGGATGAAAATAAGAGTATCATATACGAGCAACCACGGCATTTTTAAAGTATAGAAGACCTAAACAGTCCAAAGGTATCAACACAATCCATATCCTTCCCACCATACAGCATATATCCAAACAAATGCCACTATTCATAAATTTGCCTTTTTAAACTACAGCAACGAAATTAAAGACATGCCAACTTTCGTCTCAGCTAGAAAGTTGTAGCTTCACGGCCTACAACCTCTCAGGTCAGATATGGTATGAACTTAGGGGGTGTTTGGTTGAGGGGTTTCAAGAAAGAGAAAGGGAAACAAGGAGCTCAAAACCCTTTGTTGTTGTTTGTTTGATGATTTCAATCATTCCCTTTCTCCTTTTTCCCTTTTCAGTAAACCCTTTTTGGGCTTAATTTCTCTCCCCCCTCCCCCTCCTCTTACTAATTTTCATTCCCTTCTATTCAACCCCTCATCCTCTTCCCTCATAATTTCAAATAAACAAATCCTAAATTAGTACGGCGACTACGCAACCACACTCCGGCGACTACGCAACCACACTCCGGCGACCCAACTTTCTCCGGTGACGACGCAGCCACACTCCGGTTATTGAAGTCCGGCCACCCGCCGGTACCCATTTTAAGTCCCACGCAGCCACTCCCCCAATGTTATCTTTTTTTTTTTCTCTAATTTTGGATGAATTTTTTGATTTTTAAATATTTGTTTACTGAATATATATATGTAACAAATTTATCAAATTTTGATGTCATTGTTGTTGAAAGTTAAATGAATTGCTTATCACAATGAGTTCTCAAAGTTAAATGATATGCTTTTTCAACGTTAATGGCTTTGTTTGGTTGAGTTTGTTCTGCTCTGTATCATGGCAAATTGTAGTACTGCAATATTTAGGTATTGTTGGTGATGAATATAAGTAGTCAATACGAAGTAGTTGTTTATTTAGAATAAATCATTTGAAAATAAAATGTAATTTTATTTAAATTAGGTTCAATGAGTATAATTTTAAAGGTAAAAGATAACTTTATGAAAAAAAAAAATCGATTCCCCTGTTTAAAACCAAACAACTGTAAAGAGAATCAACAGGATTACCAATTCCTTTTCAGGTTTAACCAAACGGCCACCTAAAAAGAGAGTAATCCCATTCTTTTCTCCTTATTTCCCTTTCTGATTCCTTTTCTCTTTCCTCCGTACATACCAAACGCCCCCTTAAAAGGAAAGTGAAGAAGCATAAGATCACATTTAACTACGCAGGACTTCTCAGAAAATCTATCAGATGAAAATTAGAATTAATGGCAAAAACATAACGGCGTGGCCAATAAAGTGGCTACAGTATAATAAATATGTTTCCGTGATTGAGGGAATCAGGATAATAAATAATGTAGCCGCACCTAGTCACGATTCTAATAACATATTGCAAGGGAGTTTCAAGCAGTGTAACAATAAGATGATTGCTGCAAACTTCATGAAATATAATTTCATAGAGTGGCTTGTGTTGACTGTGGACATAGGATCGATATTTTTTATGCAATGAAGATGAGAGAATGACATGAAAAGATTTTGCCTTTCTGAATTTTGAAACTCCTAAAATTCCTCCCATATTCACAGTGAAACAAGTAACTTTTCTCATAGCCACACAAAAGAGATTTGGACAACATAAACCAACTATGGTTCCATTCAAATCATAAATATATTGCAAATATTACGCTAACGTCAAACTCACAAAAAAAACCCAGCATCAGATTTTTAAGCACGGACAAATGACCATCGGATTTTTCTACCATAAGAACTCAGTGAAAGCTGCATTGATGGTTCCAAATTTGTATAGATGCCTAAAGACAAACAAAAATCGAACCTTATCATCCACATCAGTAAAATTTCGAACATAAGTAACTTCATAGCCCAAATACTTCAATAATCTGCAAAGTTACAGTTTAGAGTTAATAATTACAAGATCCTTACTGACTACAGTATCCACAAAAGCAGATATAAATGACAAAACAAAATAACAGTTGTTGTATCAACTTTACATAATAAGAGAAGTATGGATATACAATCATTGTGAAGGGGAACACATTTCATAGCATTTGTTTTACCTCAGATATTAGTGTTAGGTAAAAAGATATAACAAATAATAACCCGATTCGAAATTGAATTCTCCATGATAGTAAACCGACACAAAATTCCCTAAATTTAAAAAATTAAAGTTCATACACTTCCCTAAATTTAATAAATTTATGAATTTACAATTCCAACAAATTATAACTTAGAGTATCACTGTATAATCACTCATACAATAAACAAGACACAAAATTCAACCATCATTCAATCGAAATACACTATTTACAATGTACAAAACTAAAATTAACCTCAAAGATACAATGTACAAAACTAAAATCAAACATACAATTCAAACAAATTCTAACTCAGAGTATAGCTGCATAATCATTCATACAATAAACTAAAACACAAAATTCAACCATCATTTAATCGAAATAAACTGATTACAGTTCACAAAACTCAAATTAACCGAAAATAAAATTGTAGAAATGTTACCGAAAGAGGACATCGAAAGCAACATAAGCTCGAGCATGACCGATGTGGCTGAAATCATAAGCAGTAACGCCACACACATACATTCCAACTTTATTGGGAACTTTCGGTACGAACACCTCTTTCTTCTTCGTCATTGTGTTGTAGAGCATCAATGGCGGCCGATTTGAGTTTGAATTTGAATTTGAATTTGAACTCGCGCTTTCTTCCGCCATTGTTGATTCCTCGGAGAAAAACCCTAAAAACCCTAATTTCTTTCTCCGGCGACTTAAACGAGATAAAGTCAGAGGGAAACGGCTGCTAAGGCAAGGGTTGTTCAGACAAAAATTAATACGGCCTAAACTATTTGGAAAGGAATTTAGTGTGAAAAAGATTTGGTATAAAAACTAAAAAGTACTCCTTGTACAAATTTTACGGTGCAAAATAACTATAGGGAAATTTTCATTTGTGCTCCTGAAGAAATGACTTTTCTCACTTGTACCCCTACAATTCTCATAATCTCAATTATACCCCTGAACTTTATTAGTGAATATCAAGCATAACCAAAATTGATTTAGACGTTAATTGGAGTAAATTAATTGTCTTCTTGGCATTAATTAAGCACATGACATGGATTCCAATTATGCTCCACCAATTAAGAAACTCGTTTTTATGATCTTTACCCTAATTTTCGCCAAAATTAATTGGATTTAAGGTGACACTTAATAGCTCCAATTAACATTTAAACCAATTTTGGTCACATATGACCTTCACTAATAAATGTTAAGGGTATAACTGAGATTAAGAGAATTGCAGGGGTACAAGTGAGAAAAGTCATTCCTTTAGGGGCACAGATGAGAATTACCCATAACTATATTACTCGTATCTTTCAAAAGTAACTTTTTTTTTTTTTTTTTTCAAAAGTAACTTATTTTTTTATTTTTTTTAGATGACGTGAGGAATCATGGTAGATTATCTTTGAGGCATGATAGCTGAAACCATACAGCTGACGATCGTGATCCGATTAAGCGTAAACGAGTTTCTAACATTCCCCCACAAGATTGCTCTTTGAGGGAATTAAACCTAAGACCCATGGGAATTTCACCCATATTTTAACCACTATACCAGACCCTTGCGAATATTTGAAATGTAACAATATTTTAAAAAAAAAAAAATGTACTTTATTATTTGACTTGTAAAGTAACTTGTTGCAAATATTTGACTTGTTATAACCACTAGACCATGCCTCAAGTTTCTAACTTATTATTTGACATGTAAAGTAACGGTAACTTGTTGCAAATATAACTCTATTATACGTGAAATGTAACAATATTTAAAAAAAACGTACTTTAGAAACAAATCCTTACGAGTTACGACAAGCTATGAACAACAAAAAAAGTTCAATTTATATACATCTTTGCTACTTTTGCTAGTGAATAACGTAGCATTAAAATGATAATTGTAATAATTGATAATAATAGCGAAAAATAGAATAAGGTGCATAATAATAATTAAGATAAGATTTTTATGTGTGGGTAAGGGTGTAATTGTCTAAAATAACTATGGTGAAGAAGTTAATGATGTCTTATTGTATGAGGCAACCTCACCATATAATTATTCAAAATAGTAATATAAGACTCCCATAAAACGGTCTTATCTATGGGTTGTGTGAAACGGTTTGATTTTTGACCCATTTTACTTAAAACCCAAAAAAATAGTTGCATTAGATGCATATACTCCGTAAATTCATGTTGGCATTCTAAAATTTTTTGGATTCCCAAAACCCTCCTTGTAAATTGTCTTTCTACCAACATGTATACTTTTATAATATTTTTTTTTTCTTTTTCCATCTTCACGAACACATTTACCTTGCATACGATGGAGGTTAACTCGTCAATTACCGAGGATATCTGTTGGAGATAGATCCAACCTAATATAAATTCCCACATTGCGTCCCACATCGGTTGTGAGATGAGAGTTGGTCTTGTTTATAAGGCTAGGCGCTACTCCTCCTATTGCCAATTGGTTTTAGGATGAAACCTCCTAAACCTTATAAACGGACTCTCTCATACTCTCGGGTGTGGCCCAGGCCCGTGGAATTTAACATGGTATCAGAGCCCATGGTTGTGTGACCTGGGACTCTCGTTAAACTGGGCCTTTGTGTGCTTCTGGAAGAGAGGATTATTTCCCCCCAGTTTGCGTTGTACAGCTGGAAGAGAGGCAAGTGCCCCCCAGTCTGGTTTGAAAGTGGGCTTGCATGTGAGGGGGCGTGTTGGAGATGGATCCAGCCTAATATAAATTCCCACATTGCGTCCCACATCGGTTGTGAGATGAAAGTTGGTCTTGTTTATAAGGCTAGGGGCTACTCCTCCTATTGTCAATTGGTTTTAGGATGGAACCTCCTAGACCTTATGAGCGGACTCTCTCATACTCTCGGGTGTGGCCCAGGCCCGTGGAATTTAACAATATCTTTCGAACTTTTAAATAGTTATCAATTTTACCTACAATAGTGTTAATTTTGTAAGAAAATATAGGTATTTTACATTTTTGGCTTAAAATTATTCTGAAGACAAGTTTCCAAAATAATTACGGAGTATATTTCTTTTCTTTTTTAAAAAATTTAACAACAATAAACCATCTTATTACTCATCTTCCATTGATAAATCATCCTTCTTTTAATCCCTAAATAAACTCAATTATGATAAACATCTTCTTTAAATAGACTCGATGACCTGCTACTTGTTTAACAGGTTAATTTAATTAATTTTGTCCTCATTCTTCACTTACACCACCATTCTAATTATTATAACTAGCTCCCACCACCACTTGCCGCCCTCATTTCCACCTCCCTCCACCACCATTAAACCACACCAAATCGATATCAATTGTTAAAATATGTGAATTATTTTATATTCATTCTTAACAATCAAATGGTGATAATACACGAACACCGCATTCCTCGTTAATGTCCTCTCCTTGGTAAATCAACAACCACGAGTTCCATCATTGTGGATAGGGGAAAGCAAATCTTGGTCCGGACTGGAAAATTGAATCGGACCGGTCCATTTGGTCCAGACTGAACCCGGATCGAGGATTTGTCGGTCTGGTCCTCGGTCCATTTCTTTTCTCCGATTTGGTCTTCGGTCCATTTGGTCCAGGTTTTGAGTTGGACCAAAGCTATTCGGTCCGGGTTTGGTCCGAACCAAGTAGTTCTTGGTCCAGTCCTTGGTCCACCTAAAAAAAAATATTTGATCTTCGGTCCGGTCCGGTTTGGTCCAGTCTTGGACCGATGCTCTGCCCTAATTGTGGACCCCAATTCTCTCTCTCAGATATGAACGACTCTACCGGTGTCGACACCACCATGTTGTCCTCCTCCATCATCCGCTCTCTTAGTACATGCCGAAGATTATACTGCCATTAATAGCGGCCTTAGGCCACAATATGAATATTATGAGTACTAATTAGAGTACTAGTTAACTTAGGTCTTGTAAATTTATTCCTCCACAATGGCCAAAACTATCAGTAAGTAATGAAGTTCTTCAAAGCAAAAATTCCAACAAACATGTAGTTCCATGTAACAAGGCTTCTTTCAGGCATTTTATCGAACACCTTCTGTGTAGATATTACATTCAAATTTTTCTGATACATCACCTGCTATAACATTAAAACCAAATTGTATACAACAATTTATGGAGGTGGTGCAGCACCTAGGTGGTGGTGGTGGTCCTAGTCGTGGTCGGTTTAGAGGTGCTGGTAGTGAAGAAGGTGAAGGAGTAGTCATTAGTTAGTTTGGTTTATGTGAATTATCACAAAAATTTGAAGGATATGGAGGTTTTTTTTATCAACGATATGGAGGTGAAAGATAGTGATGGTGGTTGTTTCATTTTTGGAGAGCAAGGAGAAGGGTAACCTAATTTTTCAGGTCACCAATTGGTAAAATATGAAGCGGGTCTATTTAGAGAAGATGGTTGTTATAGTTCGGTTTATTTTAGGATTAAAAGAATGATGGTTTATTATTAGAAGATGAGTAATAGGATGATTTATTCATGTTAAATTTTTCTTTCTGTTTTTTGGTAAAACGTAAGATATCATTAATAGCACGACAAAAACAAATTACAACGTTCAATACATCTGAGCTTCAAGTAGAGTAATGACTACGAATAATCTACCAAATAACATCTACATCAGCACTCTCATTGGTACTCAACAAATTCCATTTCTTCATACGCAAAATAGCATTAGCCAAAACCTGTTTACATACCCATTCAGGCCTTTTGACCACCTTGTGTAAACGACAATGATTCCTCTCCTTCCACACCCAATACATAAGAGCACATACTACCAGATTTAGCACCATTCGCTTCACCTTAGATAGTCTTCTCACACGAAGACACCAAAATCAAATCCTGTGAACATTGTTTTGCAATCCAAATCGTTTGTCAATAACACTTAAACAAAACAGGCTAAATTTACAGTTAAAAAATAGATGATCAACTGATTCAGTCAGTTCACCACACAAATAACACAAGCAGGAATCAGTAATGTCATACATATAAAGTTTGTCAATAGTTAATAATCTCCCTTGCACAATGAGGCAAACTATGAATGCATGCTTGGGAATATTGAACTTATTCCAAACAAACATTCTCCAAGTTTGCTTATCCTTAATACCTTACAACCATTTATACCCCAACTTGATGGTATATTCTCCCTCTTGCCAATCAACATCTCTAAAACCACACTTAAACATCTCCTTAATCTAACAGACCTATTTTCAAGACCAACTAGATGAGCTGGTAGAAGTATAACTCATCCAATCAGCCCCCTTCAAGTATACCTGGTGCACCCACCTAACCCACAGCCTATCTTTCTCAATAGCAACCCACCAAGTCAATTTAGCTACAACAGCTCTGTTCCAAGTAACATGGTCTTACAGTCTTGAATGCCTAGCCCTCCTTTATTCTTAAGCCTGCAAACAGTATTCTAACTAACCAAAGAACTCTTGTGATAATTTTCATTGTCATCCCACAAAAAATTCCTACAAATAGAGATGATTCTTTGAAGAACAAATTGGAGAAGGATGAACATTGTAGCCCAATAGCAGTACAATGTAGGGCTGAGCACGGATCGGATATCCGATCTGATTGGTATTTTCGGATCAGATATCCGAATCGAATTTTCATATTTTTACTATCCGATATCCGATCCGAACAGCTTCGGATATCCGATTTTATATATCCGAAAATTTCGGATCGGATATCCAAATATCCGATATTTTTAAAATATTCCTTTAACTTCAGTATTTTCAATCCAATTAAACTGGAAAATTGTGATTTTAACTTTCATTTATTAAGTTCAAAAAAACATAAAATAAATACCACATACCCAGATAGTAAATCCCTAATTTTGATAATCAAATATTTGACACGATTCAAACTAGTTATTACAAGTAATTGTTATCCTACTATGCAATACAAACATTACAATTACATTCAATTTAAAATGATTGACTGCATATTTTGAATATCGATCAAACATAAATCTGATTCGATCACAAGCAAAAACTCCCACAAACTTTGCGCTTTATCCCTTGCCATCGGCGCCATTTCTATCTCTCAAAATGGGTTAAATGTCCACCGATTTTTGTAGGACTTTCAAGAGATACTTGTTCAGAAATAGTTTTGAGAGAGTTTGAATATCTAAAGAAACCAAAAGATGATAGAGATGGAGGTGTATAAAAGACGTTAACAATGAAAGAAGCCTAAATATTGAAGAAAAACATATCGAAGTTGAATCATTGAATTTTTGGGAAATTTTAATGGTTTAGTTTTGAATGAGAGAGAAAAGAATGACAAAAAAAATTAGGTTGAAAATGAAATGAAGCTGGTGAAGGAAAACTGTGAAAAATTGGTATATAAGGGCACAAAGCCCATCTATTTCACGCACAAAATAGCCCAAGCCCATTTCCTACAAAATTAAGATATGGAACTTGACCAAATCGGATCGAATCGGATATCCGATTTTTTGTGGACCAATATCCATATCCGATCCGATATCCAAAAATTTCGGATACGGATACCTGATCCGAAACAACGGATCGGATATCCGAATTTTCGGATCGGATTCGAATCGGATCGGTTCGGATAATCGTATTTTTTGCTCACCCCTAGTACAATGTATTAAGAACAAAATTAATTAACACCACTCTGCTAGCATAAGACAACTTCTTTGCACCCAAGTGTCTAATTCTTCCACATATTTTTTCACATAGATTATAACAATCCATTTTCCTTGGTAGAGAATAGAAGTAAAAAAAAATGTGGGGTCAAAATAAATAGGTATCACAAAATATGGATCAAAATAGAAAAGAGTGAGAACAAATAAAATGGTCTAAAAAAAGCGGGAAGAACATTAGAAATGAGATGGAGTATTCATTATTGTTTAACAAGGAGAAGCGCATGACAGAGATGATGATAAGAATTTTTGTGAGAAGATTTTTGACAAATCAATAAAATAAATAAATTGGATATTAACTCTAAAAGATAAATTTTCTATATGTAAATACTATTTGTTAATGTATGGTCACTACTATATTAATGTATCTCACTAATTATCTTAATGAAGTTACCATCAAACAAATATAAGGTCACTACTTCCTCTAAACAAATATATAAGGTCACTACATCTTATATCACTTGTTTAGATAGTACAAAAGATTAGTGACTATTATTGACTTGGACAATTTTATTCTCATCGATTTTATGACGTGACTACTGTAATATTATGGTGATACTATTTTTAAAAATAGTGACTACATTTTCTATACATGGAAAGTAATTTTAACAAATGAAATAAAGCTCCTCATAATGTAATTTCTACTCACGAATTAATTATATTTAGACACTATATAACAATATTCGGTCACCAAATAATCACAGAAGAAGCCTACAACCACAACAACATGCTTAACAATTATAATACTTCGTACCAAAAACCAAAAAAAAATTAAAAAAATTTTAAAAAAATAACAATTTCTAGGAAATTAAAAAATACATGTTTTTTTCTTC
Organism: Dianthus caryophyllus; assembly: GCA_023091065.1. NCBI lineage: Eukaryota > Viridiplantae > Streptophyta > Magnoliopsida > Caryophyllales > Caryophyllaceae > Dianthus > Dianthus caryophyllus. The sequence continues at coordinate 10,308,907 of CM041521.1, read as the reverse complement.
GAGAAAATTATATGTGAATGGATGCATCTTAACTAAGTAATTAAAGTGGTGCAATAAAATTAAAATCTGCTATGGGGAAGATAAGTTTCCAATATTAATTAACCAAGTAGTGTATATAAATTGTACTCCGTAAATCTCAAAGCAATTTTAAATATCAATACAGTAACTAACATGTTTTTTATTTTATTTTTGGTGTTAAAATAAAGTCATCTAACACTAAGAAAAGTGTTAGACGGTCTCATTTGAGACTTAGTCATGGTAAATATTGAGGGAAACGTATGGAGAAGATAAAAAATAGAAACAATATTTCTTCAGATATATTTGCCAGTCATTATCTAGCTTGGAATGTACCACTCTACCATTGTTATTTAATGAAGTGAGACGAAAACCTTTACAATTCGGATGATTATGTTGCATAATCTGGGTGAAGCGCAGGGGAGTGTGACATGTCCTCCGCCCCGCCTTCGCCTCGCTTAACCCGCATAATTTGTACATGTTACTTTTGACTTAGACAACAAGTGTTTTTGTATCCCATGGTAAAGAGAAATAGTGATTTTGTTTGAAGAAAAACATTCAATCATTAATATTTTATCAAATCATATCATTGTTGTATGACTTACTATTTAAAGACGATACAATAGACCATAAATGATTATTTCCGGTCAGTGTCGGACCCAGGATTTTTGGTTAGGGGGGCACGAATACACGATACATATAAAGTATCCGGATAAAATAGATTATTGCGGATTTTAAAAATTGTACGTAGTCTTTAAAATCTTCCCAATTGATAATATTGCTCTAGGTATAGTTTCTTTCGTACGTAAATCTACGTGTGATCGATAATTTATAGGCAACGCTAAGATATTGAAAATTTAAAAAAAATAATTGGACAAAATATTAAACAACTAACATATTACGAGATCAAATATGATGAAAATTTTAGTTTGATCATATTGTTGGTTCATTCATTTAGGAAAAAAATTGACAAAGTAATTAAAAACGTAATTCAAGGAGGTCCAATTTTTATAAATTAATGTTAATATTCTATAAAAATACACCAAAAAGAAAATTCTGATCGTAGATATAGTTTCATTGTCGTCTATATTAATCTTCGTAGGTCTAATATTTCGGTAATGTCAATATATACAAGTTTAAAAATATATATATAAAGAAAATATAAGTAAAACTATAGTATAAACATATTATTATGATTCATTTGTTTTGGAAAAGTATTTACGGGGTTACTAAATGAATTCAAATCTTTACAAACTAAGGTTAAGAGTTTAGGAAAAAAATATTAAACAAATGTTAAGGGCTTAGAAAAAAAAAATGAAGGATAGGGGATTTGAACCCCTAACCTCAAAGAGTAAAATTGCAACTTAAGCCAACTGAACAACTACAATTTGCATGTTCCTCATTATAGCATTTATTACATATAACTTTTTTAGAAATGGAGTAGGGGGGCACGGGCCCCCCTTAGCCCCCTAGGGCCGCCACTGTTTCCGGTTATAAAAAATGTGAATAGATTAAATTGAGTTTATGCGAAATGAGTAAATGGGCATCCGTAAGGTGGTGGGGTGGGTGTGGTTTTCAAAAATGTTCCCCGCCACGGGTCGAAGGGCGGGTTTGCATTTTAGTTCGTCGATGGGGAGATGGCGGACCCTTCCTCCGCTCCCACCCCACCCCAGGGATATCTCTAGTCTCATGCGAGAGACTTGTTGTAAAACAATTAGGATTTTGGAGAAAGATATTTAGAATTTTAGGTTGGAAGTAAAAATACTTAGACTCATGGAATCCGGTAAGTTCGAATCATTCTATACATAAAACTGCGCGTTGCGGTGTACTGAATTTTGTAGCAAAAACAACTTAAAATAATAATAATAATAATAATAAAGCGCACAAAACGCCATCTCATATGGTGATTTGTACCTAACACCGCCATTGAAAATGGGTTTTAGGCGCCGAAAAATCACCACCACAAAATAAAAAAATTAATGAGCAATACAAAGCGCCATCTCAAATGACGAATTGCAATTAAAACCGCCATTCAAGATGGGTTTTAGGCACCCAAGAATCACCAACACAAAAGTGAACAAAATAAAATAACAACATAAAATGCTGATCGATTCAATCCAACTATCAACATATTCACTCCTAATTATCTAAATCTCTAATCAAAAGTAGTATATAACCAAAAAAAATAAAATATATGGTTTATATAAAAAATTGAAATTACACTAAATTAAAGTAGATCAATAAAGGGTGTGGCGTGGGAGATGGTGGTTGGCGGAATAAGGCGGAGGGGCGGCAGTCGGGGGTCAGTGCGTGGTGTTTGAATGACGTTAGTGCTTTGGTATATTTTTTTTCTTTTTATGTTTGTAGTTATTTTTTTTTTTTTTTTTTTTTTTTTTTTTTGAGAGAATGTTTGTAGGTGTAATTGAATAAGGGAGAGATGAGGGTTTGTTTTAGTGTTTTGTTAGAGCAAAACGCCATGTAGTATAACCTTTTCAACACCTATTATGCGATATGGTTTAAAATAATCCGAGTTTACGTGGATTCCATAAGTTTAAATATTTCTATTTTCGATACAAAATTCTAAACATTTCTCTCTAAAAACCCCATTTTACCAAATTGTTCATAATTACTCGTATGCCACTTTTTTTTGGACAAACTGATCTAGGTTACTTATAAGTGAAGATATCGTAATAAATAAACATGAATAATAATAATGTCAGTTTTTATTTAAGCCATAATTGCGATAATTTTATTGTATTAAATTCAAGAATAATAGAAAAAAAAACCCTAACCTTCTTCTCTTCTCTCTCTAAAAAAAACCCTTCAAATTCTCTTCAAGTAGGGGCTCTTATCATCACTTGTGATAATAAGTTCCAAAATTCTTATTAATCGTTTATAAATCACTTTTATTACTATTATAATAGCAATAAATTGGTCTTCTCATAATGAGAGATTCGTCCCCACAATTTGGCGGATTTTGACCTCTATTCAATAGAATTTTTTCATTGTTATCGCAGAAAATGATAAAGATTAATGTGGTGTTCCGAATGATTTCGAGTTTCCGACAACAATCTAACGAAATCCGATAAAATTCGTTGGCTTCAAAACAATATCAGATCTACAGAACCCCTGATGAAGGTTGTGTCAATAGGCAACGATGTGATAGAGGCGGGTGTGCAGAAGCAGTATATTTTATTACTAAAGATCTTTGTTTTATGGTGCAGAAAATTATTCTGGATTTTGTAATTTTATTTTTGATTACCTTTGCAATCATTTGTATGCGTGATATGATTAATTATGAATGAAATTAATCTCTCTAAAAAAAAATCAAGCAATAAGTTCTACTAAGATCATTTTACCATTAAGTATGAGTATATGAAAATTAAAAGAAAAAATCTACATAATAACTAATCACCTCAATTTTGTGAGAAATCTTATCATATTGTTACAATAAAATCATCTTATATGACAATTTGTTAAACTCAAGAATAAACGAAGCTCGTATGCAGGGGGCATCAAACGTCTACTTATGATTAGTCTTGATTTCGGCGTGTGAGGAATTCAAGTGTAAAATGAAGACTCGGAGAAAGCTTCAAAGCATCAAGACTTTAGTGTAAAATCATCTGGAGAAAGCTCTTAAGCACCACTTTTCGGACAAATTAGTAAAGGCAATGTATACGAAAAATGCTTCCGAGCACCAAAACTTTGCCGTAAAATCAGGTCAAGACTGGAGAAAGCTCTCAAGCACCAATTCTTCGTAAAAAAAATAATATTAAAAAAAGGACAAATTTAGAGAAAGCTTCCAAATACTGTGATAGAATATTAATGCATTCATGTAAATTATTATTTGCTAATATTAGTTTGATATACTAGCCTAGTTTGTAATACAGCAATACCAAGAAAGAAACTCAATGGACCGAGGTCCTTCATGGCACCTTGAATAAAACTGTACATATGTATCAACCTCTTGGCTACCGTGATAAACAACGGCCTGATCATGTCTGCTTACTTCGGAAATCACTCTATGGACTTAAGCAAGCACCTCGTGCTTGGTACAAGCGTTTTGCCGACTATATTACTCGAATTGGTTTTATCTCCAGCAAAGTGGATCACTCCTTGTTCGTTCTTCGACAAGGTACGGCTTTGGCTTACTTGTTGTTATATGTCGACGATATTATTCTCACATGCTCCACTGACGCACTTCGCGCTACTGTCATGAGCAAGCTACACTCGGAATTTGCCATGAAGGACCTCGGTCCATTGAGTTTCTTTCTTGGTATTGCTGTCACCTGTGCTCCGAATGGTATGCTTCTATCTCAATCTAAGTATGCTGAATCCATTATTGCACGTGCTAGTATGACCAACTGTAAACCCGCTGCTACCCCGGTTGACACTAAGCCGAAACTCAGTGCCTCTTCAACCGCCACACCTTACTCGAATGCTACCCGATATAGGAGTGTTGCTGGCGCTCTCTAGTATCTCACCTTTACGCGACCAGATATTTCGTATGCGGTACAACAAGTTTGCTTGTTTATGCACGCTCCTATGGAGTGTCACATGGCAGCCTTGAAACGAATACTATGCTACCTTCAAGGCAGTCTTACTCGTGGTTTGTGGCTCCGTAAGTCCCTCGCTACGCATCACACAGCATATACTGACGCCGATTGGGGTGGGTGTTCGAACACGAGAAGGTTGACGTCAGGCTATTGCGTGTATTTAAGGGATAATTTAGTATCGTGGGCTTCTAAACGCCAGCCCGCATTGTCTCGGTCTAGTGCTGAGGCCGAGTATCGTGGAGTAGCTAATGTTGTGGCCGAATCCTGTTGGCTCCGTAACCTTTTGGTCGAGCTCCATGTACCGATGACAAAAGCAACTCTCGTTTATTGTGACAACGTAAGTGCTATTTATCTATCCGGAAACCCGGTTCAACATCAATGCACCAAACACATCGAGATGGACATTCATTTTGTGTGCGAAAGGTTGAAAGAGGGGAAGTTCGGGTACATCACATTTCGCCACGATACCAGATTGCCGACATTTTTACCAAAGGTCTACCATTGGTATTATTTGATGATTTTCGAGACAGTCTCAATGTTCGTTCTCCTCCCGTTTCGACTGCGAGGGTGTGATAGAATATTAATACATCTTTGTAAATTATTATTTGCTAATATTAGTTTGATATACTAGCCTAGTTTGTAATTATTCTTCTGCATATTTGTGGCTATTAGTTATTTAGTTCCTAAATTGTAGGATACTCACTTTGTATATATACGTTAATTGATTCATGAATAAAGATCGGCCATTATCTTCCTTTATACTGAGATTCCGTTGTACGATTACGCAAAAGTCTTGTACTCTATCGTACAGTCACTCAAAGAGTCATGTACTGCATCGCCAGTCCACAAAAATAAGTCTTATGCTCCATTGTGAGAAAGATTCGCCTCGTCCTCCGTAGAAAGGGCCTCCATAGAAAGAATTCGCATCAACCTCCAAAGAAAAGGCTCATCTCGACCATCGTAGAAAACGGGCTAGTTGGCACTTATGCGAACCTGCTCATCGCTAACGAGGTCCTCGTTATCGGCTCAGTCTTTGTCACATTAACTCTGTAGCTGGCTCCGTCTTCTCAAGTATGTGAACACTCACACATGTGGTAAACAACAAAGCCACACGTAAAAAGCAAAACCAAGTCCCACAAAAAAGATCAAATTAGGATAAAGGAAGAGATGTTAAATGTCTTAAGTCTTAACATACCAGCAAAACCCAAAAGTTTACAGAGCCAAACAATTTCATTCATATATACAATCCTAATCCCCATAAGCCACGTACAAACCGAAGCAAAATACCCAAGTTTTAGAATCAGATGCAGCCATACACTAAAATTATTCTTGATATAAAGAGAAGAAAAAATTAGTGATTAAGGGCCTGTTCTCTTCGTCTGAAGTTTTTTCTGAACCAATCTTAAGTTTTCTGAAGTAATCTGAAGTTTTCTGAATTTGTCTGAAGTTTTCTGAAGTTGTCTGAAGTTATTTGAAGTTTTCTGAAGTTTTTTGAAATAATATGAAATTATTATTATTATTATTATTATTATTATTATTATTATTATTACTACTATTATTATTATTACTATTATTATTATTATTATAATTATTATTATTATTATTATTATTATTATTATTATTATTATTATTATTATTATTATTATTATTATTATTATTATTAAGAAAGAGGAGTTGTTACATCAGTTACACAAAATTGGTGGGGAGCCGAGATACAATCTGGGCCCCCACCCCCTTTGCTATCGCAAAGCCTAGACGAATAAAAATATAAGCGGACACCCGAGCCCTGCACATGGGAGGCGGAGAGAAGTTCTGAACCCGCTGAGTAAAGCTATGGTCACGAATCCAGCTCCCCAACGTAGAGAAGGAGAAGCGGAGGAAACCATAGCCACCGCCAGACAGAATCCATGTACTTAGCACATTTGCGTACTGAGTCGCATCAAAGAACAACCCCGCTGCACTGGACTCGGCCAACCTGGGCCTGAGTCAAGGGGAGGAACCCGTGAGATCCACACAAACATCCCGCCGTCCCAAGAGTATAGAAGCAAATCCGCAGGACGAAGCGGATCCGCCATGCCCATCGACTGCACCAATGTCGACCTCCTTCCCGCCGAGATACCGTACCAGAGCAGATATCCGATGGGTGTCACTGACAAGGTTATGCTGATGCTTAACCCCAACAGCCCCAAGACACGAGACCGCATGATCTCCGTGACACATCACCAACAGACACCCGAGAAGCGAGTGTATCAGGGCCTGCACAATCAGAATAATCTAACACCAAGCTTCGTGAATAAAGCACACTACAGTAAGACCTCCCATTCATAGTCCGCCTAACCCTAAATAGGCACCGCCACAAGACTCCGATGAATGGGCACTCGCCGAGACCTCCATAAGGCGATCTGTCGCGGGGAGAGGAGAAGCGGTCCAGCAAACAAAGAACCTTTGAGAAGTATATATCGCCAATTTCTTCATATGTCTAGTGGCGGCGACTTCACTGGGTCACGTGGAAAAGCAAAACCCGTAGTCTCGGCGAGCCCTGCAAAGCGGCGTCAGCAGGCCGAAGCCGAGCCCCACTGGAAGGCCAGTAGTAGCGTGGCACTGCAACTCTGTGGTCCGCAAAGCGGGAAGCCGAATGCATAATGGATAACATCCCCGCCGTAGACCCCAAGCCCACCGAGGCGAAATGGGAGCGCGTGGCAGGCGCCATCGCCGATCCCCAAATCCAGGCCCGCCCGCCGTGACAATACGTTCCAAGCTAGAACGTAGCGCCGCATCAAACACAAGGTGGGCCTCCCCGAAGACACGCGGAGAACATGTGCGGAGGGTAAAATAAAGCTTCGACACACCTGTACAAGCACGAAGTAGAAGCAACTCACACTGTGGGTCCTCGATCCTCGCAACTAAATCCATAAGAGCGATGGTTTTAGTCACTCTCTTCGCCACAAGCTCACTGCAAAAAGAAGGGCAAGTGCTGACAGGCCCACCTAAAACAGAGACACCACGCACAGGCCGTGCAATAGAAGAAGAAGGAAAGACACCAGGATGCCGACTCCGAGGATCCTCTGTAGGCCAAAAAACCTCCGTCTTATCGACATTAAGATGGAGCCCAAAACCCGGGCCCTCTGCCATGATCAAGTCGAGGATCTCCCCTACTACCAAAGTGTCTCCCACTATAGTGCCATCATCCAAGTACCACGCATGCAGGCAAAGATCATACGAGTCCCGAATCTTGCACACCAGCGGATGTAAAACCAAGGCAAACAAAGAAAGGACCAAGGGGTCACCTGCTTGAACACCACGACACGAAAACAAGCTATGCTCCCCATAAAAAGACTCAAGGGGCTCGAGTAACAAAACTCCACCCATCGGAAAGGATGTGGCAACGACGCGAACCTCAGCAATAGGGTCGCACGATCAACCGCAGTTAAAAGCATTCCGAAGTCAACAAGCAACATAGAAAGCCCCACCTCACCACCACGAGCCTCAACAAGCTTCTGCTCAAGGCATGCAAGATAGCCTCTCTCCACCTGACACACCAACCCCAAATCAAGCCCCGCGAAATAGCCCGCTGTAGAAGGACCAACCAAACCGACTAACCTTAGAGACCAAACGTCTCAAACAAGGCCGACTTCGGCTATCGGACGAATACCCTCCAGGCTTCACCAACAAAGTAGGGGGCACTAGCAATGTACTCCCCAGGATCTGCGGACTCCGCCCCTCAAGAAAAAGGTTAACCACCCTAGTGAGAGAGGCGAGCAACTCATCAGAGACAGCTACCGCAGCCCCACTAAAGCAATCTAAAAGGTGCTGCGCGCGAAGCCCATCTCTCCCACAGGACGTGCCTCTCGGGAAACTCCGAATCATATCCAAAACAACCGCCGAAGAAGCATTAAGCGAAGGGTGATCCCCGGGCAAAGACGGCAGCGAAAGAAGAGAGCGGGGCCGGGATGCTTACTCCGTAGGCCGCAAGAAGTGTCGATGAAGTGCAGAGGCAACCCCAGAGAGGCGAAAATGCGAGCAAAGAATGCGGTATAGTGCCCATCACAGACCTTCCGCCGACACTGACGGAGGCCAAGGTCACCCGAGCTAAGACCCTCCTCCCCAAAAGAAGGAGCCACACCACGCAAACGGTCCTGCAGAAGCTGCAAACTACCATCCGGCGCTCCCCAAGCAAGAATAGCCCTGGAAATACTCTCCTCCTGCCGCTGCCGCCGAACAGCCGCACGACACTCTAGATTACTCCGTGGAGCAAAAGTCTGAAGGAGACAAAGAGGTAACGCAACCAAACGAACCCAACAGCAGGGGTCACCAGGTGACCCGGCCACCTCATCCAGAGCCCCTTTCAGAGCCCGAGCAAACCCAAGACGACACTTGGGAGGAATGGACTTCACAGTGCGCAACCCCAAAGATAGCAAGCGATCAAGTGACGATATAGACCACTGTAACTGCTCAACCTCAGCACCAGACGTAGAAACCGACGGAGATAGAGCTGCAGGTCTCTGGATATCATGAATAACAAAGGCAACAAGGCCATCCCCTGAGTCCGGCGGCGCCACGACATCGTCAGGACCATGTCGACACCGAGAGCGGAAAGTACGTGTTTTAAAACACACCCCACACAACCACAGACCCATCTGCCTCAAAACAACTTCAGTATCGGTGAAAACCGTCAAACTATGAGTAAGAGTATGACGCGTAAGCTCCAAAGCTGCAGGAGTACAATGCCTCTCCTTAAAATGTCGCTGCCACGAAGCCCTAACAAGACCACGCCCGCCACCATCGTGGCATCCATGTATACCCGAGAACGGACAATGAAAACGGACCAACTCGGACATGACACAGCAGAAGAAAATAAGAGCACACTAAACACACAAAACACAACGCAAAGCAACCCACAAAAACACAGGCCGCACACCACAAAAACGACGCCGAACCAAAAGCAAAGCACCCTAAAAAAAAAAGGCGGAGTAGGATCTAGACAAGGACAAAGATGAGCAATGATGACAATAATGATTAGGTTATATAATAATGATTATTAAATATTATTTTATATTATAGTGATTATTAGGAATATTATTATATATTATTTCATATTATTATAAAATATAAAATCATGAAAAGAGGAAAAGGATGCGTGAAAGGAGAACAAACCGACCCGTAAACCCTAAACGATCCCTATAGCCGCACCGACACGCGGATGGGTTCGCCGGCATCCGAGAGAAAAGCAGTCGGAAGATAGGCCGGAAATAGGCCGGTGGTGATGGCCGTAAGGCAGCCGTGGGGTGCTAGGGCAAAAACGCCTCTTGATCGCCCTCCAAATTCACAGCATCCATAATTATTATTATTATTATTATTATTATTATTATTATTATTATTATTATTATTATTATTATTATTATTATTATTATTATTATTATTATTATTATTATTATTATTACTATTATTATTATTATTACGAGAGATGCTTTTCTCGTTCTCACTTCGGGACAAAGCTAAGTTGTGGTTAAACTCCTTGAATCGGGTAGCGGTTGCCATTGTTGATTGGAACTCCGTTGTCCTAGCCTTTTACCAAAAGTACTTCCCACCCGAGAAGACCGCCACGTTTAGGAGCCAAATTACGAGCTTCCGCCAACGGGGGAAAGAGTCCTTATTCGATGCTTGGGAGAGATACAAGGGTTTGCAACGCCAATGTCCCCATCACGGTATGGACAAATGGTTTATCGTCATGCAATTCTACAATGGTCTCTACAATGAGTCACGCCAAGTGCTTGACTCCGCGGCGAATGGTCGGTTTGACAACATAGACGTTGATGAGGCTATTGACATGATAGAGGCCATGGCGATTCATAATGCGCAATATGGTAGTGCTAGGAATATTCCTAGGAGTGGAGGTAAGCACGATGTCGATGCGGTGGCATTGCTTACGGCGAAGATGGATGCAATGACCGCTATGATGACTGAAATGCGAGTGAGTGGTAGTTCCTCACAAGCTAGAGGACAAACAGTGGCGGCGATGCACACTTCCCATGATCCACCTTGCGATTCATGTGGCGTTTCCGGTCATTCTTCCCATGAATGCCGAGGTACGTATGCTCCCGTCCTTGCTTTTCAATCACAAAACAATCCCTACTCCAATTTTTACAATGAAGGCTACAAGAACCACCCGAACTTGTCTTACAAAAGCCAAAATGTTTTGAATCCACCACAACAACACCAACACAGCCCACAAAACTATCCTACATATAATGCTCCACGACCTTACAATCCACCGGGTTTTCAACGCCCGCCTTACCAAGCACCCGTTGCTCCTACTCCGGTCTTCGATCCCATGAGCGAAATGAGAGCCATGATGATGCAAATGGCTAAGACACAAGAGACAATGATGGCTCACATGCAAAAGAGTGATCAAACGAAGGATGCGGCCATCAAAATGATTGAAACTCAAGTGGCTCAACTTGCTTCCTCCAATCCTCAAAGGAAGTCGGGTTCTCTTCCATCGCAAGGGTCACAACCTCACGAGACCGTTAACGCTATCTCTCTAAGAAGTGGAACAAGCTATGATGGGCCACCAATGCCCAAAAATGATGCACCGCCCGTAAAGGTGAGCAAGGTAAGTCCTAATGTTTCCACTAACGATTTAAATGTTGAGGTTGGTGTTAATACAGGGTCTACGGGCGATGGATCAGCCGTGGACCAGCCCCTAGCTAGTCAAGGTGGTGCCGTGAAGGGTGGAGTACACGTGGGGGGTCACGAGGAGACGCAGCAAGCTAAAGCCAAGCCGGTGGAGCCACCGATTCAAATCAAGTTGCCATTCCCGATTCAAGTGGTAAAGTCTAAGCTTGATACGCAGTTTGGTAAGTTTATGGAAGTTGTGAAGGACTTAAAGGTAACGGTCCCTTTTACCGAGCTTGTCACACAAGTCCCCGCTTATGCTAAATTTCTTAAAGACATCCTCACCCGTAAGCGATCTTTTAATGAGGTCGAGACTGTGGCTTTTATTGCGGAATGCAGCGCTCTTTTGCAAAACTAGTCTCCTCCTAAACTAAAAGATCCGGGTAGCTTCTCCATCCCTTGCACTATTGGCACTACTTTTATTGATAATGCTCTATGTAATCTAGGTGCAAGTGTGAGCGTTATGCCGTACTCGGTGTGCGAGAAACTTAACATGGGGCCTTTGAAAGTTACAAACATCACGCTCCAAATGGCGGATCGTTCTATCAAACGCCCATTAGGTGTTTCGGAGGACGTTCCTGTCAAGGTTGGTAAATTTTTCATTCCTGTCGACTTTGTCGTTCTTGACATGGCCGAGGACTCCCAAATTCCTATTATTTTGGGTCGGCCTTTCCTGCACATTGCTGGTGCAGTCATTGACGTCAAGAACGGCAAGTTGACATTGGATGTTGGAGGTGATTCTATTACTTTTAACTTGTCAAATGCTTTGAAACGCCCTATGTTGGAGGAGACTGTCTTTTCTGTGGATGTCATTGAGGATTGCGAGAACTTACCGAAGGTCCTTGCTAGGGACCCTCTCGAGGTTGTTCTTTGTTGTGATATGTTTGCAGGTGACCTCGGAGGCACGGGAGCTGGACAAGATGGGCTTAAGGACGAGTTGAGTGGTAATGGAGTTGGCTTTACTGCAAGCCAAGCGAGTGTACGTGTAGGCCTTGACGATGATGGCCGAGTTGCTAATGTGGATGAATGGATGATGGTGACGGACGAAATGAAGAGGATGACGGTAGCGGGTTCGTTTATGATGCGACCCGTGGATGGTGGTACTTCTAGTACCCTTCTTTGAGCCCCAGTTTATTCTTTGGTTTGGGGAGGGCGTTTCTCATGTATATAAATCGTATGTACTTTATTTCTTTTAAGACTTTGCTCGTTTTTCTCCCTTACTTTATGGTTCCCGTGTTGATGTGCTTTAGGACACATTGGGGACAATGTGTTGTCTGGTTTGGGGGGAGGAACGCTTTGCTTTTCGCTTTGATTTTCTTTTTTGTGTTTTCTTTTTCGTTTTTCATTTTTCAAAAAAATCACAAAATCCAAAAAAATCAAAAAATTTCAGAAAATACCAAAAATACGTATCCTGTTCCGTTGTTGCGAGCTGTTTTTACCTTATTCTTTTCCGACATCCCTTCTCTTGTATGCTTTTGGTTTTGGCATGATTTTATATTGATGGATTAGCGCTACGGGGATGTTTTGACGCTAGTAGATTTGGCATGCTTTTACTTTTTTGGCTTTATCACTTCCGGATTATAGCTACTCTTTTTGTGAGGTTTTGAGCCTCCAGTGGCCGGTACATCTATACCCGGTCCCCGTGCTTTATTGTGAGTAGTTTTCCTCGTGGGGTACGTAATATTAACACGCATAAGTGTAGCCCCTATCCCGTTTTTCCCCACGATTTTGTCACTTGTTATGTATATGAGGCTTCAGATGTTTTCATGCTTATCACCTTGTTCTTATATTGATTTACCCTATCCTATATGATCCTTTACCCTCTTACCCACTTGAGTTTGCTAGCTACATTGCCATATAGCCTACCCTAGTCTTGCTAGTTATCGCTTTGCTTACTCTTGTGCTCGTTCTTTGGGTTGTGATCGTTGCTTCGACTTGCTGATGTCGTTTGCTTTGAGAGTGTTGGTGAATATGAGTCGGGATTGCTGTTTCCCCGACCTTTGATGAGGTATTTCCGCAACTTGTGAGTGTGCTCTTTGCTCAAGAAAAAAGAAACAAAAAAATCTGAAAAAAACAAACACAACACAAAAATACAAAAGAAAGAAAATGTGTGCACAAAATGAAAGAGTTGTTGTTGTTGTTGCATGAGTGAGCACTTGTTTTCGATTTCTATGTTGCGATGTTGTGTAGAGGAGACCGATATGCTGCTTTCGGTCCATTTATCATGAGAGTTGGGTTCCGTTTTTGTTGGACGAGCACTTGAGTAGTACTAGTGGTTTCTAGTGGCTTAGCTCCACGATTCCATAATCTATTTGTCTACCTTCCTACCCTTACCTCTCTTTGGCTTTTACACACCTCATTTCCTATGTAAACCCTCATGTTTGTATCGTTTTTGGGACATTATTTGTGTACGGAAATGCGAGATTTGGTCCACGTTCGATTGCGGGCGTGCTTCCACAAGTCGAGTAGGTGAGTGTCATCACATATATCACCTTATTCATCATTTGTGATAGAGTGGAAACCGCGAGAGGTCCGTGATTTGATTGCTAGAGAGCCTAAGTCTAAGCCATGCTATTCATTCTACGCCGTCTTGTAATTCTCATCCGTTAGCTAGCTATTTTCTACGTCCCATGCTGATTCGGGATCGATTGCCATTTGCTAAAGCTACTTGTGGTTCGGTGATTGTTTGGGGAAGTTTTATTATTCTTGTTTTGTCCTCTATTTTCTGTCACGCTTGGTTGCTTGAGGACAAGCAAAGGTTCGGTTTGGGGGAGTTTGATGTGTCGTTTATATATATACTTATAGCCCCCTTGTTCACTAGCGATTCTTTGCGATTCTCGTGCTTTTATTTGCATTTCGCCTCCTATTTCTCTCCGTTTGGCGCTGCTGTGTTTTTATGTCTATTTTGTAGGGAAACGTGCTTATTTGGAGGATTGGATTATGGTCGGGAAGTTTCGTGAAGTTTCGTGGTGTTTCGAGTTGGTTTCGTGCCGTTTCAGTTGCGTACGAGCCATGTCTTGATGTTTGAAGGTGTCCCGAGACCTTGGGACGGACTTAGAAGCTCACATGATCACTTTAGACCTCGTCCCTACCCCTTGGGACGAAGTAGGCCTCATCCTTATACCTTGGGACGACATAGGAATAAAGAAAAGTTAAGTAAACAAAGTGCCAAAGAAGGGAAAAGAGCTGTAAGCCTCGGGATGGCTGTCCCGTGTGCTTGGGACACCACCACCCCCTTGTCCCGGTCGGGAAGGCTGTCCCGGACCCCAGGGACGGCCCCCGACTCCTCGTGTGCTTCATTTGCTCGTCTATTTTAAAGGGGTTTCGCTTATTATTTTAACACACAATTTTTACAGCATTTCTAGGACTCTTTCAAGAACACTTTCTCAAAAGCTTAGGGTTTGAATAATTTTATATCTTGTACTTTCAATTCCCGACTCGAATTCGCTACTACGTCGATCTATTTGGTATTTGTTGTCTTTGTTCTTCCATTTCTCTTTGAATTTCTGATTGGGTATTGTTTTCTACTTCTCTCTTTTCATTTCAATTTCAATTCATATTGTGTTTGATCATGTTTTCATCTTTCTCCCTTGCTTTTGTTATTGTTTTCGCCATGCGTGAGTAGTCCTTTATCTAGGGAGAAAGGGTGACCATGGGTGATTAGTTTAGGATGTTTTTGGTGATGTTTTGACTAGAGTTTTACATGTGTCTTTAATTATCTTGTTTGATTGTGTTCGTTGATCCTTTGGACAAGGTTTAGCGAGCGTTTAATACCCTTAAACTTAAGAACGAAAGCCTAGTTTAAGGTAGGGCACAAGACTAACCATTAGGACCCTCGGTAGTAAGTAGCGAGAGCCTGTTATCGAGACCTGAAGGACGCTTAGGACCGAGAGGCCGAGCTTATTCCTTAGCACATGTGATTCCCGACTCAACCCGATCACTATCCTTAATCCTAGCTAAACCTATGTTATCCCCGACTTCCTAGACCTTTCTCCTTTAAATTTAAACCCTTATCTTTTACTCTACTTTTAGTAAACCTCAAACACTTGAACCGAGACTAGAATCACTCCAAAGTAACCAACATTGCAACCATCTCCCTGTGGATACGATCCCAACTTGCCCTAGCTACCCTAGTGTTTAGTTTGGTATTATTTTTGATTAGGTGACGCGACTTGAGCCTGTCAGTGGTGACTAAGCCATCTTATCCTCTTCCATTTTCTTCTTAAATTCCAAAGGTAAACTTAACATCAAAAAAATTAACTTAAGATGTAATCATTTTGATAATTTTATTAAATCACTTTATCTTAATATCAAATTACTATTTCATTTCTATTAAGCTAACTCTTTTCTAAATCATCGAAATTAAAAGTAATCCCTAATGTAACTTAATTAACTTTTTGATGATTAAATATACTTCTTTAAATCTAAAACATTCAACGAAAAAAATACAGATTTCGACATAGGAAAATTTTATTCGAACTTTCAAGATTTAAAACTCGATTTTGTTTTTAGTGCCCTTTCGAAAATTATTTTTATTTTTATTTTCGATTTTATTTCAAAACACTATTTTAAGATCATATCTTTTATTTTGAAACTTTCTGCGATCGCGCAAATCGAAAATTTCGAAAACGAAAATCGAGCTCGAAAAATAAACCTTTGACCCGTGAGATTTGGACACCAAAGTCAAAATTCAATCCTCTTCCATTTTTCTATACTTACACAAATCCAATTTTACTTACACATCTAATTAGTCATCATCATTTTGATTTTTAAAATTAAATTTAAAGTTTATACACCATAATAATATTACATACAAAATACATTATTAATACAAATGTTACTACCATTTTTATTTCCATCACTTTTAAAAAATTTCTAAAGTTATAAATAAAATATTTTAGTTTTAGAATTCCAAAGTAGAGATATTTTCAAAATCACAAAAGTCACCACATTAACTTTTACCGTCTTTCTTACCCGATTGATTTCGTAACACGTTTTTCGAGAACGAGATATTTAAAAACATCGAGGGGACCATTTCTTAACCAAATAGTAATTAAGACTTTTTGGCCAAAAATGATGCTTACATTTAATTTCTTTTTAATTAAACTTTATTTAATTAAATTCATTACTTAGCACCTAAACTTTTAACACTTATCTTACAAGCTTTACAAAACCAATTTGATCACCTAAACTACCTCCAAAATGTCGTGCACTTCCACCCCCATTTCTCTATTTTATTTTTCCATTTTTCTTCCAAAAACCACTTAAATAAAACCTACAATATTCTCTTAATAGTTCCTAAGTGTTCATAGTTCATGGATGGGTTTTTGGAGCAAACATTCTCGGGTTATTTTGGGTGAAGAACATGGGAATTATGGGTGAAGAAATTCCGGGTCTAAAATTTATTTTAGATCCCCCGACGATTAACCATCTAATTTAAGGTGCCCCCCGCACAAACCTAATTTTGCGTTATTTAATTAGGCATATATTTTGGTGTGAATAATAAATATTTTCTTGTAACATGTATGTTTGTTTATGTGCTTGTATGTGTTTATGTGATGTTTAGTAAGATGATAATAAGTAATAAAATGATAATAACTAATAATAATGATAGTATACTTTATAGGTTTCATTTTTGCATCATATTGTTCTTTCATTTTATTTATACACTTTAAAATTGTTGTTTATATGTTTTGCTTATGTTTTATGAGTTTTAAATATATATATATATATATATATATATATATAATATAGAGAAGGGTTCAATTAAGTCCCCAAATAAAATTAAGTCCCTATGAGAATCGTTGGATCAAAGCTTAGTGTATGGCTGAGATTTAAGGAGACATTAATGAGGAAATTAAAAAAAAAAAAGAAAAAAAAACAGCAAGGGGACATGAATTACGGTATTCTAGAGTGTATTGATTAGCTAAATCAATTAATACCCACCCAACTCCTCATTATGCTCCTAATTCCATTCAATTTCAACGTTTTTTTTTTATTATTATACAACACCCTTCCTTTTTTATTTTTATTAGATCTTTTCATAGATGAACTTCTTCATCTTCAACTTATCTTCATTATCCAAAAAAAACTTATCTTCTTTATCTTCTCCATTTTAAACATGCATTAATATTCAATTTTGATTCACTTTATATATTTTTGGTTTTAATTGAATTAAAATTTGATGATACCAATGGAGTAATTGCAAAGTGAATCGTCTGAAAACGGTGAGTTTTTACTTGTCTTTGATTATTTTTATGAAAGAGGTATTGTAATTGGAATTTTAATCATGCCTTTTGATTCTTTTAAAATTTATGTATATGTGAAATTATTATTTTTTCAATTATTAATTTTGATTTGTTATACAAATTTTGTATTTGTGAATCTGGTTCTTTTGGAAATTAGTTTGATTTCTAACTCTTTCTTTTATCAGTCTATTTTCTTCTGTTTTGTGTTTCTTTTTAAAATTATTCATCTTCAACATTTACAATCTCCATTGCATTTATACTTGATTTTTTTTTTTTTTTTTATTAGATTTTTATTTGTTGATATTAAAGGAGGAGATGCAAAATGCAAGAGATTATAAAAGAAAAGAGCAAATATGTCATGACGGATGATGATGGAGAGAAGCAAAACAGGAAAACGAAACGTCGTACCGAAGTTATATATTTTTGAAGTTACGGTTACAAAAATTGAAACACAAGAGTTACAGAATTGTAAATTAATAGGAAGTGCAATTTGATGTAAATGTGTGTCATATATTGTACGGAGTATTGTTTTAGGTGTTCATAATTTGGACTTACAAAAGGCAAAGAAAATCGGGATATGGGAAGATGTTGGAGAAATTTTTCATTTTTAATGAACTGTAGTTTCATTTTTAATTAATCGCGGTTACGGAAAATTGCAATTTCATTTTTAATGAATTGCAGTTTCATTTCTAATGCATTGCGGTTACAAAAATTGAACGAATTGTTAAATTATTCAATAAAGTTTCAGACTATTTTATTTAACATTTTATATATTATTATGTTCCCTATTTTATTTAACATTTTATATTATGAAAGTATAACTTTAGATTAATAAAAGTGTAACTGTAAAGTTCAAGAAAGAAACTTGTAAAAATAATAACCTGTTAGGCAAAGTTGTATAATTAAGTATAAAAATGACCTCCTATTTTATGCGAGTTGTCAAATTTGATGGAATTTACGAAATATTTAATTTACAAATTGTAACTTTTGTTATATAAATTACTAATGTTCTCTTTAAAACTATTAAACCGTTACACATCTAAAAAAATGAAACTGTTACACATATAAATGTGAAACTTTTGACATATAAAACTGAAACTCTTATTCTGTAGAAATGAAACTTCTCTTGTATAAATATGAAACTTCGCAACTACTTCGTAACTACAAGGTAATTAAAGTAGACATCGTGTTATTTTCAGACAACTTTGAGATGGCATCATTCCGATGGACAACATCACTAAAACTTTAATCTGCTGGAAGTTACCTGTAACAATCACCCAGGAAATAAAATAAAAAAAAGATTGAATAAGTATATTCAACAAAATTGAACTAAGATAATTGATTAAAACTTTAAAATAATAACAATGAAAAAACTAAAGAATAAATAAAGAAAACTAAGAAAGCAAAATGAAAGAAGAAAAATAAGGGAAAATCAAAAAGAAAATATTATTTAAAGTGAAATTTAAAATTAAAATAGAAACCCAAAAAACTCCATTACTCGGACATATTCAATTACAAATATTAAAAATTAAAAATAGTCAATCTAAAAACATCGTAATTGAAAATCGATGAAAATATATCATTCACATCACTGTCAAAACTCGAAAAATGAAGAATAAATGAAATTACAAATAAAACCTAAAAAATTCGAAGAAAAAAATGAAAAACATATAAAACTAATGAATGGAGGACAAAATAAAAACAAAACTTAACGAATTGAAAGATATGCAACAATAACCCTAGATCATATTGTAGAGAAATTTGAAAGGATTTATAAAATCTAAAAAATAGGTTGTAGAAGGAGATTATACAACCAAATGAAAACAAAAATAAATAATTGATGAGCATAACAATGGTGATTTAAATGAATAGGAAAGTAGGAAAATATACAAGTGAATCCACGAAAAATTAATGAATAAAAAACAAATACTCAAAAAAATTCGTCTATATACAACATTATAAATTAAAATCGTCAAAAAAATTTATTTGATAACATTATACTCAAAAATTGAAAAAATGAAGATTGGATTAAATTAGAATTCAACTAAGAAATCAAAAGAAAAATCTAAAAAAGAAAATGAATAAATAAATAAAAAGTTTAAACTTACCGTAATTAAAGAGATGTGCAACAATATTGTTGAATTGAGGAAATTTTATGAAAATCAATCATGAATGTGATGTTGAAGAAAGTTGAAGAGGAATATAGTTTATGTCAGAAATAAAAAATTGATGAGAAGATTAAAAAAATAAAAAAAAAGAGGGAGAGATATGAATGAGTTTAATGGGAATGCAAATGTGATTTGTTTGGGAATGGTGTATGTCGACATTTTCTTGGGGACTATCAAATCGATTTTTATTTTTTATTTTTTTATTCTTGATATCATTAATTGCAGCAATTAAAGGGTAAATCAATCTTAACCATTGATCTATTCTAATCTAATGGACTACAATGGGACTTAGAGACTTAACTAATATCTTGAGACTTAGCTGATCTCAATTCTATATATATATATATATATATATATATATAGAGTAAAGTTATATTAAGGCAATGAATATTATGAGATATTAAAGCAAGCATACATTTTAAATTTTTTTGTGAAAACTTTAACATAGTTTTATGAAGCTTAAAATTGTGAAAGCTTTAACAAAATTGTGAAACTTTAAGGCATTAAAGTTTCACAATTTTTAAGCTTCGTGAAACTACAATAAAGTTTTACCAAAAGGCTAAAAATCTTTATTCAAGTTAATATCTATAATATTTGTTGTCTCTGCTTTAACTTGTTTATATATATATATATATATATATATATATATATATATATTTATATATATATATATATATACATATATATATATATATATATATATATAAGTTTATATGTAAAATTATGTTAAATATTAACAAGGAGTTTAAAGTGAAGAAAAATTGAAAAAATGAAAAAATGTATATATATTTATTAGCCACGGTTTTTCCCATTTATTTTGATCAATTTTTATTTTTAATTTTTGTAAATAATATGTTATGTTAAGTTGTGTTAAAATGATTGTTGTTATGTTATAAAAATTAATTTAGGAAAATAAATTATAAGTTGTTAAATATGTCCATTTGTGTTCTTAAAATATTTTTGGTATTCTTCATGTTCTTGAGTTGTTCATGTTGATGTTCATGTGTTCTTGAATTAGTAGCTCACTTTGATTCTTAATATTTTTATGTTTGTTTTTATTTATTGTTTTATATCACTAATAAGTAATTATATTAGTAAATATAAATTAAACTAACTAAATCTTTAAGAAACAAAAGTTAGAAATTTAAAGTGTTGAAAACACTATTCATAAATATAGTAAAAAATTTTAGTGAAATTTTCATTTTAGTTTAAATCGTTTTAGTATAATTAGAATAATTAGAATATAAAAACTTTAAGTCAAAAACCGATAAAAATCAAAAAAATGAAAATTGGACCATGACCATTAAAGGCCACGGCATTTAGGGTTATTTTTAGGGTAAATTTATTTTATCACTTTTTAATTTATCACTAAAATAATTTAATTAGTTAACTAATAAGTTAGAATTAAAAATTTAAAAGAAATAAAAGAATTATAACATGTATATAATTCACACGACATTTACATTAAAAATGGACCTAATTTGATCAAAATGAAATTATCACTAAGTCACTAAAATTAAATAGTTATTAGAATTGAATTTTTGTGTAAATCGATTTTGTTATAAAAAAAATATAATAAACCGATTAAAATTTGTTAGCGATATTAAAATGAATGAAATCGTGTGTTACTGCCTTTGCATAAATATTGAACTGTTGGACTTGGACTATACGGACTAAATGAACCAACCACGACACTACTATTTAAAATGAAAATCGCTAAATTTAGTTAAGTAGACGACTAAATGAAACCGTTTATCACTTTTAAATAAATATCGTATATCACTAAATATAAAACGAACCTAACGACTTTGAAACTAGAATTTTACTTAGCGACTAAGTTTATGATTTTAGACTTAGAAAATATCTAGATATTTTAAATAACTTAGTAACTAAGTTTGATCATGAATAGTGACCGATGAATAGTGACCTAGGTGAATAGTGTCGATGAATAGTAACTCGGGACGAAACTTGTTAAACAAGTAACGTCCCAAAAGTTTAAGAACTTATTTTAAGGAGAATTAGAGGTAACTTGTTGAACAAGTTATTTTTTTAAAATCTTGAGACGTGAATAGTGAAAAATTCACGAAACTTGTTAAACAAGTTACGTCTCAAAATTCAAAGATACTTCAAATTTCAAAATTTGAAATATTGTAAATAATTGAAAATTTACCTAAGTATAGAAAATTAAAAATGAATAATTTAAATAACTAAAGTGTTTCGAAAAACACTTAAATAAAATTGGACATACTAATAAACGTAACGACTTAGAGAATTAAAAGTGTTAGTAATCAACAACACTTCAAATAATAAACGAACATGTTATGTGATCATATGAAACTGAATACTAAATTTAAACGTTTGACGATACGACTAGGAGAGTCTAGTAACTTGTGATATTAAATATCAAATAAAATAATAAATCGAAGTAAGTTAAAGAACAGGTCAAAAGCTTGAGCCTCCGTTATGAAAACGCCAATCGTGAGTGAAGTGGGGTTAAGATAGTCTTGTACGGACGTCACTATCTCGGCCTAATTGCTTGTCATCCCGAATAGTGTGGTTTTCAAGCCGGCAGCCTAATTGCTTGTCATCCTGCCCATGCCTTTGCGCCTTAAGTCGCACTGCCTAAGCCGTACAAGATAATGAATACGCCAACTCTTTTGGGTCAGTCTCTATAAAGTAGTCGTTTTATTCAGAGTTAAGGTGCTCTATGAATAGCATAGCCTACTCTTAACGTGAATACTCATATATGCATATTAGACTAGGGTTTAATTCCCCTATTTCGCTAGAGGTATCAGGGCCACCGCGACCTTATAGATTTGGGTTTTGTATCGGCCTTATGGATTTTGGTCTTATATTGACTTTATGGATTTGGGTCTTATATCGGTTTTATGGATTTGGGCCGGATACGCGGTTCTGTCTCCTTGCCGCGTTTCGTTCTTAGTGGGCGCGACGCTAGCATTCGCTCTTGCCACATGTAAAGATCACTTGACGGGATTATAACAGAAGTTCGAATCATTTCGAACACTAGAAGATGAGATGCAAGTACTATAGTATTCGGCGTGGTTTACGAGTCGAGTAAGTCGCTGCACTATTTTAGTAAGATGCAAGCGATCAGAGTACAAAGGCCTATTCAGTGGTCAGGCTCGTAAGCAGTATGTGTTGTTTGAATTATGTGTAAGTGAGTCGGAACATCTTTAAAAATTAAAGACCACAAATTTCTGAAGTGAATCGAGTCAGCATGATGTGAATGATATAGTATGTCTAATAGTTTTGCGATCTGATATCGCCTCGTAATTCTTTTGAATGCTTACGATATTGTTGTTATGAATTTACTTGATAATTGCATTATAACTGTATATTATGTTTTAATTGTTTTATATTTGTATGTCATGCTTATATGATTTATCGCTTTAAATCGCATGCTTATTATAACTTAAATTATAACTTGAGAAATGTTATTATTTGCTACATGCAACATTCATATACGTTATAAGATGTATTGTTTATTATGCACATCTGATATGAGCCTAATGATGGCGAAGGAGCAATCACGGTTATGTGCGGGATTGTAGACGCTAATACAGGTTCACTGTAGGTACCCCGAGATCATTACCGAGCAGCATGAGGGGATTGTATATTTTTATTCGGTATTACTCATTCATGTACACAATTACTCGTTGCTGTACACTTTTTACCCTAATGTTTCCATTTATTACCCCTCACCTGTTTTCAGTTACAGTTTTTTTTCTCTCTTTTTTTTTCACCCTTTCACAATTATATTGCTTAATTTCACCCTTTCACAATTATATTGCTTAATTTCACCATAATCAAGCAATTATGACGGATAATCTACCCTTTCATGAGGTAAATTTAATTTTTTTAACGGTTGTGCAAATAATTCAACTGAAATATTATTTATTTAACGGTTTATTAATAAACACGACTTTATTTTGAATGTTAATTGCTACTCCGTATAAAATACGGAGTATGTTGTTAAAACAAGATAATGAAGAGAAAATGATACGGAGTAGGCTTTTGTGCGTGTGTTTTGTCTTGCTGTGTGTTGTTGTGTGCTGTGTGCTTCGTGCGTTAGGGTTTAGTCTGTGTGCTTCGTGCTTTTTTTTTCTTTTTTTTTCTTTTTCTTTTTTTTTTTATGTAATATGTTATTTTTAATTTTTTTTTTCTGTGAATTAATTTAGTGATTTTTTCTAAAAATATATTTTAATATTTTCAATAAAATTGTGTACACAAATGAGTAAAAAAAGTGTACAAGGAAAAAAAAAAAAAAAAAAAAAGGTGAGAGAAAGGAGAGAGAAACAAGAGAGAGAAAGAGTAAAAGAGGTTGAAAACATAAAGGGTAAAAAATGGAAAAAGTGTACATGATTGAGTAAATCATGTACATGAAAGAACAACACCCTTTTTATTTCGACTTATTGAGAGAATTTAATATGACTTTATTCATAGAATCTCGCTTTAATGACCATGTTTATCTATAACTCTGATTATGTATTTTGAGTTGTAATACGATAACATCCGATTTTGTAATATAAAGTACTTTATTAATTTTCCGCCTTGTTTAATTAAGTCACGAAAAGTCGGGTTGTTACAAGGGCCTATGGAACAAATGAAGTCAACTTAAAAAAAACCCTAAGATGACACGGATATTGAGCCACAAATGTATCGAGACTCACAAGTCGTGAAAATTGATCGAGACTCACAAACCAAGAAAATTAATTAAGACCCACAAGCCGAAGAAATTGATCAGGACCTGTCACGCTGAAACACAAAATGCATACGTGAGAAAGTCCCGAGGAATAAATTTGTTGACATAAAAAAATGTCTATTATCTACTAAAGCCCAAACAAAAGACTCTCAAGTAAACCTGACAAACGGGTAAATTGGGTCGGGTCTGGGTCAGATCAGTTTGATTCGGGTTATTTTGGGTCGGACAGACATATCGAG
Organism: Dianthus caryophyllus; assembly: GCA_023091065.1. Taxonomy (NCBI): domain Eukaryota; kingdom Viridiplantae; phylum Streptophyta; class Magnoliopsida; order Caryophyllales; family Caryophyllaceae; genus Dianthus; species Dianthus caryophyllus. Next base: position 10,284,283 of record CM041521.1, on the reverse strand, counting down.
TCGGGTCAGGTGGTCGGGCATTTTTCGGGTCTCAGGTCACTTCGGGTCTCGATTCAATTTGGTTTGGGTCATTGTCAGGTCAACGTATTTGATTAAAACTTGTTAATAAGTATGATTTTTGTAATTCAAGGTTGTTGGGTTGAAAGAATAAACTTGAATCGAGTCAATTCGGGTTTCGGGTCAACAAAATTTTTTGTCGGGTCTAGGTCGGGTCGGGTCATATTGGGTTTCAGGTCAACTTCGAGATTCACATTTTGGGTCATTTTTGGGTCTCGGGTCAGGTTTATTGGTTCGAGTCATGTTTGCCAGGTCTACTCTCAAGTCCAGAACAAAAGAGGCATTTATTATCTATAAATACAAGAGTTCATCTTCATTTTAAGGGCTTAGATACACAAAATTAGAATATCTAACTCTTTGCAAAAAACTTTCTAAAACAAAACTCTCCAAGAAAGTCTCTCAAAAACCAAAACTTAAATAACGAAAAACTCTTTTAAAGAGAAAACAAAACTCTTTTAATTCTCTTAGTTAAAAGAGTTAAATTCACCTTTTCGAAGTTTCAGCGTCAAGCATTCAATTGTAGTTGACTTTAAAAAAAGGAAAAGAAGACTGAAGACTAAAGAAGAAGAACCAAGTCTTTCAAGACCCTCTTTCGAAGTCAAGTCAAACTCAAGAGTAGTGTAGAAATCGAATTAGTGAAGACTAGAAATTGTAACTCAAAATCATATTAATAAAATCATTATTTTGTTCGCATTTATTTGCGTTTGTTAATTTTTGCAAATTACAAAATTTGTGTTTACAGTTGGTTTTTTGAAAAACTTAACGCTCTCGAAGTATTAAATTTAACTGACAATTTTTGTTTTACTGATTTTGTTAGGTTTTTTTTTTTTTTTTTTTTTTTTTTTTTTTTTTTTGCCAGCAGGGAGGTCCATTGGTTAATGTCATCACGATCTTTTAGCAAGATTGTGTGCCATCCTCACCCTGGACCTTGGTACAAAATAAAAGTTCAAACAATGAAAAGAACTAGCTATTGAAACTAAATCATCTAGAAGACTCTTAACGTAATGGCTGATACTTTGCGCGTCGTTTAACATCTGGACCACCTGCAGACAATCTGTTAGAACACAAATGTGACGCAGACCCTTTTCCTTTGCCCACACAAGTGCTTCCCTAATGCCAATAGTTTCAGCCTGCACAGCAGATTGTGCACAGAACCGTGTATGTCCTTGCCCCATTCTAACTCCATCCTGATGAAGTATCCATCCAGCTGCTGCCTTTCCCCCTGTGTTCCATGCTGCATCCACCATGAGCTCCCACTGTTGCTCACACCCTTTACTGCTTGTAAGATGAACTTCTAATTTGTTCATGGCTTCCTCCTCATAATCCCTATTCAGGCGAGGTTGAGTCACCAGAGTGGTGTCTCCTATGCTTTGTTTCTCCAACTCCCGTAGCATATGCAGCATGCTTTGCGGAGAGATCTGTTCATCACGGAAAATGGCATTATTCCTGCTAATCCATATTGTCCATAGGCCACACAAAAACCTTATCTGATTGTTTCGCCTCCTATCCTCATCCTCCCCCTGTCTCTTCCCTAGGTATCTCAGCCAATTGATAATCCAGTCCTCCACCCTGATATACTCCACAGCCTGGCAAAGTACACCAAGATCGCTGCCAAACCAGAGTCTTTTTGTAGCTTCACAATCCCTGAACAGATGCGCATAAGTTTCTGGTTGTCCCGTTATTCCACATAACTTGCAATCCATGTCCCTAGCAATGTGTCTTTTTTCAAACTCTTCTCCCAACGGAAGACACTTAGTTACTATTTTCCATAGCAGCACTTTCCACCGTGCTGGACCTGGCAGACCCCACATTTCCTTATAGCTTAAAGCGCTCCTTTTCAGAATTCGCCTTCTATCTGTCGGTGAGCTGTTAGCCTGAAAGAAACCATCCATAGCTACGCCATACCCACTTTTAACATCATACTCTCCCGACTTCGTTTCTTTCCAGTAGAAGTTGTCACTTGTTTGTTCTAAGCTTGTGGGGATGGATAAGATCCTTATTGCCCATTCCTCTGAGAAAATTTCCTTGATTTCATTCTCGTCCCATTCTTTCCCATTGGTTTGTAAGTGGCCCACTTTCCAATCATTCATATTAAGGTGATTTATCCCCTGACAGCCAGCTTTCGGTATTGGAATACCACCATCTACCCACCGTGTACTCCATATGTTCACTTCTGAGTGCCATCCTATTTTTCATGCTAGCTTTAGATTAAGCAGCTCAATCCCCCAGCTGATCCCTTTCCACGTCCATGATTCAGTACTGGCCCTTGGACACTCAAAAATACCAACATCATTCACAGTGGGGTGATACTTCCCATAAAAGACCTTACTTAACAGACTGTTTTTATCTCTGACAATCTTCCATGCCTGTTTGGCAAGCAAGGCCTGATTGAGGCATATAACATTGCGAATACCTAGCCCTCCCCTTGATTTGGGAAGACTAAGGAAATTAGTACTGCACCAGTGAATAGTTTTTGACTCCCTCGTTCCAGCCCACCAGAAATGTGCTAAAAGAGAATTAATCCTCCTAGCAATACTTACCGGAATACGAAAAACCGATAGAGAGAAAACAGAAAGGGAGGACAGGATAGAGTTTATCAAAGTTAACCGACCCGCTGGTGACAGAAACGCCCCATTCCAAGAGCTAATACGCCGCCTTACTCGCTCCACCAAGAACTGAAATGTTTGTCGTTTAGACACACCCAACGAGGAAGGAGTTCCAAGGTACACACCGAGATCCTTACAAGGTTTTACCTTAAAGCTATTCAGTCCGACACGGACCATATTCAACGTGCAACTCGGACTAAAGACTATAGCTGACTTCTCATTGTTGATTCGTTGTCCTGATACTGCACAATAGCAATCCAAAATATCACACAAACAGAAGATCGCATCAGTTCCGCCTTGGATGAAGAAGAGCGAATCATCTGCAAAGAACAGATGCGAGATGGCAGGACTCTCTCTGGACACTTTTATTCCTCTGATCCCACCCATTTCTTCTGCTTTAACTAGGTTTTGTGATAAGATTTCAGTACAAAGCACGAAAAGGTAGGGTGACAAGGGGTCCCCTTGTCTTAGGCCACACTGAGGTGCGAAGAATGTCAGCGGCGACCCATTCACTAAGACTGCGTAAGATACAGTTGACACACACTCCATAATCAAGCAGACAAGCTTGTGTGGAAATCTCATGGAACGCAGGGTATTATAGATAAAATCCCATCGTACCCTATCGTAGGCCTTACTCATGTCTATTTTTAAGGCTAGTCGCCCCATCCTCCCAACTCGGTGATTATTGATCGATTTTAAGACCTCCTGAGCAACCATAATATTATCCCCAATATTCCTGCCTTGGACAAACGCATTCTGGAACTCGCCCACCAGGCTACCCATCACACCCTTCAATCTGTTTACAATACATTTCGTAATGATTTTCATAGCAACATTACATAAGCTTATTGGTCTATAATCATCCACCGTTTCTGGATTAGACACCTTCGGGATCAGCGTTATGAATGTTCTATTTAGGAATTTTGGGATACTACCTGACTCAAGAGCATGTAAAACCGCTTTTGTTACATCCTCTTTTACCACATTCCAATAGCGCTGGAAAAAGGCAGCTGGCACCCCATCCGGTCCTGGAGATTTTAGGGCACCAAGTCAAAACAAATTTCATTTAACCTCCCCGCTTGTACGGTTCCTGCAAAGCCTTAGCGTCCTGCTCACTCAATTTTCTCTTATTAGGTTGGATTGATGTTTTTGGCAATTTAATTTAACAAGTTCGAAAAACTTAGCGTTATTGCTCAAATTTGTTTGACGAGTCTTATGTTCGTTTATTTAACCAAACTTGCTAAAATGAAGACGCAAATTGAAGAAAAATAAAGATGATGAAGATCTTTGCATTCTATTGTTATAAAAAGATTTATCATAAAATGTCCGTAGGTATGTATATAGGATAATAAGAACATAGTTTGGTTCAAAATATTACAATTATTTTTAACTTTTCCAACAAAACAAAAGTGACATCTTTACTTTTCAATTAAATTTCTGTATAGAACAAATCATCAAAGAGGTCAGAATTCATCAAATTACTTGCTGAATTGAAATTGAATGGAATTAAATTGAACCGAGCTAAATTCATTTTACATGAACTTATCATTAAAATATAATATAAGACAATTTTATTAAATATTATAAATATCATAAGTAGAGTAATATAATATAATATAATATTATATTATATAATATAATATAATGATAATAATAATAATAATAATAATAATAATAATAATAATAATAATAATAATAATAATAAAAAAAATAAATAAAAATATAATAATAATAATAATAATAAAAATAATAATAATAATAATAATAATAATAATAATAATAATAATAATAATAATAATAATAATAATAATAATAATAATAATAATAATAATAATAATAATAACAACAACTTAAAATGAAATTAATTTAGCAAAGTTGAGCCGTGCTGAACTGAACTGAACTGAGTTGAATAGTGGTGAACTGAAGTGAACTAAACTAAATGAAGTTGAATTGAACTAAAATAAAATCCAATATAAAAGTTCTAGGTTACAATACAAAATATTACTCAGAAATTTTTGGGTTACAACTTTTATTGACTAGCTAGAGAACTACAATTAAACTTTCTATAAGGTTACAAATCACAATAACTAAGCCATAAATTTTACGTAAAACCGTCTCACACATGACACCTACAATAAACTAAAATTTATTTTAATAATTTAAAAATAGAGTTTTTTGTCAGACACTACCTTAAATTTAGGTGAAATTGTAAAAAACCAACTTATTTTTTTTGGGCAAAAAACTACCTTGCATTTCAAAAAAAATTGTGAGACTACCAATTGACAAATTCCGTCAATTTTAACCCTTTGACCGTCATTGACTGACGACTATTTCTACCCCTAACTAAATTTCTTCATTTTAACCCCCTTTTTCATGTTTTAACCTTACTAATACTAACATTTTTTTTGTCTTTTTTCCTAATTACCCACACATGTAATCTCAAATTCACCGATCAAATCATAATTTTGTTTTTACTCTCCATCTTCAAAAATTTAGATATTGTTAATCAAGCTCGAAACTCAATTTTTGCTCTACAATTGAATACCAATTTCAGTGTAAACCAATAATGTACATGAACTTTTTTATACCTACATTTATCTTGGTTTTTTCTCACTTTTCCGGTTGCTTTTGCTTAAAATTTGTGTTTAACACTTTATTTGAGAGGTTATGAACTTAAAATACAACCAAATATAAACAAAACAATACATACTGATAATTACATGAGGTTAATCGACATTAAAGGATTTTTATGTTATTAGAAGATTTAATCTACATAATAACGAACAAAAAATCGAGGAATAAAAAGGATTTTTACATCAAAATACAAAATGAAAAAAGAATTGAAGATCATGAGGTCAAACTAATAAAAATTACATGAGGTTAATCAACATTGAAGAGTTAAATTTTTTTCATAATCTTTCAACAATGATCAAAATTGACCAACATAATTGACTGTAATTTGTAACTTCAAAAGATGAAATTATAAAAAATAAATTAGGGTTTTAATTTGAGTAAGAGTTTAATAGGTGTGATGAGTGAAGAATATGAGGGGTAAAAAAAGGAAATGAAAAATTTAACAAATTTGCGTCAATCGGTCAACATCCAAGATCGAGATCAGTGGCTAGCAATTGCTCCACTCATTTGTTTTAAGGCGGTCGAGTGACACTATCCGAACAGGTGTGTTCGACAATTTGGGTGGCATCAAACAATACTCAAACCGTTCGACACAGGCACCACCCTACGTAGTACGAGTAGGAGAGATGATGGTCCAACTAATTATCGGTGGTACTTGTGCAAGAAATAACGAGGTGGAATAATCGCTTGGACACGAGGGTCGAACCTGGTCGCCGCTACCGTGGTTTAATAAGCCAAGTCGATGACTATTTACAGTGGTTTAATAGTATAACACGACACGTCATTAGTCCATTTTGCAAGGAGGTTACCGGTTACAATAATTATTAATTTGATCACTGGTAAGTTTTAATAAGAAAATCATCTTTTCACATACACATTGGTCGAACATTTTTATAATTATCTAATAGTAAGTTTAATTGATGTTATTTACTGAGATAAGAGCCACATGAAGAAAGAAGACCAAAGGGTGACCGTAACAGGTGCCACAACATACGTCCAAAGCATAATTACTGCATTTTCGCTTGTAGTTTCCTCAAATAGCTGGGTAATGACTCCTGCAATAAAAGAAAAGCAATAATAATTACAAAATTAAAATTAATAATAAATTTTGTCTAGGGACTCTACTAATAACTTGAAAATTTTTAACACTTGTTTTTCAAAATAATGATTAAAGATAACCTATTTATCAAAATTTTAAACTATATACAACAAAATTACGACTTTATCCGATAATCAAATAAATGAATAAAGTATAGTTAATGTAGCGAGTAAAGATACACTTATGCGTACCGATGGTGAGTGAAGGAGGCAAGGCATACTGAAGCAGAATGATAAACTGAAGAAGTAATTCATGAGATTGCACAAAACCAGCACGAACAATACCCTTAACGATCAGAATGCCAAGCCCCGGAAGAAATACGTATCGAATGACTATAATCCCAAAAATAATTATAACTTTCACACCCGACCCTTTTAAACCTATTTACACGTATAATGAAATTTCAGTTAGACGTTAATCATCGTTTTGGCATCGTTATATCTATGTGTTGCGATGATAAATGTTTAGTGTTTGTGTACCTTTGAGGAGATTTGCTCCAAGTATCAAGGTTATTAATGGAACGGCAGCATTTCTTTTAAAAAGAAAAAACATTTTAATATTAGCAAATATATAAGTATTTGGCAGGAAATAATTTATAGGGTAATATCATACGCAGTATTACTTATTTCCTGCCTAATAAATAATAAAAAGGCATATGATTTCGGGAAATTAAGGTGTGTGCACGCACATGTATTTATATATAGTTACATCATATTGAAATAATGCTAACATGAATAGAGGGAGGGCATACTACCTAATCATGAGAGTGGTATCTCCGACGACATGGAGAGAAGCATTATCGCCAAAAAGAAGCCTTCGTAATGGAGAAATCAACCCTATGAAGAACCCAATTGCCTATATAGAGGAAATAATGAAATGTTTGAACACAACAAAAATGTCACAAAACTATGTGAATTCGAGTGAAATAAAGTCGGTAAGATACCACGGCAATAGCAGAAGGAGTTATTATTGCCTTCAGATTGATATTTACACATGTATCTCTTACAACACGCCTTATCTTAAATGTTGTTACAACCTGTAAAAAGGAAAAAACAACCTCAAAATTGATCGACAAGATTACAATAACGTACAATTTGAACCAACACACTAGTACTGCATAATTTCTTACCATGAACTTATTCGAAATGTGGACCTGATTGATTGAACGCAGCGTACAAGGTAGTTGTTCAACAACATCTATCGGCGATGCATTAGTACGCTCCAAAGAATCACTACTTTCAGTTTCAGAGATTTTCACCGTTGTTTCCCCATTGAGCTGCTTGTTTCCACGTTCGTTGGTATTTGCATTCTCAACTCGTTTCTTCGAAGTGACCCTCACAATGTTGTAAACGTACAACCATGTAAAAAAATCTCCGATCTGAACAGTAGAAGCAAACGATGACTTGTTAATTTATTCAGTAATAAAAACACTATGATACGATGATTTATATTAATTTATTTAGCGAGTTAATATAAAGTACCGCCATGGAAAGCGAAACATAAGCCAAACCATTCTGGGCGCAAACGTCTGATGCACCAAACGGACCGGCTTGCTGCTTGCAAATTGCCGGAATGATAATGAGTGGCATTATCCCAAGATTTCCTGTGCGTAATAACATCAACAGGTATACTTAAATTCTACCTTTGAAAAACTTATTGATCATTCTATATACTCCCTATGTCTCAGTTATTTGTTTACAGTTTGATTTTTTTATCCTCACAAAAAAGTCAAACTGTAAACAATTCACTAAAACAGAGGGAGTATATTATTCTGCTCCATATATTGTAACATCAACATGTATACTTAAATTCTACCTTTGAAAAACTTACTGATCATTCTACATATAAGGAGTATTATTCTGCTCCGTATATCGTACGGAGTAACTTTTTTTTAATGATGATCAACACTCTATTATCATTTGGCTATGCTTACCAATGTGTTAATAAAAAACAAATTTGTGTTACAAAGTTAGTCTCCCTTAACATTTACGCATTTTCAATGTTTCTCTATGGCCATGTTTTTATTCATTTATGTACGTTTTTTTTTATCTGAAATATAATTTTGTGAATTATATTTCGATAACAAATGTATATATCTAATTACTGTATAACAATTATTATATATTTTAAATCACACATGGTTAAAGTTGCGGAACTTTGACTTTGAAAAGGTGAATCAGACTAACAAATGAATTCAATATCCTTGCTTTATGCACATGCATTGATGCACTCGATCATGCACGTTTTCTTTTGTTCATATAAGTTACATATAGTTAAAAATTATAAAAGTTTGATATTCATAATGTACTTGGTAAGACAATTAAAATAAGATATCATATAATTATGTTTTATATTAGGGTAAATTAAATATAACCCGCTTTTATAACATTTTTTTTTTCAAAATAACCCCCTTATATTTTATTTTTATAAATAACCTCCTTTTAAGGCACTTTTATTTCAAAATCACCCCCAACGTCGAATTAATTTTCTTACTTTTCAATGGCAATTAAAGACATTATAGGGTATGTCTCTTTCAAGTTACAATCACCAACGTCTAAAATATGTCAACACCTCTTGAGAAATCCCGCTTTAAGGGTGTGAATATTCCCTTTTTAGGTAGCATATTTCGACGTTAAGGGTGATTTAGAAACAAAAGTGTGTTAAAAGAAGTTATGTTATAAAAATAACATATAAGGGGGTTATTTTGAAAAATAGTATTTTGTATTATAAAAGAGAGTTATATTCAATTAACCATTTATATTATATATCGAGAGTTATATTAAAAATATTTCTCGATCATGCATGAATAGTGATTAAAAAGTAAAATGTATATAAATGAATGAAACGAAAGAAGTTTGAATAATGTAAACAAACTTTATAAATTGAAGAAAAATTCAATATATTCAAGCAATTTGAGATAAAAGGAACATGTCCTAAATAAGCCTAAACAATGGGAATTAATATAAAAGTAACACGTCCTAAATTAGAGGTAGTATAAAATAAAAATAGTCAGGTGTGATTTTGTTTTACTTGTCTTATCGAACACATTATAATATCAAATTTTTGTAATTTGTTGCAGTACGTAAGTAAAAATATGAACAAAACAAAACAATAATTAGTATGCGTGCATAAAGCAAATGTATATACGGAGTAATTGATTGGAATAGATAAATATCATTTTAAAGTTTGATGCTGATAAATTTATATTCATCATCTAATAATGTTTCACAAAATAATACGGAGTATGGAGTATTTTTTTTTATGAGAAATAATGATATATTGACCTAAAAAAAAAAAGGAGTAACAATTTAGAGAACATATTGAATTGGTAATTGAGTGAAGCAAGAGAATACCTGCAGAACAACATGATATGATAAGACCATGCATTTGTGTAGGCACTTTGGCTAATTTACCAAGTCCCCAACCCATGGCTGTGCCTATTAAGTATGTGATCACTATATTTATCGGCATAAACCACCTATTATTTCACATAATTAGATATTTTCAAAAAACAATCAAGAATCATCTTTAATATAAATACCAACACAAATATTATGTCAAAAAAAAGGGTTGAGATTGACAATGTATCTTATGAAGTTACTGACGTTATATTTAGGCTCATCGTCTCATCGATCTTTTGTTTTTTTTATTGTCTATTTTTTATTTTTATTTATTTTTATCTCAATCTGTCTTTTTAAACTTTTAATTAATTTTATTTTCAAATCTATTTTTTTTATAAAGGGGTCTATTGTAAATTTCTTGCTTAATATTGTTATTTATATAAATAATTTTACGCTAATTTTTTTTTTAGTTTTAGTACTCTTAAACAATAATCATTGTCCAAAGACGCTATTATTTAATGAAATTGTTATGTTACTCTAGAATAAATAATATCCTAATTTTCCTTTTTCGGCCCTAGTTGCATGTTGTTCTACTGTTCTAGCTTCGTCCCTATTTATAGGGATAATTCACAAGAATACATCAAATTATACATGGTTTTCTCAATATACACTTAATTTCAATTAATCTTGGAATATACCCAACTACTTTAAATATTGTTTTTTAAAATATACTAATGTAATTTTTTACGAAAAAATTTAGAGTGCTTTTTTTTATAGCCTAATTTGATAATGATTTTAAGGCTTTTTCACTAGTTCGAGTGATATTTCGGGTAATTTTTATTGGCTATATCTTAACATTAATGAAAAATGAAATTAGTATATTTTGATTAGTTGGATTAGACTAATTGAAGATGGATATATTCTGAGAAGACTGTGCATAATTTGTCGTGTTCTTATGAATTTTCCCTATTTTATAAGCCAATAGTCCAACTAATATCTTGTTACTTGTTAGCAATGTCTAAGGGTTAACTCTTACATATAATTGCACGTATTTGATTAAATGATCAACAATGAAACTCAAAAATAATGGAGAACATGGAAAATGGTGGTGGTGCAAGAGAGAATACGGTATACTAATAGAGAAGGCAATGAGATTGAAAATTGAAGAAACTTTTGATCGCGCACATGTGATAACCCAAATCGATTGTGACCGAGAAAATTTAATATCTTATAGGGAGTAAGGTTTAAAAGTTACTCCGTTCTTGTATGAATTGTCAATTAATTCTAAAATGAATCCTCTTAAATTAAATTTTCTCGCTTCCATTAGCTTCCAAAATCCTACGGAGTAATACATTATATTGTTTTTAGCTTGTTATGATCTTTTTTCTCTATTAGCTACCATCTTTATCTCCTATTTCCGTTACTAATTTATCTTTACTAAACGAGTGCGGAGCACAAGATCGAGAAGAGAGAGACGGCTTACATGGTGGCTAAGCGTTGCACGGTGAGAGTTTGAGCTAAGTAGCTACCCACAAGCGTTGGACCGAAGACGTAAAACACTACCTAAACCACCACCATTCAACGTAACAAAGTTTCATACAAGTACCTTATAATTAAAGCAATGAAATGAAGAAAATATAATACGAAGCAAAAAAAAAAAAAAAAAAGACGAACTTGGTTCAAGTGATGGCGAGCAGAAGGACTCAAGATATTAATGCGTTGTAAACCAAGAATTAGGCCAACACCACTCATCAATAGGAACTCTATTATTGGCATTAATGCCACTAATAATAGCTCCGTAAATGATTTCATATTGTTTTCTATGATTTATGAATTAATTTGTCTCAAGGAAGATCTATATTTTTTTGTATGTACTTCACTTTAATATTTATAGGGCTAACTTAACACACATATGACATTGCATGCAGTTACATGCCATGCATTACCCGTAGGCTGTATTATATACTTCCTGCATTCAATTTCATTCTATTTGTTGTGACAAATATCGTAATGGCGGTCAAGGGCGGACCCAAAAAGTTTTTTTTATGGTGTAGCACAATAGTGGGAAGTTTTACGATATCGTGCAACCTTCTCATAAAATATCAAATTGAGAAAAATTATTTATAGAGAGTGAAGTTGTAATTGTTTTAATAGTTTCAAAAGTCGAAAGACATTTACTTTCACATTGAATGTGGAGTAAGGAACTAAGGAAGATTAAAAAAAATGGTAAAAAAAACAAAGGGTGGTAAAGGGATTTGAATACTAGACGTCACGCAAAATAAACATTCAAATCCGTGGGGATCAACCAACTCAATTACAACTCCACATTGATCCTATTGTGTGTTCATTATATATTAATTGTTTCCATTTTGTTTTGTGTTGCACCTGCAACACCAAACCAAACGTGGGTCCGCCTCTGATGGCGGTATATATAGTTTCACAGTATTAAAAAAAAAATTAAAATAAATTTGATATTCTTATTGTAGTCGTTAAGAGGCCGATATCAAACAAAATTTCGCTAACTCTACTTTTTGTGTATATAGCAATTAATTTTAAAGATTATACAGTTGACTGTGTAATGTCAAATACTTTCTACATACCAAAATAAGTATCCCCTTTCTATTTTGGATGGAAAAAAAATGAAAAGGGACTTTTAATTTGGAAAAAAAAATTGATGGAAAATGAACACTTATTTTAGGATGGAGGAAGTAGTACTTTGCAAAGAATGAAGTTAAATAAAGAGTAGCATGGATTCCACGAGGTGTTTGAACTCTTCCACTATAAACATACTTCCTCTGTCTCAGTCATTTGTTTACACTTTTTTCAAATTCCCCTAACAAAAAAGCCAAACTGTAAACGAATCACTGGAACGGATGGAGTACATTACATATCAAAGTGGACTCCACATGTGTAGGCAATTTCGCCGTGACAGAGTACATAATGTACAACAAGGTAGATATCGTAATTATGTTCGAAAAATTTAAAATGTGAAAAGATGTGAACTCTTATGAGTATGAAATTTGCACACGTTCGGACAGTTTTAAAAAAGGGGATATATATGGGTAGATAGACTTACAAAAGTAGATAGGCTTGTACTGATTCACATCGATCGAATTCTTTGCACTATTGATAGTGAGATTTGGAGGGATTTAAGTAATTTTGCAATTTAAGGCATAGCGATATTGTCTCCATTCTAAAACAAACAACTCCATACTACTCCCTCTATTTCAGTCCTTTGTTTACACTTCTCTCAAAATCCCCTCACAAAAAAGTCAAACTGTAAACAATTCACTGGAACGGAGGGAGTAACAATCTACTCGTAACATTTTGGTTATTGTTGTCATGTATAACTAATGTCACTTTCAGGCAATTAAAAAGTCAACTCACAATTGCTGACTTGATCTTATTCCGACGACAAATAATTGTTTAAAGTTTCTTTGACATCTCATTTCTTTTAGGGTATTGATTTTTCAGATAATCACGGGTTTCTAAGATTATATATCTTTTTCATTTTTTCCCTCTCATACCCTTTTTACTCATTCTCTATCTGAAATTTCTCTCATTTAGTTTTCTAAGTTTACTTAACCTAAATTCATCCAATTTTCAATTATTTCAATTCAATTCAATTCAATTCAATTCAATTCAATTTATTTCAATTCAATTTCAATTTCAATTCAATTTCAATTTCAATTCAATTTAGGTGGAAAAAAAGGTGAAAAAAGGTGAACAAAGGTGAACAAAGCTACGGCCTTAGATCCGCCACCAAGAAACTCTGCTCGGTGGGTGGACGAGACCATAATTCCGCCACTGCCAGACCTACGCCTTGTGATTGTTAGCCTCACGCCTCCTGAAACCACCCAAATTTCAATTTTCTATGAACCCTAATTTGATTTTTAACCCAAAAATTATCAAGATTAACTCATACAATTAACATAACTTTAAGAAATAAATTGAAATTGAATTGAAATTGAAATTGAATTGAAATAAATTGAATTGAATTGAATTGAATTGAATTGATTGAAATAATTGAAAATTGGATGAATTTAGGTTAAGTAAACTTAGAAAACTAAAAGAGAGAAATTTGTATAGAGAATGAGTAAAAAAGGGTATGAGAGGGAAAAAAAATGAAAAAAGTATATGACGGGAGTAAAATCCGTATACGGAAAATCATATTCGTTCTTTTAATTGTGGCTAGTTTTCATACCTACCAAATACACATATCCCGTAATTGTTAAAATTTTATGTACACAACTAGTTTTATGGCCTGCCCCAGGCCGGACTCTCTATCTATAATAAAAAAAAAAATAGAAATTAAAAACACGTCGAATATTTATTACAATATTAATTTTGTACTGCTTAATAGTTATATTCTAATTATGTATAAATTACATAACTCGCAATCATTATAAGCTTTCATTAAACTCTATCTTTTAAATTATTAACCAAATTTATTGTGCGTCCATTTAAATAACAAATTTGTGTTCACTATTTAAAATTTATTCCATTATTCTAATAAAGATATTCAAGTTATTACTCATAGTTTATATTATTATCATTGCTATTATTATTTAAATAATATTGGTGGTGGTGCTGCTACTGCCGACTACTACTACTACTATTAATACTACTAAGTATTAATAGAATATTTTCATATATTAATTTATATATTTTAAATAATATTATTTTTATTTTTCAATTATATTAAGATCGACTAATTATTAATTTTTAGTGGTATTCTTAAGAGTATTATTTTTATTAAAATATACTAAAAAAATCTACATATTTTTAAAATATTTTCAGTTAATAATTTATCGAAAGTTCTTATAACATTGAGATTATCTATTGATGATTCTTAATAGTTTTCTTAATTATTGGTATTATTATTAGTCCTATTAAAAAATCAATGTCCATCAACTGTTTGACAAATGTCGATTATTCGAGTGTACGGGTTCTAGTTTATATATATAATATAGTCTTATAATTTAATAATATGAAGTATATAAATTCAATTTTAATATGAAGTGTACGGGGTCTGATTTATATAGTATAGTTTTATGTCCCATCAATTTTGATGATGATTTTAAGGTTCTTAAAAATTCATAACGTTTTTGTAATGCTTCTTAAGTCATGATTCACGGATAGGTGCATTTGGATAGGAACCCTTGCCTTTTTTTTTTCCCCATATGTTCATGGATGAATTTAATCTATTAGAGGGTAAGAACAACCCCCCAAAAACAAAGTACTCCCTCCATTTCAATGGGATGGTCCCATTGAGTTTTGCACAAATTTTAAGGAAAGTAGAAAAGGTAAGGATAGTATTGGCAGTTTGGTTAGATGGAATCCATTTATGATGATAAAGTGTGTGGTATTTTGGTTAAATGAGTATATTGATAGGGGTAAAATTGTTATTTTAACTATTAAAAATTTACATGAATAGAAATGGGGCTAAATAAATGAAATTGTCAAAAAGGGTATATGAGGTTAAATGAATGAAATGAAGGGGTAATAATTAACACAGGATAATTTTTCGATCGGGTCGATTCGGGTTATTTCGGATTAGGTCAGCGATCGGGTCGAGTCAGTTCGGTTCGGGTGGCATAAATTGTAGGGTCGAGTCAGGTTTCGGGCCATCTCTGGTCGAGCCGAGTTCGGTTTCGGTTTACTATAGTCGGGTCATATCGGGTTACAGATCATCATCGAGCCGGTTCGGGTCGATTTCGGTTTATAACATTTTCGGGTTCTTTCGGGTCGGGTGTCCTCGGGTTCGGGTCGGGTCACTCGAGTCAGGTCAAACTTGCCAGCTCTAATTGCAATCTAGGGTAAATGGCGAGGCATGAAATTCCAAAGGTACATGGAGTGGAGTTAGAATCATGTGGATATCTAACTCCATTTCAAAATTAACAAAACAAACACTTGAATGAATATAATCCATTCCATTTCAAAAAGTCTAATCAAACACCCCCTTAAAGTTATGGGTTCTATAATTCATCATTTGTTATTCTTTAAAAAAACATTGCATTTGAGAAAACGTCATCCGACATGACGTTTTATCTTGTTCAATTTTTTTAATTTTTTTTCTTTTTTTTTTTTACTTTTGTTTCTTATGACTATAAAACGCTATACACAATGACGTTTACACTTTCCGAACTTACGTGACCAATATTTGTCAAAATATTTTGGGAAATTTCATGATCTCGAACTTTGGCGGATTCTGCGTATGTGTGAGGTTTGTTCACATGGTACTAAACTTTGTAAATATGTGCCCATATACCATTTTTGTGACGGAAAACTTGACGACGTTAAGTTTAAAGAAGAATGCACCAATTATGAGTTTAGAGTACAATTAAAGCCACATTATTCCTCAATTAAATGCTATTATGTGTTGATTAATTAGTATAAATTTTGTTGATTAGAGTACAAATAATAGCATTTAATCGAGGAATAATGTGTCTAAATGTCTAAACTCATAATTGTTCTTCAATAAAATTAACGTCGTCAGTTTTCCGTCACAAATAAATATCGTATATTCACAAAGTTTAGATTCTGTGAACAAACCTCACACATAAGTGCACTGTAATTCACAAAGTCTGAGTGAAATCAAATATCCCAAATATTTTTAAGTTGGATCAAGAAGCTAAATATTTTTCTCGTCAACCCGTTTTGCCAAAAGTTTCAAGTATGGGCCGTATGCGTATAGGCCCGTCATACGACTCATACCCAGGGCTATTCCAGTTTAGAATTGACCTGCTATAAATAGATTCCAAATCTATTACCGCAGCGGAAAACCAAAAAAAACTCAGATCTATTGTTTTTCCTATACAACCTTCCATGTTTCCAGGTATCTTTGTTCCTTTCAATGACAATAATTCTCCCCAATTTCTTCACCTAATTCATACTGATACTTTTGTTGTTGTCAATTCACACTGTTGTGATAACAATCCTCAATTGTTTCTCAAATTCGTCAGAGACCAATTCAAATTAGGGTTTACTGCCATGGTTAAGATTAAACCACACCCTCCTTTTTCAATTGTTGTTTCTCTCTTTAATCTGATAAATGTTGTCGTCATCATCATCATTGCCTTAGTCAATGGCCTTATTCATTCTGATAAGATGCGCCGGGGTGTTCAATTGTTACGGTCGCTTTGGCCGTTTTGATTTTGCGTTTTCACTCCTCGGTAGGCGCATTAAGCTCTGGTATTCACCTGATGTTGTTTTCATCAATACCTTACTGAACGGCCTTATTTGTTGATAAGTTGTTCAATTGATGGATATAATCCTCGTCTTGTGATAACACATATCCTTGTTACTTACGGTGCTTTGTTTAAAAGTCTTTGCTGCATCGGTGACAAGATTGGTGCTATGAATTTACTCCGTAATATGGAACGTAATGCACCTTATATAAGCCTAACGCGTTGTTATTTATAGCACTCTCATTGACAGCCTTTGTAAAGATAGGTCACCTTCGGCCTTTTCGAGGAGATGAAAGTCCGTGGGCATTTTGCCCAGTGTTGGAACTTGTAATACGTTACCCAGTGTTTGAGGAAATGCGTATTTTATATGTTTTTTTTTATATGTTTAGCTGAACATATTCATTAATCATTATGTTGCTAATTCCTTTTATGGTAATCCTTTTGATATCTATTTATAAAGCAATTCGGTTTTTTTTTACTGCACTAAAATGCATTTTAAGTCATGATCTTAAGCAGTGTGCAAACTTTTCTTTGAATTCGCACCTGGCACCTTTGACTTCTAAGGGAAGCGGGTTCTGGAACTTGAGTAATATTGTGATTTAGAAACAAGCAAATGTAGAGTAGTATGAGGGCAGAAGACGTTAGATGCGCGTCGGTTGATTAGACTGTCTGTATATTCATTACGCTGAGAATGAATGCTGGAATCTTCAAATTTCTGATATTTCATTCTCTCATAATTTTACTTGGAGAGTTGTTGAGTGATGATGCAATGTAATTGGTGGCATGGTATTAGGAAAGTTGATACCAATGTTTCTACCGACAAAATTCACATTCACGCATTTAGATTGGTGGCACTCGTGTACATAGAGACGGTAAATAGGTACATGAAACAGGTGTCGAGGAGAGTGCGGCTTCTGAACCAAAACACTCGTTTATCTTGTGGTTCATGCTAAATGTTAAGGATACAATGGGAGTAGATGAGGATGGTGTACTCGTTTGATGAGGCAGACCAAAATTTCAGAAGGCTGTGCATGCACGTGAGTACGTGACCTTGCATAGTCGATAACAGACACATATCTAAAGTTCTAAGGGTAGGACTGGATAACCAACGGAAAATTCCACAGAAGCCTACTCGTTGCCTTAGGCAACCACTTCCGTGTCACCGTGTGCTATGTGTCTCTCTCTAAAGCTTCGTATTTGTTACTTTGACGCCTAACTGTCCGAAATCCCACCAATCTTTCGCAATACATAATGTCAAATAATGCAGACCTATATAAAAAGCTACAGACCGATTAAAAAAAAATTGTCGAATCTTGCGTAGCAGAATGTGTGCTTGACATTTATAGTTTTGCCCGCATCCAAACAGCTTCTACATTGTGTCCCTGCAATTACTATAACTCAATTCAACTAAGATGTTAGTGGTGTTACAAATTAGAAATCTTTATCGAAATACTCGACCACTTTTAAGTACATATCAGTAGCATCATATCCTTGATAAAATTACTCAGACTTCGCTTCCGAGCACATCCCCAGCTTAGACACTATAATGATTTTCCCTTGATATCGAATGAAACATGAATAGTTCATATGATGAATGATGGAGATAAAGTAGATGCTACTGTCTAAGTCGAGGATGTGCTAAAATTTTGAGAAAGGAAAGTGCCCATGTATTTTACCAGGAATCGAATGCTACTGCTCTCCTACTTAAAAGGAGTCGAGTATTTCATTAGAAAGATTTATAATTTTTAACACCATCGACATCGTAGTTGAATTGAGTTGTCGGAATTGAAAGCACACTAAGTAGTGAGTCGTCTTAATTTTTAAACTTGTCATTATAAGTTATGATTAGCCAAAGCTTTTCGTATATTAAAGTTATACCAAGTCCAAAGTGGAATATCATGAAAATTTTACAAGGCTTGGGCCTTGTTTTTAGGCCCGTGGGCATTTTAGCCCGGTTAAGTTTCAACTAATTCCAAATTAGTGTATGAGTCTTTATAATTCAGTTATTATTAGTTCGAAAAGCCTTAGTAATTTATTTTACACTAGTTATGCAATAAATTTATGAATAAATGATTTTTTTTACCCCATAAATCTTCTAATACTAATTATTTATTCACCAATATATCAAATACAACTCTATAATTAAAAACGTCAAGTGAGGATGGTACTAAATAGGGAGTAATGAATATTTCTAAAGTCGCTTGTAGAATAAATTTTATAAGCCCGAAATGGGCCGATTTAGCCTGAAGCCGCTAAAAGCCCGAACGGGGCGGGTTTGGGCCAATAAAATAAGCCCGCACTTGTGGCCCGGCCCGGCCCGACCCGCACATTTAGGCTAAATTTAATTATTAGGCCCGGCCCAAACCCGGCCCGGCTCGGCCCATGATCACCTTTAGTGGAAACCATTGTAAGAAGCTCAATTTTCTTAGACAATTACTCAATTTCCTTGAAAATGATCTTGAAAAACATGTACGGAGTAATCCTAATGAACATTCTTCTAGACATTAAAAAATAGGGATATTTCCCACGGTACCCCTGAGGTTTGCAAATTTTCCCGAAATACCTTTTGTTTTGTAAAAACAAAAACTTTAACTAACCATAACTTGTAGTTACGAATTCAGAATTCGATCATTATTGTATTCAAAGTAGTCGTCTTTTCGAGCTCTTCAATTTGACATACAAAAAATTCATGTTTAGAACACGTAGTTTCAAGTTATTGTTGGTATTTGGGGTTACAACAATGAAGAATAAATTACAAGATTACAACTAATAAACTACAACAACAACAATAATGAACACAAACAAATATGTAGATACTTGGATATATTGTAGAATCACGTAGAACTACGCTTTCTTCCAAGAATAATCGACCCAATATGTGCCCCGAGTTACACGATTTTGTTGTGGGATAAGACTACAATCACACCCTTGATTCCGGCACTGAATTTAGAGCAAACTTAAGGAGTATGAACAAGTTTATATCAAAACTAAAGAAGATAGAAATCAATGATTAAGTTTCTTTGATTTCTTTTATGTATGATCAAGGCTTAATATTTTTTCTATATGTTCATATGTATCAAAAATGAAATATATAAAGAAAATAGGGCAAAAGTTATGGTTAAAAACCAAAAGGTACGAAAAAATAAGAAGAAAAACTGTCAAACTCGTTTTCTGTATTGGCCCCTGGCCCCCGGGGTTACCAGCCCCCAATGGGGGCGCAACACATTCCAAAGAAAATTACTGCAACAGATTTACATTGGCCCCGGGCCCCAGGGGTTGCATACATATTTGCCCCTGGCCCTAGGGGCACGACAAAAAACGCCATATAAGGCTAATATACCGCTTGATCACTTTATAATCCGCAAAACTTGAAGTCTAACATTAGCGAGTGTGCTCCCCGCACTCCCAAACCCGCTATATAGCATTTCAAGTTCGCCCTTCTTTAAACCAAACCCCGACCACACTAAATGAACGATGATTATACTTAAATCACCAACAGTTATGGTCGGTCAAAGTTATTTTATCGAAAAAAAATTGACCGACCATATCTATTAGTCACGAGTTGCGAATCTGGAAAATTCGATGTTCAAATTGATCGTTTCAACGAGGTGTACGGCTTAGGCTAAACGATTGTCAATCTAAACTCGTAACTACAAGTTAAGCTCGGTCAAAGTTTTTTTTAGTATGAAAAGAGATGTATTATGGATAAAGTGACTAATTTAACAGTGCCATCAAAATCACAATAACGTACGACATTAAACATATTTAACTTGTCATTCCTCCTTTGTGTCGACTTGAAACAATGTACAAAGAGAAACGTTCAAAACCTCCGATGCTGAAGCATGAATTAAGATTTTCTCACATTGTTGCAGATCGACCAAACTTTTATGCTTTAATCAATAAAAACACACAATGGGACCTTAATTATCTAAGACGGTAACTAGTTATCTAATTGTCTAATTTAAGACGGTAACTAGTTTATTTAAGACGGTAACTAGTTGTCTAATTGTCTAATTAATTTCTAATGTACTACAAATACTCAAATTACAAGACATAGTTGTAAGGCCATTACTTAGATTTCGACCTGGAGCTAAATTTGATTCCCTTGGACATGTGCCGTAAGTACCTTACCAATTATTGACAACCTTCGCAAGAGAGTTCAGTTTGACATCAGCAAAAGCAGTGAAACAAAATATCGGCTACGTCAATCGCCAATTAGTTGGCACAGGAGCTAGACAAGAGGCTCACAAGCCAAGATGACGCTCTGCAATCTGCATCAACTTATTTGTTGCTCATTTAAGTGTTGTTTGAACGAGGTGGACTTGAAGGGCACACTTGGATAACTTCATCGGTGACGACATATGCTGACAGGTACCATAAGAACTAATAACCATGAAACATTCGGAGATCAAACATGAGTTACTTGGCCATTTATTTTTATTGCTCAGTGGTATAGGACTGTACCATTGCAAGAGTCCCACATCGATCGTATGGGAGGTTGATGTGGGGTTTATATAGGACAATGGTCTATCACCTCTTGAGCTAGCTTTTGGGGTGAGCTCGTGGTCCTTGTTCTATATCACTCAGCCAAGCTAATATAGGAATGGAATCAATTCGAATATGCAATCTTGGGTGCAGGGACGAAATCAGGATTAGGAGAATTTCACCTACTTTATACTATCTACCTTATTAGTAAGAGATCATATGTGTTGGAGGCCCACTTCGAAGATGTTTTACTGTCACAATGCACTATTTGACAAAAAAAACACCGAAAGATAAACAGAATGAGTTATTATGAGTACAAGTTAATCTTATTTGCGATCATACTCAAATAACATACCTCTCCGATAGAAGGTAAAAAAATGTAGGACCAGAGAGTTTGGCACCGAGGCAGATGATTAGGTTCTTTTCCGTTTTACGACATGACTATTGACTTAGTGTGTCTTGCACCATGACAAAATTTAGCATAATGGTCCATCAAGCTGTACCTTTCATAGGTAGAACTCATTGAAGAGCATTGAAGTTAAAAACCAACTTGTTTGACACTCCGTAATAACATAAAAGACTAACTTCATTTCCTCTACGAATACAGTCAACAAAAACAAGATATGCACCTTACAAATACATGCACCCTCGTCAATACATGGCTGAGAGGTGATCCGTAGTAGTAAGCACGTGAAACAGATGTAGAAGTATGTGGCTGACGCCCGTCTGGATTTGGCATCAGATACTCAGGCTGGACGGCCATAAAGGCCCAAGCTTTGGCCGATTTTCCAGCCGAATGTACTCACCGACTAGGGGGCATGAGCCGGAGGGCATCTGGCAAGGGTATACGGACGGTTCCGCACTTCCGCTACTATCCACGGTTCCGGTGCGGGGGTCGTCATTATCAGTCCCGAGGGGCATGAGTTTGAGCACGCCTTGAAATTTGTTTTCTCGGCTACAAATAACGAGGTAGAGTAGGACACCATAGTGGCTGGGCTCGAGCTCATGGTAGCAATGGGGGCAAAAAGTTTGGTGCTAAGAAGTGACTCGCTGGTGGCTAATTAGCTGAGGGGAGAGTACGAGGAGAGAGATGAAGGCATGACTCAGTACCTCCAGAAAATCAACAGTTTGACAACAGGTTTAAAATCATTTGAAGCCCTCCATATCCCGCGGTCAGAGAACAACAAGGCTAATGCACTTGCAAAACTAGCAAGCACCATGGCCGATAATAAATCAAAGCGGTAACGGTGACATCCAATGACACAAGGGGTATTGACGGTTAATGCCATAACCGAGCATAATGGTTGGATGCGGCCTATTCCAAGTACAAGTTAACAGGAGAATTTCCCGAGAACAGAGCCGAAGCAACTAAACTGGAACGAATCGCCCCACGTTTTGTCCTCGTGAATGGGGAGCAGGGGCGGACTCAGGAATTTTTATATGGTGTAGCACTGCATCTTGATAATGTATACACAATTTTATGTTCGATTTTTTTTTTTTGCCTTGACATTATTAATTATAATATATGAGACATAGATATTAAAGTGTTTCATACTTTAATCATAATATTTCTATAAAATAACAAACCCAACGAATGTTAGTACAAGCATCTTATATAATACTTTCTGTTTAAACTATTTATAAGAAATAAAGTTGAAAATCAGATTGAAATTTAAATTTAATAAAAAAAATATTAACAGATTAATTTGAAGGTGCTTTAAATAACATTTTGCTACACAACTAATGGAAATAAGTATAAGTAATGTCTTGAATACATGAATAACAAGAATACTAAATGGTTACATATACTCCGTATGATACTCCAATATTTAATGTGCACAATTTTACTAAAAATGGTTCCAAAAAAAAAGTGGAAAAAATGATGGCAAGGGGGTTTGAACCCAAAATCAAATGAATGAGGCATGAGCTTTTCTTGCACAAAGACCACCTTAGCAACACCATCTACTGTGTTCTATAAATCTGTTAATTACATATTAAATGTTTTCGAAATTTTTTGGTGTTGCCCGTGCAACACCATTGCTTATAGTGGGTCCGCCCCTGATGGGGAGTTATATTGAAGATCATTCATGGCCCCATTCCTGAAATGTGTGGGACGCATCGACGCCGACTTTATACTCAACGACATTCATTATGGCGCCTGCGGCCACCATATCGACGGGCGTATACGGGCCCATAAAGCACTTAGGGCCGGTTACTTCTGGCCTACCATGTTGAAGGTTACCAAAGAACTCAACAAGCGGTGTTGTAACTGCCAAATCCACGGCCCCGACATTCATCTACCAGCGCGCGACCTAAGGACAGTCCTGAATCCAATCCCTTTTAATCAATGGGGGATTTATATCCTAGGACCGTTCGCGACAGCGACTAGGGGCAGAAAGTATGTAATAATAATTGATGGGGCATAATTAGCCGCTAGAGTGACAGGTGAATGACAAAGTTAGTAAGAGTTAGACGTGGAGGCACCTGCGGCCTCGACATCTTAAGCGTCTGGCCGTACGGTCGACAAGCTCAGTGTAAAGGTACAAGTCAAAAAAGACAACTTTCGATGGACCGGCTACGCCCCCGGCCAGTCGTGCAAGGTCAGAGCGATGACCCTTACTGAAGAAGTAGCAACGCTACAAGACAAGGTGAAAAGCTGACACGAAGCACAACAAAGCACAATAGGACAAAAGACAAGAGTATATATAAGCAACCAAAGTCAACTAGAAAAATGTATTCAATTCATATTCACAAAACACCATTTAGACGACGACAACAACAATAAGATTCTACCGAAGGTAATGTAATACGGAGTATGTACATAGTGACACTAAAAACGCAGAGCGTATAACAGAAGAAACGAACACAACTAAACAAAAAATTTGGAGTTTTGCATATCTACAAGTTATCAGATTCCGAGATTGCGCTCTGAAGTACATATTAGTATGTGCGGCAGTGCGGCTGTGAGCAATCAAACCATACGTCTCCCTGAGTCCTATGTATTTCAAAGACTTTCAGACTGGGGAGGAAAGCGAAGGTCAGGTATACACTTCATTAACCTTGTGTTTTCTGTTTTCATAACGGGTTTATATTGAAAATCAAGTCAAAGATAAAAATTAGGCTGGACTAATCAAAACGGCAGTTCAACGGTGATGCAATCCCATTGAATGCTAACTTTCCTCTTCAGGCGCGCGTGGCCTCCAAGTCGTACCATGAGGAAGATCCATCAGGCTGATGCCCTTGGCAGTCAACTCGCTCCTGATCTCGTCGCTTCTGGCAAAATCTTTGTTCTTCCTAGCCAATGCTCTTTCTTCAATCATGCTCAGCACTTCATCTTCCGTCAGATTCGCTCTGATCAATGCCTTTGCCTTCAATTGTTGTAGAACCTGTAACACAGGCAACAGTACTGCCTCGCTTAGATTCCGAAGAACTGAAAAACCAGGTAGTATACACTTTTATAGAAATTACTCGAAGAACTTGACAGTTGACTACCACAAGAGTAGTACTTTTGTCCTATTTCGTTCTAAAATGGAGTTTCAGGCAAGTTCTTACAACTTCCAGCCAGTTTCTTAATCTCTCTTTACGAAAATAAATAGTTTAAATCCAATCCTTCCTTAGCACAGACAGATATTTCAGATATGGCCACAATAATACCTCGTTGTAAGATGCGGTAGAAAGCAACCCTAGCACATCTAAAACATTCCTGATTGTTGCCTCCAAATCAGTCAGCGACTGGACAGCTAACTGCTTCTGTTGTTTTGGCTTTTCCTGGAATCATCAAATACGAGTATCAATTGTGCTTCCATCAAATGCTCAAAAAAGTCACTACCAGACATATTGTGTTTAGCTTATACTCCCATCTTTCTTATATCAACCCCATTAGAATTCGGTGATCAAATGATATTTTTTGACCGATGTTATCTCGGAATATACATATACTCTACCGGATGGTAGAAATGAATATAGAAGTAGTTGCTACTAGCCTACGACAGATCAGACCGTTTCTAGAGATAAGCCTACCTTAAGCCCGGTAAGTTCGTCGTTTATGGACCTTAATGCATCTTGTAGACTGCCCTTCAATATATCTGCAACGTGCAGATTATCAAGCATTTTCTGCTCAAAATCTTCCTGCAGCTCCTCAGATTTAGAGAGTTTATCGTCTTTTTTGCTGACAGGTTTAGTTTTTTCGTCTACCTTCTCTTGCAATGAACTTAAAGCTTCACTGCAATCTTGCAAAGTCTGAAAAAAAATAAACAAACTATAACAAATCTTTTTAAAAAAAAATCTGTCTTAGAAAGACAAATGGAGAACATTACATAGGTGACAGAAAAGACGAACAGTTTTTACACAATGCATATAACAACTGTAAAAGCCACCATTTCTACTTGTTTATGATACTTTTTTTTTTTTTTTGGTAACGTGGGGAACCAGCAGCCGCTACCTTCGGTGCGCACAGGGTAAACCCCCCGAGCATGCATGATAGCCTGCAAACCATACACGCGATAGCCTGCAAACCATACACGCCAGGTAAGCCACCCTTTTTACCAGGGCAACACGCTCGTGATCTATTAGGCATAGCCTCAGGTTCTAAACTCCCCACAAAATTGCTCTTGGAGGGAATCGAACCTGTGACCCAAGGGAATTTCACCCATGTTTTAACCACTAGACCACACCCTTGCGGGTTTGTACATTAAATTGCTTCGTAAAAAGTTTACCAAATAGATGAGTTTACACTGATAATGTTTGCATCACACAATTTTAAAGATTTTTTTATCTTCAAAGATTTAGTGCTCACAAGAACACATTATTGCTAGCAACAGTTTCAGGCCTCGGCCCACACTCTTTAGAGAGACAGAAAAGACCCGACAATGCACACATCCCAAACTCTCAACACAGTTTGGTTAAAAAAAAATTACGCTCTTCAGGGATGAATAGTAACAAAGTACTACAGGGTCATCTATTTCAAATCACTTGTTCAAATAACCTGAAGTTCCACGATCACAACTCACAAGTATATGCACAGCATAGATAAATTATAATCCACAACATAGATAAATCATAATCCATTCGTGCATAGTATCCTCAAGAAACAAGTAAATATTCAAATTTGCAATTCAAACATGGATGCAAAATGCAGGTTATATATAAACTATCCATAATGTGAGCAGTTGTTGAAAACAACGATAGATTAAACAAAGTTAATCATCATAATTACACTCTGTATCCTTTTTGTCAAAATAGAGAAAAAAATATTTGGTCAAGTGAAAGAATGAATCAAGAATATAATGGGCTGTTTTCCCTAAGATAAAAATGGAATCACACTTTGTGCTTTTATACCCAAATGACTTGGCAAAAAGCAAGTAACAAATATCCATTACAGTGAATTTAGGATATACAAAGATCAATTTTTCTTTTTATAATTGGCGATATATTAGTATCAAAAATTGCTTGTAAGGCAAAACAGTAAATGATGCACAGAGGACAAACAAACATCAAGAAATACAAAGGGAAATGAAAAAACTGAAGGACAGATACCTGATAAATTCGATACACTGCATCAGAAGCACGATTTATTTGAGGCAGCGAAAAACTGATAGGAGAATTGTAGTTCACGCTTAGCAAGAAATGCCTCAGTGCTAGGGGATGGTAAAGCTTAGTCACCTAGGAATATGACAAAAATAACATATCAGAAGACAGAAAACAATAGAAACAATAGCAGAATATGATAACAGCTTGTAACATTTCACATCCAACCTCACGAATAGTAAAGTAGTTTCCTGTTGACTTAGACATCTTCTTCTCACCATTTATATTCACGAATCCATTATGCACCCAGTAACCAATGTGTGCGTCTTCACATGCAGCACAGTTCTGCGCTAGCTCATTTTCATGATGAGGAAAGATTAAATCAATTCCACCACCATGGATATCAAACGAGTATGACAGATACTTAGCACTCATTGCACTGCATTCTATGTGCCATCCAGGTCTTCCATTGCCCCATGGACTCGGCCAAAATATTTCGCCAGGCTTTGCTGACTGCAAAACATGGTGTGTCACAACAACATGACAGCAACATGGCAATAATGAATAATTGGATATAGAGTGATGGCTGATTTCTACATACCTTCCATAAAGCAAAATCTGCAAAATTCCATTTTCTATGATCTACCAAAACTCGTTCACCAGGCCTATTGTCCTCAAGATTTCGGTCAGATAATTGGCCATATTCTTTGAACTTGTCGACTGAAAAATACACATCTCCATCATCAAGACTGTATGCACAATCCTTTTTTATAAGCTGCAAACAAGCAAATGGCAAAGTAACATAAGGATAGCCGTGCACCGAACACAACGATGGTTTCAAGGGAAACTTGTTTATTTATGATGATAAAAAGGAAGTTGTGACAAGAACATAATTCATTCTGTATATCATATAGTAATTAATAAGGAAGTTCTCTTTCTGTATTTGTAGTTACTTTCATTACTCCAAGGAATGAGGAGGATAAAAGCAAGCCATTAACACCAATTAAGACTTATGAACATGTATAATCTAATTATATGCAACTTAACGTCATCAAGTTCAATGTTTCGAAGAAGTGCTACAAATAAGACCCTGTCAATGATAGTTTGAAAAGTCTAAACACAATTTATAAGATTGTAGCTTTCCTCTTATTTCTTACTCCTTCATACATCTCATTTTGTCACATTTGCCTTTCGCACGTATGTCGAGACACATATTGTAACATTTATATCATATTTTGATATTCGCACTCTACTAAAAAAAATTAAATAAGATCCCATATGACAATATTTGCTCTAGTATACTGCAAACAATAACAAATATTCTATAAGTTGACGAATGTCAAAAAAATAATAATTAATTGACCGGATGGAGTATTATTTGTTTTGTTGCTCATGGTATTAATTCTCGGTTTGAAACTTTATCTAGCAATTGATAAGCAGCTTGATATCAGTCTATGTGATGTCAAGAAAACTGAGATTGGATTGTTTGGACAAGGATGATTTGTTGTCGGGATGTCTATTACAAAGATGTCTGCATCAGTAAATAACCCTTCAGCGCATACATCAGGAAATTTGAGGGTCAAGGAAGATAGAGACAGAGAGAGGTGTGTTTACGATTGCAAATTTGAAATGGTAACAAAGGAGTAACTAACTGTTTTTACCTGTTCGATCAATTCAATTATATCTTCAATGTGATCAGAAACACGCGGCTCAATAGTAGGGCGCAAGCACTGTAAAGCATCCATGTCCTTCAAAAACTCTTTGCAATAGTTATCACTTAACTTCAATGGGTCGCTCAGTGGATCATCTGGATTCTTCTCTTTTGCTCTATTAATAATCTAAACCATTCATACAACAAAAGCAATGCATCAGTCAAAACCTGAAATGGAAAAGAGTCCATAAACTAATAGTTTAAGTTACGATATGACATAACTTTCTACGGAGTAATAAGTAATAATCATTTAAAAACAGAGTTTCACCAGCGCGACTTCTAGGGAGGATCAGTATTTGATGATGTATGACCTTGACAGAAAACAATGCTAAAAATAAATGATGTAGCTGGATAGTACTTGTAACGGCCATTGCAATTATCTCCGCATTATTCTTTTAGAGCAAGTTTTTTTTTCCAATATTTCATCTTCTATAGCATATTTTGTATCTTATTTAGAGTAAATGTATGGACTATAATCAATTTGACCAACATCATATGATACCACACTGTTTTCTAAAAATATATGCCTGCCTGTAGCATCAAGTTGACCGATGCACATCGTAACTCGGTCGTGTTAGACAATTTTCTCCAAGATTTTATCTATTTGGTACACCTCATGATATCTTGTGTCCGCAACTGCGGCCTTCAAACCGATACATCTCGAGTTATACAAGATATATAAGAACAGCATAAGAACCATGGTCAAGATATAGGAACTACATGACTTTCTCCTATATGTCCTCAGAAATATGAATATGGGGGACTCAAACCTAACCATCATCATAAATGACCCTCAATGGAAAAACACATGTTCAACAACTATGATATGAC
Source organism: Dianthus caryophyllus (assembly GCA_023091065.1). Classification (NCBI taxonomy): domain Eukaryota; kingdom Viridiplantae; phylum Streptophyta; class Magnoliopsida; order Caryophyllales; family Caryophyllaceae; genus Dianthus; species Dianthus caryophyllus. The sequence goes on along the minus strand of CM041521.1, from coordinate 10,254,803 downwards.
TAAAGAAACACAAGATCTTATAAGCCTTTTTTTTATTCAGTAATCAGTAGGGAACATTCCAAAACTAAGGAACAGAAGACTCATTTGATCCATCAAAGATAACTGAGTCACTGAACTCATACCCTAAGTGTCGGATGAAAATAAGAGTATCATATACGAGCAACCACAGTATTTTTAAAGTATAGAAGACCTAAACAGCCCAAAGGTATCAACACAATCCATATCCTTCCCACCATACAGCATATATCCAAACAATTGCCACTATTCATAAATTTGCCTTTTTAAACTACAGCAACGAAATTAAAGACATGCCAACTTTCGTCTCAGCTAGAAAGCTGTAGCTTCACGGCCTACAACCTCTCAGGTCAGATATGGTATGAACTTAAAAGGAAGGTGAAGAAGCATAAGATCACATTTAACTACGCAGGACTTCTTAGAAAATCTATCAGATGAAAAATAGAATTAATGGCAAAAACATAACGGCGTGGCCAATAAAGTTTAGATCAGCATAACATGTATGCAAATTCAAAGCCACCACTTATGTCAATGTTTCCGTGATTGAGGGAATCAGGATAATAAATAATGTAGCCGCACCTAGTCACGATTCTAATAACATATTGCAAGGGAGTTTCAAGCAATGTAACAATAAGATGATTGCTGCAAACTTCATGAAATATAATGTCATAGAGTGGCTTGCGTTGACTGTGGACATTGGATCAATATTTTTTATGCAATGAAGATGAGAGAATGATATGAAAAGATTTGGACTTTCTGAATTTTGAAACTCCTAAAATTCCTCCCATATTCACAGTGAAACAAGTAACTTTTCTCATAGCCGCACAAAAGAGATTTGGACAGCACAAACCAACTATGGTTCCATTCAAATCATAAATATATTGCAAATATTACGCTAACATCAAACTCATGAAAAAAACCCAGCATCAGATTTTTAAGCACGGACAAATAACCATCGGATTTTTTACCATAAGAACTCAGTTAAAGCTGCATTGATGGTTCCAAATTTGTATAGATGCCTAAATACAAACAGAAATCGAACCTTATCATCCACATCAGTAAAATTTCGAACATAAGTAACTTCATAGCCCAAATACTTCAATAATCTGCAAAATTACAGTTTAGAGTTAATAATTACAAGAACCTTACCGACTACAGAATCCACAAAAGCAGAAATAAATGACAAAACGAAATAACAGCTATTGTCTCAACTTTACATAATAATAGAAGTATGGATATTCAATCTAATGTGGTGGTACACATTTCATAGCATGTCCATGGACACTTCTCTGTGCATATAACGGAGATGAACAATTCCAAATCTAAGCACCAAATGAAGCACTTTTGGTTTGCTGAGAGAGATTTAGTATTCACACAAATACTACTCCAGTAACAAATAATAAGCCGGTCCCAATGTAAATAATCGGAATCAGGAAATATATTTAAAAATATGGGGCTAGCGAACCGAACATGAAATATCAAAAAATCAATTGCAACATCCTAAAGATCATAAATGTCTCCAGAAAACATTTTAAAAAAAAAAAAAAAAAAAAAACAGTTCCCAAACATTTTAACTCAAAATATAACACCATAGTTACACAATCTCATTTACAGGGACTAGAAGGAAACTAATCGAAATGAAAAATTCTAAAGTAACACCGTCATATGCAATTATGCATACAACATGTTATTTATGGTTAAAAAGATCACTCTAATACTTGTTGTGACCATTATCGGGTAAAAAGTGACCGCTTTAAGGGGTTTTAAAATGGTCACAATAAATATTAAACAAGGGCACGATAAGCGTTAAAATAATTTGTTTAGGCACAAATGATCTGTTGTACGAATAATTACTCGATCAAAAATCACAACTTCAACCATCATTAAACTGATAATACAACACAAAACTCCAAATAACCGAATAAAGAGCTCATTTGGATTTCCTCAGACATTAGTGTTAAGTAAAAATATATATCAAATTAATAACCCGACTCAAAGTTAAATTATCCATTAAATTGATCATCGAATTGAACTTCATACACTCCCCTAAATTTTAAAACTTTATGAATTTATAATTCAAACAAAGTATAACTAAGAGTGTAACTGAATAATCGCTCAAACTAATAAACAAGACACAAAATTCAACCATCATTCAATCGAAATAAACTAACTAAAGAGCACAAAACCAAAATAGGACATCAAAAGCAACATAAAACCAAATTTACAATTCAATTCAAACAAATTATAACGCAGAGTATAACTGCATAATCACTCATACAATAAACTAAAACACAAAAATCAACCACCATTCAATTAACAAATTGAAGAAATGTTACCGAAAGAGGACATCGAAAGCAACGTAAGCTCGAGCATGACCAATGTGGCTGTAATCATAAGCAGTAACGCCACACACATACATCCCAACTTTATTCGGAACTTTCGGTACGAACACCTCTTTCTCTTTCTCCTTCGTCCTTGTGTCTTTCTTCTTCGTCCTTGTGCTGTAGAGCATCAATGGCGACCGACGTGAGTTCGAATTTGAGTTCGATTGTGAATTTGAACTCGCGTTCTCTTCCGCCATAGCTGATATCTCAGAGAAACCCTAAAAACCCTAGTTTTTCTCACCGGCGACTTCAACGTGGGAGGAAAACGGCTGCTTCAAAATTTAAGGCAAGTGTTGTTCATACGAAAATTAATACGGATTAAACTATTTAAAAAGGAATATATAGTGTAAAAAAAGATTACGTATAAAAAAGATTACGGAGTATCAAAGTAATTATCAGATTGTCCCAAAATATCCAATAAAATCTATATTTAATATCTTTCTAATCAATCGCTCTATCGCTCTATCCAATAAAATCTATATTTAATATCTTTCTAAAAAAGATTACGGAGTTTTAGCCAATAAGAAAATTGCACCATAAAAATAGATAAAATAATTTAAATTATGAATAATAGTAATTTGGAAATAAATAATTATATGGGACATAATTTCCTTATTTAATTATGATACATTAGATAATATTTAGTCTCATCTTTTGTTTTAAATTTTTATAAAATGTATTTTTCACGATAATATAAAATTAACATCATTAGTTTCGTATTGAAAAATGCTATCAAATGAGTGTAAATATCAAGGTATTACATCCAATCAAAAAAATTTATTTGTAAAATAATTTAAATAATTAAATTGTGAACAAAAATAATATGGAAATAAATAATTATATAACACATAATTTTTCGTGCGACGTGAGAGAATCCAACTTTTTCAAAACACTAATTTTAAAAAGATAATTATAAAATTTATGTATTTTTAATTAAAGAATTTAATAAGATAATTATAGAATTTTATATATTGTTAATCACTTAATTGTAGACTTTTATGTAACTAGGAGATAGGAATTACTATTAAAAGAGTTTAAAATATCTCTTGACCTCATCTAAATTTTTTATTCACGTTGATAGGTAAAATAAGTAAAATCTTATATACAAAGCAATAACCACAGTGCCAAGTGTCGCACTGTGGTTACACTTCAACTTTTTCAATGGGGCCCACTAATTTCACATACATTTAATTACTTCAATCAATTCTACTGCTCTACCTTTTCATTTACAAATTACTTTACAATTACAATTATAATTTACAATTACAACATAATGTTTAAACATACAATTAAATAAAACATAACATTACATTAAAAAATTACACAATTATCAAATAATTATGTAGAATGTAAATCACAGTGCTTCAAAATTGATACTATATAATTAAAAATTTTAAAAATTGATATATAACATAAAAATTGATATATAACATAAAAATTACGGAGTACATAATTATCATTATGATAAATGCATAATTTTTAATAGGTTAGAAAAATCCTTAAAAATTACATAGCATATAAATTATAATGACCATTACAAATTATAAATTACATAAATAAAATTATAATTACAGTTACATAATTATGATTATAATTATAATGAAAATTATAAAGTTCGAATAAAAATCATCAAAATAATGAAAAAATTCAAGTAAAAATTGAAAAATTCAGTTAAAATAAATCAAAAGTTTTTTAAAATTTCGAGTAATAATCATAAAAAAAACGAGGAATGACACCGTAAAACATAAATCAATATAATTGAAATTATTAAAACGACAAAAGATCAAAAAAATAAACCCTAAACCACATCTCGATCATCTTATTCGTAGAAAAAAGAACAACCAAAAATCAAATCAAAGGTGGGGATTAGCGTCGTTGGTGGACAAATCGACGATCAACGGCAGAGGAGAGACTACAAGGTTGAAGAGGAGAGACAAGATAGCAACAATGGCAGAGATGAGTTGAGCAAGATAGAAAATTTAAGGTGTATTATGCCGTGGGTAGATGAATGATAAAAATTAAGGTGTATTAATTTAAGGTGTATGAATGATATGGAGTAAGATATGAAAGTGTGATATGAGTTGAGCAAAAAGTAGTAAAGGCTACAAATTTTAGGGTTTAGTTTTAGGTGATAGAAGATTTTCAGCCCAAATTAATAGGACTTCTAATGTGTTGGTTTGAGTCATTATAATTGGACTTTAACGGTGTACAACAATTCAATTTTTATTGAATATGGTATCAATGAGTACAAATAGGGTGGTGTTATAATAAATTATTGTACAAATTACACGTTTATAAAAGATGATATCGGGTAAGTGTTGTTAAAAATTCGCATAAATGTATACGATTATTATAATGAAATTTGATAGCAATTTGTACGGTATAAGTTTATTGGCATTTTAAGGCGAATTGCATGTGCAAATTGACCTCGGATAATAAATTTGACATCTATTTGCACGAATAGTAAATTTGATAGCAATTTGCACGGGTAAGTTTCTTGACATTTTGTTTAAATTTTGCACAAGCGTCGATGCAATTTGCACGTAAATTTTAACAACCTACCTTTACAATTTAAACGAGTTCAAAACGTACACGTGCAAATTGAATAATATTTGTGCACATGAAAGTTTCTTGACTTTTTGTTTAAAATTTGCACGGGCATAAATGCTACTGACACGTAAATTTAAAACATACCCGTGCAAATTGCACGGGTTTAAATCTTACGTGTGCATATGGCTATCAAATTTATTACCCGTGCAATTTGCAAAGTGAGATTTAAAGGCGAATTGCTACCCGTAAATTTAAAACATGCGTAGCCCAATTTTTAATCTCATCCTCATATTCAAAGTGATAGCAGGTGATTAAATGCAATAAGTTAGTGCTTTGATACTGATAGCATGCATTGAACATCTTTAGCGTCGATCGATTGTTACAAACTTAATTATATAATAGACATCACTCATTAATCAATCAAAATTTAATAAACAACATTCACAAGAATCAATGAATTGTTTAAAAGTAATTGATTAAATTTAGATGATTTTAGGGTATTTTAAGGTTGAATGTATTGAGTTTGAGGAAGAGAGAATTTAGGTTTAACCGAGGGTAGGGGATGGAAAAAAAATGACAAAAAAGTGTACAACTGAGTAAAACTCGGGTACAGTTGATCAATTACGTAATTTTATATGCTTTAGCATAAAACCGTCAATTTTATGTGACCATTTTAAGAGTCACAACTAAAAAGGGTTTGAAGATTATAATTTGCGATAGTGGAAAAACAGATCTCGAGTAGAACAAATAATAAACTTCCACCATTGCACCATTTTCTTTCCACTTTCCCAAAAAAGGAAATTTCACCAATCCACCATCTTCTTTTTATTTCTATTTTTGTCAACTTTCAACTAATTTTATGCACACAATCTACTTTATTAATTTTCTACCTTAATTTCATTCACACAATTCGCACATCTTAATTTTTGAGTCAAAATGAAATGGAAAAAAGATTTTGGAATGGAAGGAGTAGTTTATAACGAAGTCTTTGAGATGACTATAATGATAGTGAATTCAATGGTCACCAAAAAAATATGTAGTGAATTCAATGATCACTAAAAAAATTGTTACAATCCTCTCTATTAAAAAAAAAAAAAAAAAAAAAATGACTGTAATGACAGTCGTAAACAATTGTGCAGCTAATAACAGTCGTGCCAAAAAAAAGCAAGACTAAATCGAAAAGAATTAAACTGTATTAAGAGGAGTAAGACTGCTTTATGTGCTACTCTAATTGCACAATCAATTTGTTATTCTCATGGTAATTACAACGTCAGCTACATAAAACAAAAAATTGAACTAATGGAGTATAAAAATTGCACGGGCATGCTACTTTTAAAATTGCACGGGCATGCTACTTTTAAAATTGCACTGTCAAATTGTTATTCTCAAGGTAATTACGACTTCAGCTACATAAAATAAAAAATTGAAATAATGGAGTAAAAAAATTGCACGGGCATGCTACTTTAAAATTGCACGGGCATGCTACTTTTAAAATTGCACGGGCATGCTACTTTTAAAATGCACTGTCAAATTGTTATTCTCAAGGTAATTACGACGTCAGCTACATAAAATAAAAAATTGAAATAATGGAGTAAAAAAATTGCACGGGCATGCTACTTTTAAAATTGCACGGGCATGCTACTTTTGAAATTGCACGGGCATGCTACTTTTAAAATGCACTGTCAAATTGTTATTCTCAAGGTAATTACGACGTCAGCTACTTAAAATAAAAAATAGAAATAATGGAGTAAAAAAATTGCACGGGCATGCTACTTTTAAAATTGCACGGGCATGCTACTTTTAAAATTACACGGGCATGCTACTTTTAAAATTGCACTGTCAAATTGTTATTCTCAAGGTAATTACGACGTCAGCTACATAAAATAAAAAATTGAAATAATGGAGTAAAAAAATTGCACGGGCATGCTACTATCAATTTGGACCAAGTAGCTGAAGTCAGCTACATTGGGCCATATAATAGGACGTCTTTTTTATATTTAATATTGAAAATGATATATCGGCACATGTTCTTAGTTTGTGAGTAGGTTATTTTGTCGTTTAAACAAAATAACTTATTTCCTATAGAAGGATAAGGCAACTCTCTTGAAATTTTATTGAAAAATTTCAAAAACACATGAACAATTACACCGCTACGGGCATAAATGTCGAAGAATTAGTAAGTATTACTTTGTGTAATAGTTGATAAAGTACTTACTCTGTATAATTTAGCAATTAACAATATACATTGTAATTAAATTATACTCCGTATAATTTGCACGGGAATAAATATCAAAATACTAGAATAAAACAATGGATGTACAATTTACAATACTAATAATTGTACAATGTATCATCTTTTTCTGTAATGCTTTGAATTTTTCAATCACTTATGATTATTTGTCATATAATTTTGTTGTTTTAAAGGACTCATTTACTAAACACATTATATACCAACTTTAATTTTTCTCTTACTTAGTTTTGTCTGCCATATAATATTGCGATTTTAAATGTTTCTCAGTAATAAATATATACATTAATATTTTAAGTGTCATTAACCTTATTATAAAACGACTCCATTATTGATAATGTTTACTTAAATTATAAAAATAGCATGCCCGTGCAATTTGCACGGGCATAACACTAGTATGTTAAATAAGTAAAACCCAAAAGATAAAATATATTAAAATATGTTAAATAAAATCTACTGCCAAAACCCAAAAGATAATAATAAAATTAAAATACTTAAATTACAGAGTCCTAAAATGAATTGAATGCTAAAAAGGATAAAATTTGTGTGTAAAGGAATATTTAAAAGCCAAACGCCAAACACATGAAATTGGAAATTGCACCTTAATAGCATCAATAATCAATTGAACGTTTGATTATTTTTCTGTTTTTTCTTTCTAATCATGTTATTATGTTATTACACTAAGTTAACAAGTTTAATTGTTTAATTTTATATTTCATATAATTTTTCTCGGTGTACCATTATAATTATCGAGTATTTATCTAATTTTTTGTTGCAGGATCATATTGTTTAGTATGATGTTCGAATATAATTAGGTTGGTTAGAATAATAATTTTTAGGTAGTGCAATCTAATTGCACTAATTATTTACATAAATTTTTGTTAATTTATTTTGTGCTTTTTCTAATAAGTGTTTTTATATTTATTTTAATAGGTATTGGGGGAGATCTACACCAAAAAAATCATCATAATTTATGACAATAAGTTGTGCATCGGTTTGTATTCATAACAAAAAATTTATAAAGTCTTATGTCTTCCTTTTTTTACTGATATAGATGGACTTTAATTTGTAATGAGTATTCTATTAGCACAAATACCCAAGTAACATTTCCAACGAATATATTGATATTGATCTTATTCAGTTATTCTTAACCAACTTTATGTTTATCATTATTGTTGTTTCTACGTAGTGTAATCTAATTGTACCACTTATTTATGTATAATTTTGTTAATTTTGTTTTTAGCTTTTCTGACTTATTTACGATAATTTTGTTGATTTGGTTTTGTGTTTTTACTAATAAGTGTTTATGTATGTTTTAACAGGTTTTGGGGGAAAGCTACATCAAGCAACCATCATAAATTACGATAATAATATTGTGAATTGGTTTGTATGTACTCCCTCGGTCTCAGTCATTTGTTTACACTTCTCTCAAATCACCCTCACAAAAAAATTAAAAGCGTAAAAGTGTAAACAATCCTCTGAAACAGATGGAGTACCATATTTGGCATATCATTAAAGTTATAAATGGTTTATTAATGAAATTACAAAATAAATTAGATGATAGGGCTAGATGTATTATATGACTACAATTTTAAAGATATGAATGTGTAGAAGTAAAAATCAATTTTAACTACGAGGTAAGTTAAACTATTAGTTTATTATATATATATGGAGTAAGAAACAAGCTTCTAAATAATTGTTAGAAAAAGAAAAAGTAAATAAATATAACAGGACTACAAAGTTCTTAAACATAGCACGTAAAATATTTATAAAAATAGTATTTTTGTTGCTTATCATAAAAGGATATTACTAAAGTTATTACTGTAACCATCCCACATATAATAGGTATCGGTACAATTTGTCTAATAAAATTCTTCAATTATTATTGCTCTAGAAAAATGCCAAGTAACGTCTAACCATAATATATATACAATTGTACTTCGAAAATATGAGTAATATAATTATTTATATAACAAAATTTTTTGACAAGAGTAAAATAATAAATAGCATTAGTGGATAGTATCATCTTTAGTTAAATTTTCTAAAACCGTTTCACGCCGACAATATTTGTATCATCATATGAACATATTTCTACAACTTACTCATATAATAATGAAACTTTTGTTTTAAATTATTAAATACGATCACAATTTTGCATAGCAATGGATATACCAATTATAACGAATTAGTTACGCAATGTAACATTTATTCGCAAGTTTCCTATAAGAATGTCTTATATTTAGACCAAGGTAATTAAGATTTGTTATATTGATAAAGGAAATAGGTATACGAAAAATCAATAACGATATTAGAATCCTATTTTACCCTTCTAATATTAATAAACAACTTATGTTAAGACCATTATGATTTCTAAAATATACAAAGATAATTATGATTTGTTTTAATTTCTAAAATATAGAAAAATAATTATTATTCGTTTTAAGTTATAGTTTGTTTAAGTTATGATTTGTTTTAATTTCTAAAATATACAAAGATAATTATCAATAAAACAAATCATAATTTATAGTTTGTTTCAATTATCAATAAAACAAATCATAATAATCAGATTATAGAAAATAATTTCTTTTTATATTGTAACCTATTACTTAACATGTATTTGCTTCTTACAGGTCGTTTACTTTTTTAAAAAAAATTATATAATGATGATGTTAAAATACTTCAATTAAAATGCTAAAAAGTATAAAACTATTTATAATTGTCAGCCAAAGAAATCATAATTATCAATAAAAAATTAGAATATGATGATAAATTGATAAGTTATATATGTAGTATAAATCAAGAGGATTATAATTATATATTTATTATAAAAAGTTGTGAAATCAAAGACGGGCTCGGGCCACGCCCACAAGTGGTAGAGAGAAAGTCCACCTCATAGACCCAAGGGGTTACATCCTAAAACCAATTGACAATAGGAGGAGTAGCCCTTACGCTTCATAAGGTGCACATTTCTCATCTCCACAACCGATGTGGAACTTACGTGTGGGAATCATATTAAGGGATTTTTCACAAAAGTTACTATGTACAAATACCTTCGTTTCCAACGTATGTGTATCACTCCAATATTCAAATAGTGCTATGGGTAACTACGTATACCTTCATTGACATGTATATCTATAAACAATCACGGCTCAAATATTATTCATTCTCAACTTTTTATTTAACTAATTAAAACTCAAATCACCCTTTATGATCACTAAATAAGTATAATTTGGTTAATTTTGTTATGGAATAATAAAGAAGGGGAATCTATTCACTTTACTTTATAATCATGTAAGGCCTTAGCATTACTTATACTCATCATCTTTATTAAAATAAAATGATTAAAAAAATTATTGTTTAAAACCCGTGCATAACTCTCACATTTTATAATCAATTTTTTTAATACTCCCACCAACTCATCTTTCCGGTGAATTAAAAAACAACAAATTTTATTTTTTTTGGAAAATAGTGATACTAAAATACAAGAATAAAAAAAAACATACATTAATATGAAGCACGGGATAAAAATGAATACACAAAATAACTAAACGATAAAAAAAATAAAAAATTGTCGAAATCCAACGAACTTTTTTGACTGGAAAAGGCGAATTGGTGGGAGTTTTAAAAAGATTGGTTACGAAAGGTGACAGTTTAAAAAAAAAAATACAAAAGGTGAAAATTGTGAAAAAAATAAGTTTTAGAAGGTTGAAGTTGTGAATATACCGTAATTTTTTTAAATAAATCCAAGTGATTGTATGTAACACCCTGGCCCCAACTAAAGGCCGAAATGTCACCCACAGTAACTCGTTAGGCTGCGTACATCGTCCACAGACCAACACGAGTCCTTTCCAGCGCAGTTTGTCCTCACTCGTGCGCATCCTAGAAACTTCCCACGAGGTCACCCATCCCAAGACTACTCTGTAGGTTTATATCGGTATATAGACCTTTAAAATCACAGGATTATAATGAAAAACTTTATATGATAAAAGGTCATAAAAATGAAATTGCATAACATGATAAAGAGATTTAGAATTAACCTTTTAATCCTAGTAAAACGGCCTAAGATCAATACCAAAAGTATGGTATCTCCTAATTGAAACACCCAAGATGTTTTGAGAAATACCCTTTGAGATTTGCTAGAAAGTTAGAGGAGAAACTGATTTTTTTTTCCTCAAGTTTTAGTGTTGTGTGCTATTGCAAATTGTGAATTAGGTTTGATGAGATTAGGAGAGTGATTAGGTTAAGTAGAGAGGAAGAAAACAACTCCCTCATACACCCTAAACCACACGTCCAAATAGAGGGGGAAGTGGACTTTTCCACTTCTAAATTTCAAGCCCAAATCTAATTAAAAGCTTAACCCATTTAATTAGTTTTCTTTGGCTTTTAATGTATAATGTAATTATAATATCCATATATTATAATTAATCATAAATATCCGTATATTTATAATTTGCTAATTTATTATAACTGTTTAAAATTAATTAGCCTACAATATACGCAATAATTAAATATAACCTTTTATATTCAATTTCCGAATTACAGCTAATTTCTCTCATCTAATATCATTTAATCATTATTAAATAATACATTTGACTAACCTCTCAGTCATATTCGACTAACCTCTTAGTCCACAACACTGACTAACCATTTAGTCATTAAATAAGGCATCGATATGATTATTTTCTCAAATAATCACATCTCTCAAACACATCCTTTAGGTGTGACTCTTAGGGACCAGTTGATCACCGCCATCTGTATGACAATAACGTCAAACTTATCGAGCAAGCCAACCGTTATCGATAAACGTGAATCAACTGATTAAATACGAAATGTACCCTGTTGATAGGATTGGTCGCACTCTCCTAATCAAAAATAGACCTGACAAACACTAACTAGTAGTAAGGGTAAGTCGGGGTCGAATCCACAGGGAGAAGGTCGCTTAAGTTGGTTATTTTGGGTGATTCTAGTCTCGGTTCGAGTATGGTTTGGTAAACTAAAGCTAGAGCGCAAGAAGAGGATTTAAACTAGAAGAGGAAGGTCTAGGGAATCGGGTTAGGTACGGGGTAAGCTAGGTCAAAGGATGGTGATCGGAATGAGTAGGAATTCGCTCTCGCTAAGGGTAAAGCTAGGCCTCTCGGTCTTAAGCTTCCTTTAGGTCTCAAATGCGGGCTCTCGCAACTTACAAGTGAGGGTCCTAATGATTGGTCTCGTACCCTACCTTAAACTAGGCTTTCGGTCTTAAGTTTAAGGGTGGAAAACGCTTGCTAAACCTTGGCCAAGGGATCAACAAACACAATCAATCACAAGACAATCAAAACGAGCGCGAAAACCTAACTCAAAAGATCATCAAAAACTACCCAAGCATGCACCCATGATTCACCCTTCTCCCTAGATAATAAACTACTCACACATGATAAAATTGACGATCAAAGCAAGGGAGAATAATGAAAACATGATTAAGAACAACAAGAAATGAAATCACAAGCAAAAGGGAGAAGAATTATAATACCAAAATCAGAAAAACCAAAGGAGAAGATGATGAACAAGCCAACAAAAACCAAATAGACGATCAAACTAACGCAATCCGAGTCGGGAATTGAAATTACAAAAGATGAAAAGTATAAACCCTAAGAATTTTTGAGAATGAAGTTTAAAGTCCTAAGAAAGTGCTGTAAAAAGAATGAGTCGAAATATGATGTGCAAAGCCTTCATATAGACGATTTATTTTGAGCCAACGAAAAGTCTCACTCGTAGCAAGTCATCCCGTCCGGGACCAGGGTCATCCCGACCGGGACAGGTCCAACCCGACCGGGACAAGGTTGTCCCGTGCTGTTCAGTTCAAGACCTCATTTTGCACTTCTTTGTACTTAGTTTATTTTCTTGTTTTTGCTTCTTCTTGTTGTCCCAAGGCTAAGGGACGAGGCTCGTGAGTAGGGACGAGCCTTAGAACGATTATGGGAGCTTCAAATCCCGAGCCAAGGTCCTGGAACACCTTCATGCATTGAAACGAGGCTCGTGCGCAACCGAAACGCAACGAAATCAACTCGAATCACCTCCAAACTTCACGAAACTTTACGAAACTTTATGAAACCTCCCGAACAGCATCCTAAACTCCAAATATGCGCTTGTACCTGCAAAATAGACACAAAAATGCAGCAGTGCCAAATCGGAGAGAAATAGGAGCTGAAACGCAAATAAAAGCACTAGAATCGCAAAGAAACGCTAACGACAGGGGCTATAAATATATATAAATATAAGCCACATCAAACTCCCCCAAACCGAACCGTTGCTTTTCCTCAAGCAACCAAGCACGACAGAAAATAGAGGACAAAGCGAGCATAAGAAGACTTCCCCGAACAAGCACCAAACCGCAAGCAGCTTAAGCAAATGGCAATCGATCCCGAATCAACATGGGACGTATGGAAATAGCAAGCTAACGGATGAGAATTACAAGACGGCGCAGAATGAATAGCATGGCTTAAACAAAGGCTCTCTAGCAATCAAATCACGGACCTCTCGCGGTTTCCACTCTACTCAAATGATGAACAAGGTGATATATGTGATGACACTCACCCACTCGACTGGTGGAAGCACGCCCGCAATTAATGTGGACCAAATCTCGCATTCCCGTACACAATATTGTCATAAAAACGAAGCAAACATGAGGGCTTACATAGGATATGAGGGGTGTAAAGGCCATAGAGAGGTAAAGGGTAATAAGGAGGATCAAATAGTTATGGAATCGTGGAGCTAAGCCGCTAGAAACCACAAATACTACTCAAGTGCTCATCCAACCAAAACGGAACCCAACTCTCAATATAAACGGACCGAAAACAGCATATCGGTCTCCTTTACACGTCAACGCAACATAACAATCAAAAACGAGTGCTCACTCATGTAACAACAACAACAACTTTCTCATTTATGCACACACTTTTCTTTCTTTTTCTTGTAGTTTTGTGTTGTGTTTATTTTTCTGATTTTTGTTTGTTTTTTTTTCTCGAGCAGAAGAGCACACTCACGTATGTTGCGGAAAACCTCATCATAGGTCGGGGAAACAACAATCCCGACTCAAATTCACCAACACTCCAAGCAAACGACATCAACAAGTCGCAGCAACGATCACAACCCGTAGGACAAGCACAAGAGTAAGCAAAGCGGTAACTAGCAAGGCTAGGTAGGCTATATGGCAATGTAGCTAGCAAACTCATGTGTATAAGGGTAAAAGGATCATAAATGAGAGGATAAATCAAAGTAAGACAAGGTGAATCATGTGAAAATCAACTAAAGCCTCATATGTATAAACAAGTGACAAAATCGTGGGAAACACGGGATAGGGGCCACACTTATGCGTGTTGATATTACGCACCCCACGAGGAGAACTACTCTCAATCAAAGCACGGGGACCGGGATAGATGAACCGGCCGCAGGAGGCTAAAAACCTCACAATATAAGTAGCTAAAGTCCGTGAATGATAAAGCCAAACAAGTCAAGCACGCCATCATCTGCAAGCACGTCTAAACATCCCCGAAAGCGCTAATCCAACAATATAAATCATGCCAAAGCTCAAAGCATACAAGGGAAGGGATGTCGGGAAAGAATAAGGTAAAAACAAGCTCGCAAACAACGCTCGGGATACGTATTTTTGGTATTTTTTTGAGAATTTTTCTGATTTTTTTGTAATTTTCAGATTTTTCAGATTTTTTTGGTTTTTGTGATTTTTTGAAAAAGCGAAAAACGAAAAAGAAAATGCAAAATGAAAAGCAAAGCGTTTCTCCCCCCAAACCAAACAACACATTGTCCCCAATGTGTCCTAAAGCACATCAACCGGGGACCGTAAAAATAAGGGAGATAAAACGATAAAAAGTCTCAAAGAAAACAAAGTACATACAATTTATTTACAAATGAAATCGTCCCCCCAAACCAGCTTCAAACGGGGGGCGCAGCACGGTACGGGAAGTACCACCAACCGTGGGTCTCGTCATAAACGATCCCGCTACCATCGTCCTCATCATCATATCCGTCATCATCAACTCGGCCAGCAACATCAAGGCCTACACTCCCATCTTCGCGGCCCAAATCAACACTCGCAACAGCATGCTTGGCGTCTTTGATGACAGCTCTACCCGCGTCCGTCCTCCCTAGCTCACCTGCATAAGTATCATGACAACAAAGCACGGCCTCAAGAGGATCCCTCTCGTGGACTTGCGGTAAGCATTCGTTCACACAATCATCGATAACATCAACCGCAAAGACATGCTCCTCCAACATGGGGCGTTTTAAAGCATTTGAAAGATTGAAAGTAACTTTATCACCTCCTATATCCAACGTCAATTTCCCGTTTCGACGCGTCATGATTGCACCAAAGAAGGCGCAAGAAGGGCCGACCCAATATAATAGGAATTTGGGAGTCCTCGGCCATGTCAAGAACGATAAAGTCAACGGGGATGAAAAACTTACCAACCTTGACGGGAACGTCCTCCAAGACACCTAAGGGGCGTTTGACAGAACGATCCGCCATCTGGAGAGTGATGTTAGTTACTTTCAACTCGCCCATGTTGAGCTTCTCGCATACCGAGTACGGCATGACACTCACACTTGCACCTAAATCACACAAAGCTTTATCAATGAAAGTAGTACCAATAGTGCAAGGGATCGAGAAGCTACCCGGATCTTTCAATTTAGGGGGAGACTGGTTTTGTAAGAGTGCACTGCATTCAGCAGTAAAAGCAACAGTCTCGACCTCATTGAAAGATCGTTTACGGGTGAGTATGTCTTTGAGAAATTTAGCATATGCGGGAACTTGTGTAACAAGCTCAGTGAAGGGTACGGTTACCTTCAAGTCTTTCACTACCTCCATGAACTTACCGAATTGACTATCGAGCTTTGATTTTACCACTCGACTCGGGAATGGTAATTTGATTTGAATTGGCGGCTCGACAGGCTTGGCTTGCGCTTGCTGCGTCTCCGTGTTCTTGCTTTTCTCGGCTGCCCCCTGCACACCACCACCATCCACGGCCTGTTCTCCTTGGGGCACGGCTGCCCCATTTCCCTTGCCCGCTCCATTCGTGCTTGCTCCATTGCTCTTCGTACCTGCTCCTGCAAAATCATCACTAGAAGCATGCAAATCATTAGGAGAAAGAGGAGGGTCTACCTCACTTACCACCGTAGGCATTGGTGGACCATCGTAGCTCGTGCCACTCCTCAAGGAAATGGCATTAACGGTATCGTATGGTTGTGACCCTTGTGAAGGAAGATTACCCGGCTTCCTTTGAGGATTAGAAGAAGCAAGTTGAGCCACTTGCGTCTCAAGCATCTTGATGGCGGCGTCCTTCGTTTGATCGCTCTTTTGCATTTGAGCCATCATGGTCTCTTGTGTCTTGGCCATTTGCATCATCATGGCCCTCATTTCGCTCATCATTGGGTCACCACTCGAAGACGGAGCGGCTTGTACGGGTGGTGGAGCATTTGGTGGTTGAAAATTAGGGCGATTGAAGCCCGGAGGGTTGTAGGGTCGTTGGTTGTTGTATTGTGGGCTGAAATTTTGTTGTTGGGGAGGTGGATTCAAGACTTTTTGACTCTTGTATGACAAATTGGGATGGTTTTTGTAGCCTTCATTGTAGTAGTTAGAGTAGGGGCTGTTTTGTGATTGAAAAGCATGCACATGGTGTATATTAGGTTGAGAGTTCATACCTCGGCATTCCATGGATGGGTGTCCGGATGCTCCACATGACCCACAAGTCGGATCACTAGAAGTATGCATAGCTGCTACCATTTGACCACCCGCATTTGAAGAACTACTACCCGCTTGCATTTGACTCATCATCATGGCGGTCATCGCATCCAACTTAGCGCTAAGCATGGCTACCATGTCACCATCGGTCTTACCTCCAACTCTAGGAACATTTCTAGAGCTCCCGTATTGCGCATTGTGAATCGCCATTGCCTCGATCGTATCAATGGCCTCCTCCACATCAATATTGTCAAAGCTTCCATTCGCCGCGGAGTCAAGCACTTGGCGTGACTCGTTGTAAAGACCGTTATAAAACTGCATGACAATAAACCATTTATCCATACCGTGGTGAGGGCATTGACGTTAGAGGTCCTTGTACCGCTCCCATGCATCAAAGAGAGACTCGTCTCCCCTTTGGCGGAAGCTCGTGATTTGGCTTCTCAACATTGCGGTCTTCTCCGGAGGGAAGTACTTTTGATAAAATGCCAACACGAGGGAGTTCCAATCCACAATAGCAAGCGCAACACGATTTAAAGAATTCAACCACAACTTTGCCTTGTCTCGGAGGGAAAACGGGAAGAGCATCTCCCGGATTTGATCTTGAGTGACCCCCGTTTGTTTGATCATAGAGCAATAGTCACAAAAGTTTTGAATGTGAAGGTTGGGGTCTTCACCGGGACTCCCTCCAAATTGACTCCGCTCGATCAAGTTTATGAAGGCGGGTTTCACCTCAAAGTTGTTCGCCGCAATAGTAGGCATAGCATTGCCCCTTGGAACTTGAGCCGCGGTCGGCCTCGAGTGATCGGAAAGTTTCACCATTATTCTAGGAGGTGGAGGCTCGAGCTCAATGTGAGCTTCCTTTGGTGATGGAGTAGAAGAGGAAGTAGCCTCCAAGTCTTTCAATAAGTTCTTGCGCCTCAAAAATGTACGCTCCGGTTCCGGGTCAAACTGAATTGCCAAACCTTTTTGAGACGTACGCGTTTGCCTGGGCATACACAAGCACTAGAGTAGACGTAAGTAACG
This sequence comes from Dianthus caryophyllus, assembly GCA_023091065.1. Lineage (NCBI taxonomy): Eukaryota > Viridiplantae > Streptophyta > Magnoliopsida > Caryophyllales > Caryophyllaceae > Dianthus > Dianthus caryophyllus. Next base: position 10,236,850 of record CM041521.1, on the reverse strand, counting down.
GCCTCAAGGAATTGAGGTTCCTTGAGACAAGAGTAACAAATGAGAAAAGAACCAAATAACAACAAAAAACAAAGCCGTCTCCCCGGCAACGGCGCCAAAATTTGATAGGCTTAGTCGCGTCACCTAATCAAAAATAATACCGAACTAAACGCTAGGGTAGCTAGGGCAAGTCGGGTCGAAATCCACAGGGAGATGGTCGCTTATGTTGGTTATTTTGAACGATTCTAATCTCGGTTCGAATGGTTGAAGTTACTAGAGCTATAGCGAAAGAATAAGGGGTTTAAACGATTAGGAAAAGGTCTAGGGAATCGGGTTAGGCACGGGGTAAGCTAGGTCAAGGGATGGTGATCAAAATGAGTAGGAAATCGCTCTCGCTAAGGGTAAAGCTAGGCCTCTCGGTCTTAAGCTTCCTTTAGGACCCTCACTTGTAAGTTGCGAGAGGCCGCACTTGAGACCTAAAGGAAGCTTAAGACCGAGAGGCCTAGCTTTACCCTTAGCGAGAGCGATTTCCTACTCATTTCGATCACCATCCCTTGACCTAGCTTACCCCTTGCCTAACCCGATTCCCTAGACCTTTTCCTAATCGTTTAAACCCCTTATTCTTTCGCTATAGCTCTAGTAACTTCAACCATTCGAACCGAGACTAGAATCGTTCAAAATAACCAACATAAGCGACCATTTCCCTGTGGATTTCGACCCGACTTGCCCTAGCTACCCTAGCGTTTAGTTCGGTATTATTTTTGATTAGGTGACGCGACTAAGCCTATCAAATTTTGATAGGATTGGTCGCACTCTCCTAATCAAAAATAGACCTGACAAACACTAACTAGTAGCAAGGGTAAGTCGGGGTCGAATCCACAGGGAGAAGGTCGCTTAAGTTGGTTATTTTGGGTGATTCTAGTCTCGGTTCGAGTATGGTTTGGTAAACTAAAGCTAGAGCGCAAGAAGAGGATTTAAACTAGAAGAGGAAGGTCTAGGGAATCGGGTTAGGCACGGGGTAAGCTAGGTCAAAGGATGGTGATCGGAATGAGTAGGAATTCGCTCTCGCTAAGGGTAAAGCTAGGCCTCTCGGTCTTAAGCTTCCTTTAGGTCTCAAATGCGGGCTCTCGCAACTTACAAGTGAGGGTCCTAATGATTGGTCTCGTACCCTACCTTAAACTAGGCTTTCGGTCTTAAGTTTAAGGGTGGAAAACGCTTGCTAAACCTTGGCCAAGGGATCAACAAACACAATCAATCACAAGACAATCAAAACGAGCGCGAAAACCTAACTCAAAAGATCATCAAAAACTACCCAAGCATGCACCCATGATTCACCCTTCTCCCTAGATAATAAACTACTCACACATGATAAAATTGACGATCAAAGCAAGGGAGAATAATGAAAACATGATTAAGAACAACAAGAAATGAAATCACAAGCAAAAGGGAGAAGAATTATAATACCAAAATCAGAAAAACCAAAGGAGAAGATGATGAACAAGCCAACAAAAACCAAATAGACGATCAAACTAACGCAATCCGAGTCGGGAATTGAAATTACATAAGATGAAAAGTATAAACCCTAAGAATTTTTGAGAATGAAGTTTAAAGTCCTAAGAAAGTGCTGTAAAAAGAATGAGTCGAAATATGATGTGCAAAGCCTTCATATAGACGATTTATTTTGAGCCAACGAAAAGTCTCACTCGTAGCAAGTCATCCCGTCCGGGACCAGGGTCATCCCGACCGGGACAGGTCCAACCCGACCGGGACAAGGTTGTCCCGTGCTGTTCAGTTCAAGACCTCATTTTGCACTTCTTTGTACTTAGTTTATTTTCTTGTTTTTGCTTCTTCTTGTTGTCCCAAGGCTAAGGGACGAGGCTCGTGAGTAGGGACGAGTCTTAGAACGATTATGGGAGCTTCAAATCCCGAGCCAAGGTCCCGGAACACCTTCATGCATTGAAACGAGGCTCGTGCGCAACCGAAACGCAACGAAATCAACTCGAATCACCTCCAAACTTCACGAAACTTTATGAAACTTTATGAAACCTCCCGAACAGCATCCTAAACTCCAAATATGCGCTTGTACCTGCAAAATAGACACAAAAACGCAGCAGTGCCAAATCGGAGAGAAATAGGAGCTGAAACGCAAATAAAAGCACTAGAATCGCAAAGAAACGCTAACGACTGACAAGGCTAAAGTCGTGTCACCTATGTCAAGATAAACCTACGGTCCTACTAACTAATAGCTAGCGGCAAGCAGGGTGTCGAATTCACTAGGAGAAGGTCGAAACTACTATAGACTTAGGGTTCTAGTGTACTCAGGGTGTGAAAAGGTTTGGTTTATGAGTTACTAAACTAAGGTTGGACAAGAATTAAAGGATTAAAAGTCGATAAAGGGAGAAGTCTAGGGTCACAGGTTCACGATGACGAAAGTACTAAGGTTATCACGGAATAAAGGTACTAGTAAAGGTTCATGTTAATGGATGAAGACAAGTCCTCTCGGATCGAATCAATCCTAAAGCTCGACTAACGGGCTCTCGCTACGTATTAGTCTCGCTCTACTAACTCCCTCACAAGGCTCACCTTAACCCGGCCTTCGGTCTTAGGTTTAGGCTTCCTAGGTCAAGCAATCAATCGTGGCCTTTGATTAATTGAATGCGAAATTAGGGCAAAGGAATAGATTAACAACGAACAATCACAAGGTAACCAATTCCGATAATAAAACCTAATTACAAATCATCGATCCCCATAAACCCTAGATGAGGATTAGTTACTCATAATTGGGGCAAAAAGGAAATCAAACATTAAAGTAGAAGAATTGAAGAAAGCAAACATGAGATTACCAACGATTAAGATGCTTGCAATTAATGCGTAGAACCGACGATTACAAAGTTTAATTCGATCTCCAGGGATGAGTTTTTGTTCTAGAGAAAAGTACTTCTAAAATAACTCTAAAGCTGCAAATCTAAAATGAAAGGTAGTCCGTTAAAACCCTACTCGAGTCTTATATATAGGCCCCGTGAAAACGTAAAAATAAAAAAGCAGAACCGATCGGTTCGGGGTCGAACCGATCGGTTTGAGCTGTGAACCGATCGGTTCGACCCTATACCGATCGGTTCTAAGGTGTTCCAGCATTTCCAGCAACTTTTGAGCTTGAGCAAATCACAAAGAACCGATAGGTTCACTCTGAACCTATAGGTTTAGCGTTTCGTATCATAGTATTGCGTCCGTATTAGCTCTCGAGCTTGAGTTCTTCCGTTTCAAGCTCCGTTCAACGCTCACGAGCCTCTCCAGCAACTACTGAGCTCGTGCAATCAACCACCGCCTCCGAGAAACGCCTCGTGATCAACACATAATCAACCAAAACCTGTAAAATGACATAAAAAGGCGGCAGTACCAACATTCACAACAAATAGCTCCTAAAATACATACATACTCAACTAAACACGAGCTAAATGTGACAAAACGGGGGTATAAAAATCAATATAAAACGCACACATCAACGACAGGGGCTATAAATATATATAAATATAAGACACATCACCTGTGTACCTTTAGAGATTTATTTATGTTATTGCACTAACTGTGGAGGACACTAACTCCAACAATCTCCCACTTGTCCGTACAAGTGTAGGTGCGATAACCGATTCTCATATCCATAATAAATTTCTCCCACTCAATGTAAACCAATTTGCAAAATCTGTATTCTCAAAGGTCGTAGTTTACAATTGATCAGTATCAAGAGTGGTTTCCCCGACTAGAGAGTAACTTAACTGATAAACGAATCAATATTCGAGCATGGCCATGCATTTTCGCCATTCTGACTCCTCGTGTGGTCCTGAGAAAAAGTATTTGAACTCGATGGTGGTTGGATATTTTCCTCAACTCGAATCCTGCAGATGTAAGCGCAGCATGAAATGACCCAGTGAAAATCTACTTGGCCTCCTATTACGGTCGACCGTGAGAAAGAAATCAAAGTCACCCAAAATCTGCCTTAATCTCAAGAGACAGTCGATAGTCAAAAGAATCGACTCTAGGAACACTATGGATGTCCTATCCACGACCCGGCACCTAATGTTCTAAAACATTTAGGACTCCATGTAGTCGTCACAAAAATTGTCCTGCGCGATTTCAGTAAACCCGCATATGTGATCGATCAGTCAACAGTTTGACTTATGGCTCGTTGAACCCACCATCAATCAACGTCACAAAATGATTGCAAGAGTTATCAGCTCATGTAAGCGATCACGGACCAAAACACAATATAAAGCAATTCAGTTCACTTTGAGGTGTTCAACGTTGTCTGCACAACCCTCATGAAAAACAATATATAAAACAAAACGATGATTTTATTAGAAGTGTTAGGAAAAACAAGTGTCAAATCCATACAAACAACTAATACAACTCAGGAACACGCTTAAGTCCCATGGAAATAACGTGCCCTTCATGCTTATCATGTCTCAACGGCTTAGTGAGAGGATCTGCTATGTTATCATCCGTAGCAATCTTGTCAATCATTATCTCCTTCTGCTCCATGTAATCCCGGATCATGTGAGCCTTCCTTTGCACGTGCCGAGACTTGTTGCTGGACTTTGGCTCCTTTGGCTGGAAGATGGCACCACTATTGTCGCAATAGATGGTGATCGGGTCATTCGAACTAGGAATTACAGTTAGTCCTTGTAAGAACTGACGCATCCATATAGCTTCCTTCGCGGCCTCTAAAGCAGCATAGTACTTGGACTCAGTCGTGGAATCTGCTATAACTGTTTGTTTGGAACTTTTCCAGCTGACCGCAGCGCCATTTAGAGTAAAAACGAATCCAGATTGAGACTTCGAGTCATCTCGATCCGTTTGGAAACTAGCATCTGCGTAACCGATTGTGCATAGCTCAGTGTCTCCTCCATAAGTCAATACCCAATCTTTAGTTCTCCGTAAGTACTTAAGAATGTTCTTTACGGCCATCCAGTGTGCTTCACCTGGATTGCCTTGGTATCGGCTCGTCATACTCAATGCATATGCCACGTCCGGACGTGTGCATATCATGGCATACATGATCGATCCTATAGCTGAAACATATGGAATCCGACTCATGCGCTCGACCTCTTCCAATGTCTTTGGTGCTTGAGCTTTACTCAAATGCACTCCAGAGATCATTGGAAGGTTCCCCTTCTTGGAGTTGGTCATGCTGAACCTCTCAAGAATCTTATCTATATAAGACTCCTGACTGAGGGATAACATCCGTCATGATTAGACCTGTCAAATTTCGACCCGACCCGAAAAACCGACCCGACCCGACCCGTTTTTTTAGGGTCAAGACCCGTAAAATTTGACCCGTGACCCGAAATGACCCGAACCCGAAATGACCCGTTAATTTAGGGTCAAGACACTTGGGCAGATGGGTCAAGTGTAATTTTGTGTAACAAGACTTTTTGAACCTACAAAATTAATATTTCATGAAAAAAAATAATTTAATATTAAGAATTATTACAACCTCAATATTATAAGTTGGAATATCAAAATGATAATGAAAATTATGATTGAAATATTATGAATATATTCATAAATAGACTATTTAAAATTTTATAAATCACAAAAATGAATATATATATCAACTTTAGTATTACATATGTACAATAAACTATGTACATAATGTAAAATAACAATAAAAGAATTTTTTTAATTAAAAAAATAATAAATAAAAAGGCGCTAAAAACGTATTTTTGACCCGAAACCGACCCGACCCGAACCCGACCCGACCCGTATTTGAGCCGAACCCGTATTGACCCGACCCGTATTTTGACCCGACCCGTATAACCCGAACCCGAACCCGACCCGCCCGACCCGTTTGACAGGTCTAGTCGTGATCTATCTCTATAGATATGGAGCCCCAAAATACGTTGTGCCTCACCCAGATCCTTCATCTGGAAATGGTTCTTTAACCATACTTTTACCGAAGTTAAGAGAGGTATGTCATTCCCAATCAAGAGTATGTCATCTACATACAGTATTAGGAAGACAATCTTGCTCCCACTCGACTTAATATATAGACATGGTTACTCGACCGATCGAGTGAATCCATTCTCCTTTATCACTTGGTCGAAGCGATGATTCCAACTCCGTGACGCTTGCTTAAGTCCATAGATGGAACTGTTAAGCTTGCAAACCTTCTCAGGATTTTCAGGATCTGTGTAACCTTCGGGTTGTACCATGTACAACTCTTCCTCCAAATAACCGTTTAAGAAGGCGGTTTTCACGTCCATTTGCCAAATTTCATAGTCATGAAAAGCGGCAATCGCTAAGAGTATCCGAATGGAACGAAGCATGACTACGGGTGCAAAGATCTCATCATAGTGCAACCCTTGCACTTGAGTGAAACCCTTTGCCACTAGTCGTGCCTTGTATATGTCTGGTTGTCCTTCTACAGATCGCTTTATCTTGTAAAGCCATTTGCACTGAAGAGGCCTAGCCTTATCAGGTAAGTCAACCAGATCCCATACATCGTTCTCGTACATAGAGTCCATCTCGGATTGCATGGCTTCTTGCCATAGCTTTGAGTCAGAACACGTCATGGCACCTTTATAGGTTACGGGTTCGTTACTCTCAAGGAGTAAAACGTCGTCTCTCCCATTCTCCTCAACCATACCGATGTATCTATCTGGAGGAATGGAGAGTCTACCCGACCTTCTGGGTTCCAAGGGAATATTAACCGCAGTAGACGAAGAAGGAACAATTTCCTCCATTGGTTGCTCGGTTGTTGGTTCAGGAATCTCCGATAGATCGAAGGTTCTATTACTTCTCTTGTCTTCGAGAAACTCTTTCTCTAAGAACTTCGCACTAGCCGCAACAAAAACTCGGTGTTCGGTAGGCGAATAGAAGTAATGACCAAACATTCCTTTTGGATAACCAATAAAGTATGTCTTGACCGATCGCGGGCCGAGTTTATCTTCGTGTCTCCACTTGAAATAAGCCTCGCACCCCCAAACCCGAATAAAGGACAAGTTAGGGACCGTTCCCTTCATTAACTCGTATGGAGTCTTATCAACAGCTTTAGTCGGACTTCGGTTAAGTATAAGAGCAGCTGACAAAAGAGCATAACCCCATAATGAGTCAGGTACAACCGTGTGACTCATCATGGATCGAACCATATCAAGTAATGCTCGATTTCTGCGTTCGGACACACCATTCATTCGATTGTGGTGTTCGGGTGGAGTTAATCAGTAGTACTATCCCGGTCTTTCAGGTGTTGATCAAACTTCAATTTGAAAGATATTCGCCACCACGATCTGAACGTAGTGCTTTATCTTTCTATCCAGTTGGTTCTCAACCTTATTCTGGAATTTCTTGAACTTGTCGAAGGACTCACTTTTATGCTTCATTAAGTAGACATAACCATATCTACTCAAATCGTCCGTGAAAGTGATAAAATACCTATAGCCATCTCTAGTGTTGATTGACATAGGACCACACACATCAGTATGTATGAGTCCTAATAGGTCAGCAGCGCGCATTCCAACACCTTTGAAGGAAATTCGAGACATTTTGCCTATAAGACATGATTCACATGTGCCAAAAGTTTCATAGTCAAATGGGGCGATTGTCCCATTATCAATGAGCTTTTTCACGCGTTTCTCATTTATGTGTCCCATACGGCAATGCCATAGATAGGTTTGATCTTTGTCACCAACCTTTGCTTTCTTGTTACTCACATGCATGATTTCTGTGGTTTGATCTAAAACATAAATTCCGTTCATGGAAACAACTTTACCATAAATCATTTCATTCAAAGAGAAAATACAGCTATTATTCTTTATTAAAAATGAAAATCCTTCTTTATCAAGAACGGATACAGAAATAATGTTTTTCGATAAACTAGGTACATAGTAACAGTTATTCAGAAATAACTCAAATCCACTCAGGAGTTGGATTACATATGTCCCTACTGAAACGGCAGCAACTCTTGCTCCATTCCCCACTCGCAGGTCTACATCACCTCTTGCCAGAGTTTTGATGTTTCTTAGGCCATGCAAATGATTACACAGATGAGAACCACAACCAGTATCAAGTACCCAAGTTCCGAAACTTGCATGGTTAATCTCAATCATATGAATAAAAGAAGACATACCAACAAGAACGACGCGGCCTGCTTTAATATCCTCAGCATACACGGGACAATTACGCCTCCAATGCCCAGACTTGTGGCAATGGTGGCACTCCGTGGTCTGCTTCGCTTTTGCCTTGCCTTGTGAGTTACCGCTAGACTCACCAGGCCCACTCTTAGCAACCACTGGCTTCTTGAATTTTGGCTTTCCTACAGTTAGGTTAGCCGGAGCCTTACTCTTACCTTTCTTGTTGCCAATCATGAGAACATCTTGTTTCATACTCCCACTCAACTTCAGATCACTCTCCGTCTGTACGAGGAGTGAATGAAGCTCATGCAGACTTTTCTGCATGTCGTTCATGTAATAGTTTGCCCTAAAGAGGGCATACCCATCATGAAGAGAGTGGAGCACTCGATCAATGACGATCTTCTCATCGATCTTGCAACCAAGCTCCTCCAATTTCTCAACATTCTCGATCATGTCGAGAAGGTGTGGACCAACCGGTTGGCCCTTCTGGAGTCTCGCTTCAAAGAAACGAGTGGTATACTCGTAACTTTTGATTCTCGGAGCTTTCGAGAACTCTTTTGTTAGGGTGGTGAAAATCTTGTTTGCACCTTGGGTTATGAACCGTCTTTGCAAATTTGATTCCATTGAATAGATGAGTACGTTCTGTATCGCACCCGCCTCCATCATGAAATCACTATAAACATAGACTTCATTTGCTCCTGCATCGGGAACTGGTTTAGTCGGCAGTGGCTCAGTCAAGTACTTGAGCTTACCGTCAGCAATGGCGGCATTCCGTAATGCGGCCTCCCTGTAACACCCCGTGTTAATTTAAGCTAATTATAATTAGGAAATCAATAATTAATCATCCTCGCTCGCTGAATTTCCTAAAACAATACACTACAATCATTTTCGCACCTAAACTAAAACCATTTTGAATTACTTTGAATTTGAACTTTATGTTTACATTTTCAAACTCGATAAATCAAATGGAGAATCCTCGACAATTTTCTCAACGGCAAATTTTGGCACGCAAATCGAGGTCAAACATTGACTAAATGGCCAAGCCACCTAAATGTGATTAAGTCACCTAATCCTTTCTTAAATATAACTACTCATAATCCAAACCTAATTAAAGTAGCTTAAGCTTAATCATATTGATTATTACTAACACAACATATAATAATAATATCAAATTACTTTTCCACTTTGATTTAACTAACACTTTCACTAAAACTCGATATATTGAGTTACACTAAGCCTAAACTGATAAACTTTTTGACGTTTAAGCATAATGATTTAATTCAAGAACATCTCCACTAAAAATATATACTTCGATCAAACAAGATTTTATTTCAAAGTTTCGAGGATCCTAAGGCCAATTTTTGTTTTGATCACCCTTCAACGTTTTTCTTCATTTTTATTTTCGATCTTACTTCGAACCATCATTTTAAGACTATATATTTCATTTCGAGACTTTTTCAAGTGCACGCCAAGAAATCGAAAAATTTCAAGAACGAAAAATCGGGCCATGACTTGTACATGTTGGCCGAGATTTTGAGCTTGTAGCTCAACATTGTCTCTTCCTTTTTCCTTTTGCTTTTCCTACACAATTGTTCCCTTGTCTCAAGCATGCCTTCCTTCCTCTTACAAGCATGCCTTCCACTCTTACACACATGCCACCTCTCTTACACACATGTTTCCCTTGTCTCAAGCATGCCTCCATTTTCCCTACTACAAGTTTACTAGTATACATTCATACAACTTATTTCATTACAAAAACAAAAGACAACAACTACTACTACATTACTACACATACACGACATACACACAACACAAACACCAAGTATTTCTAATTCATTTCCTCTCTAAAATAAACTCAAACTCAAGAACATTAGTAAGCTTATTCATGTGCAACTTCAAGAACATCATCCTTCCACTTCTTCTTTTCCTTTAAATCATTTATTTCTTATTCCTTAAATCATTTAAGTTCATAAATAAATCCTTCATTAATTATGTTAGTAATCACATCCTCTTTATGCTTATATTTATTTAAGTTTATGAATCGAATTAATTAAAATGCAAACATCACCTAAACATAAAATATTACAACACTTTAAATTTTTAGTTTAGCTAGTTTGATTCTAAAATAAATTACTAACTTGTTTATTTTCATTCTTATGTACCTCTCCTAACCAAAGACGAGGAGCAAGGTGGTGGAGTCGATCTTAGCCAATTCGATCATATCGTAGACCCCGACAACTGTTGATCTTTTAGCTCATAACCTAACTAAGGTGCTTCCCGCACATTTATATGATAAGCGCCTCGAATTTGATTATGTGTTATTGTTTTTGATGCATGTATTGTTTTATTATATCACCTAGTATTCATATGTTAAATTAGGAGACAAAAATCGAAAAATAATATTTGAGTAACATAGAAAACCACACGGCATTCCCCTTAATTTTTGTCTAATTTTTCGTTTTAATTTTTGTAAATTGCATGCTTAAAATACTTATAATGAAATGAACATGAGGATATAATTAGTTTTTGTTTAGGATTTAAAATGAATTTGTTATGAATTTTTAGGTGTTTTAATGTATTATGTGTGTTCTTGAATGTTTATGTTATTCTTGTGTTTGGATGATTTTATTTATGTGTGTTAATGTTTTGTTATGTTTTCCACTTATGATTAAATACATAAATAATATAAGATAAATTAGTTGTTGAATTAGAAGTATAAAAATCAAAAATCAAAATTTATGAACATGTATAAATATACACGGCCAAATTTAATTACATGGACCAATTTTTAGTTTTAATTTTTCTAAATAACATATTATGATTAGTATAGTTAAATTAGACTTGTATGAAAAATTTGAGAAAATTATATAAACATATAAAAATTTGACTAAATAATGTTCATATTAAAAGCATTAAGATTCATCACACATTCATGTGTTCTTCACTTAGTTGATTAGTTTGATTCATAAATTTTATAAGTTTTAGTTATTTGTTGTTTATGTTTACTAGCTTAAATCATTTTAGCATAAACTAAATAATTAGTATATAAAAACTTTAAGTTAAAAACCGATAAAATTAGAAAACGAAAATAAATGGTTATGTATGTTAGGCCACGGTTTTGGGGTCCAATTTAGACCTAAAATGAATTTGTCACTTTTTATTTTTATCACTTAAGTAATTAAAATAGTTAAAGTAATGATTTATTAATAAAAACAACAAAAGAAATAAATAGCTAAATAAATAGAGGCTCACGGCTTTTGTGTTATTTTTGGGTCAATTTTGGTCAAAATGAATTTATCACTTAGTCACTAAAATTGATTTAAAAGTACGATTATATTAGATATTGTATTGAACCGATAATAAAAAGAATCAACTAAACCGATAAAAATAAACGTTACACGTATTAAAATGAATGAAATCGAGTGTTACTACCTATGCTTAAATTTGGATGTGGGCATACGGACTATTTAAAATGAACTACGACAACCTCGCTAAAAATGGAAACCGCTAAAAGATTAGTTAAGTATACGACTAAATAAAACCGAGTTTCACTTCTAAAATGTTATATAAAATCACCAAGTACAAAATGAACTTAACAACTTTGACTCTAGAATTTTGTACTTAGATTATATTAAGTTTTGTTTCCGAAATCATTTTTCAAATCACTAAATACAAAACGAACCTAACGACTTTAAAACTAGAATTTTACACTTAGTAAATAAAAAGTTTAGTTTTATTTTCTAAAATATCCTTAGTATGACAAAAATGTATAAGAGTATAAAGATACTAAGTATAAATAAAGTCAAATAATAAATACTAAAGTATAAAGAAAATAAAATAAAAATACTAAGTAAAAAGAAAATAAAATAATAAATACTAAGTATAAAAATACATATACGTATAAAATACGAATAAAATACGAAGTATAAAAATACGTACAAATACAGAATACGAAAATACGAATACGTATAAATACGAGGAATAGTAAATACGATGAATAGTAAATACGATGAATAGTAAATACGGTGAATAGTAAATACGGTGAATAGTAAAATAATGAATAGTGAAAAATATTTAAAAGTTACGAACGGACTCAAAATAAATAATTAAGTTTTACTATGTGTTCTGTTTACCTGAAGAACTGTTGTTACTAAAATTTCATTATACAAGTTTGACGATATATTTATGTTATAAGTTTGTCATTATTAATATTTATGAGCAAGAGAATGAGAAGTTGAGAAAGCGAGTACTTGAATAAAATACTAGGATTGTTCGCCATGTTGCGACTCTTGAAATTCGAAGTTAACGAGGTAGCTGTATATGGGGACTTGGGCTCCCTATCAGAGTTGCCCAAGGCGAAATAACGATCTTGAGATCGCCACTCGACACTCAGATATACAACCTCGGAGATGGGGCATCCTTGATATTTCCGTGGGCCCATATATTAGTAATTGGAAACGCCAAATTTCATCCTGGGGTACCCTGCCTCTGGTGATAGTCGAACTTTTTCGTCGGTGATACCTTTTGAATAGCGAATAAGTATGATCCTCGATAGGTAGTGTATGCATACATTAGACAAGGGATTAGGCCGTCCTTATTACCTTAGATATCTTTTGCCTGTCAGACACGTCCGATTTCGTTCGGCCCTGACCGCTTCTGCGCGGAATATATCTGCATGCTTCCGCCTTACTAACGAAGATTCATTTGTTATCACATGTTGAATGCATTTCCTTGTTTGTTTGATGATTATCTGAATGATTTGGTTGAGTATTGGAATGTGATTTGTTGAGTATGTTTATCTGTGAGTGTGGTATGTTATTTGGTTGGTTTATACTCGCATTAAATCATCATGATCTCCTTATGTGATTTTGCTTGCATACTTGCTATTTGTTTCCCTCATTTATTTATTATTCATATCGCATATTGCTTTAGAATTGCATGTGTCGGAAGAGTGTGCGGGAAAATGATGAGAGTTTAATGCAGGTACCCCGAGTCTTGACCGTTGATCTATCAGGGGATTTGAAGGCCTTATTTTGTAATCTATTTTGAGAGGACTTGTAATCTAAATACTCTGTTTTATCTATAAACTCGTATTATGTATACTGAGTTTGTTAAACGATAACAGCTGGTTTTGTAATATATAGACTTAATTAATTTTCCGCCTTAGTTTAATTAAAGTCACGAAAAACCAGGTTGTTACACTCCCAATCAGAAAAATTTGACCATCACTCTTCAGTCGTGTGGACTGATTCATGCTGTCCATGAAAATTCTAAGCCATGATTCGCGTATTAGTGTGGCACTTGGCATTGGTTCGTCTGTACGTACAGCCATTTGTTATCGCAGTTATATCTGTATATAACGAATTCGAAACTGTGAAAAGAAAGAAGAAGAAGAAGAGAGAAGATAAGAAATCATGGTTTTAAAGGTTTAAGTCATAAAACAATAACGATTTAATGCAATGACTCGTGCACTCATATAATCGACCTCCCTCGAGAATTATATAAGCGATCCCAAGACTCAATTTCTTTAAATTGATAAGCCAACTTCTTAGCTAATTCTATTGTTAGAATTCTTGGTCGATAGATTTCAGTAAATCCTATCTATTAGTCCACCATAACTACGAGATATTACTCGAACTATTGTGTTGAGCTAAAATAGGTCAACGCATACTACTTACCCAACGTAGAAGGGGTCATGTGGAGAGTAAGGTCCTACATGCCTACCGACGAAGAAGGGGCTCATAGCATGTTTTTCCTATAAAGACTAATCTCAATTTTAGAATAGAGGAAGGTCCCATCATCTCAATTTAATTCATTTTAAGTGAACAAATATCTAACATTTTCGAGAATGATTAAATTGAGGTGATAGCCCTAAAACGAGTGACATCCGTATGTCCATGATATAAAATGCAACTATATGATCCATATTCATGCATATTAGGTGGTTTAGTTTAGTTTAGGCGGAATATGATGCTATTATCTAACGTGAATGCAATGAAAAAGGGTAAAGTAAACGCAAAAAGAAAAACACCTAGTGTGGCCCATCCCTATGAAAATAAAGACAAATACAAATTGGAATCCATCCACGGACCCTAAGCTTGTCTTCATTCTTCATCTTGGGCTTTAAGTGGGAGTCCATCTTGAATCTTCTCAAAATTACATTTTTTGAATTACAAAATAAACTTATTTACATTCTAATTCAAAATATGCCAAAAATAAAATTTTATAAGATGGGAGATTCGAGATCTCAAAAATACAACCAAAATTGTGTTTCCTTCATTACGAAAACACAATCTTCTAAGGCCACACTAGTAAATTACAACCGTTTGTACAAAAATAATGCGTAAAAATAAACCATTCAAAACATTCATTCACAAAATATAAAGCATCAACTAAACATAATAAAACCAATGCAAACAAATTGATTAAATCCAAACCACCTCTTTTAAATGATTAGAATTATGCAACAATTCTTTAATTGCTCATAAAACCTAATCAAAACAATAGTCCAAAATTTATATTATCAGTATAATATAAATTAGGTAAAAAAATATTTTAAACTGCTTTAAAATATTTGGTATCAAAATCATGAACTTCTTCACAATAACATTATATTTATTATCTTTATAACAAATATAACAAAACTTATAATTTCCAAAAATTTAAAAGACTTTCGGCCAAAAATAAAAACATGCCGAATTAATTTTTTATTTTTTTTTAACAAAACAATACAGCCAAAATTGAAATTAACAAATTTAATTTTTTTTTTTTTTTAATAATTCGGCCCCAAAAAATAAAACATCAACAAAATGAAGTTTTTAATTCGGCCAACAAGATGAATTAAACCTTTTTAATTCGATTATGTTAATACTTAGATCGATACTAATTCAATTTTAATCCGTATTAAACATTGATTAATAAGACATTCAAAATATCCTTTTAATTTAAACATCTTAAACATATAGATCTAATGATTAACAAGTTTTATGTTCATTAACATACAAAAATTGGTCCTTTTAAGTTTTAATTCAATCGGTATTAAATCAAAACTAATACAAATTCATATGTGATTGTTTTAACATCTTAAAACATCGATAACTAGTTTTAAAGCCCGTGCGATGCACGGGTTTTAATAACGTGTATTTAATAATTAATTCATGATTTATCGTTTTTAATTTGGATTCAGTACAAATATTTAAAAAAATCAATAAATATGAAGAAGGGTTATTGATATCATGTTCATTGTAATGTAATATATAAAAAAATATTGAGGAATATAGAATTATATAAATGTAAAAATGTTTATATAAATTTGTACAGGTTTTAGCTTATTTATGAATTATGATACTATGTTGTCGTTATTATTTTCGTAGTATTTGTATTTCATTACTAATTATACCTAAATTTTCTTAGTAACCTTGTTTGTGACTTTAGTTGATTAATTTTATATTCCTATACCCCTTTAACTATGATTTCTTCTCTTAAATGCACGATAAATTAGTTTGAGATTGTCTCAAAGAAGACTTAGCTTTGAATTAAACTTTTTTTAGGAGGGTTTTATTTAAATATTTGTATCTTATAGAAAAAAATTAATTGCTTTAAATTTTATTAGATTATAAAAATATTATTTTGATAGATTATCAAATAATTATGATAAGCGTTACCCATGAGCTGTTCAATTTATATGAAGAGGTAAATGTATCTTGTTGAAAATAATATAATAAACTTAATTTCCATAATATTAGTCTTAATATTTTTGGGTAAGTTTTTATTCAAATTATTTATAGAATTGATTACTTTGAATAATATATGAAAAAATGTTAATGAGTAGTCGTATGAAATTAAGGAAAATGTTAGTCTTTATATTTTTTATCTTTGTTTTCTTCATTTAAATTTTGTAGAAAGCTTGCTCTTAATAGAATTTATTAGATTAATTTACAATTTAATAGATTATCAAATGATTATTTTTCTTAAATTATCAAATAATTATGGTAAGTGTTGCTCACTTTGATTAATAATCTATTTAAAAAATATTTTTAATTATCAATAATAATTTATAACCTAATTTAATGGTAATATATTATACGAATAATATAATTGTATATTATCGACTTAATACTTTTGAATGTAAAATTTGGGTATATTGTACAAAACTACCTTATTTATGTTACATTTGTTTTTAAAAATGGAAAGTATTGCCTTAATTATTTTTATTTTGGAAAAAAAAAATACCAACATTCATTACGCCATGTAAATTAGTTTCTTTTTTTCCATAATTTTCAGATGCTCTCCTACAAAACTGACATTAACTATTAAATTAAAACTTATTACGATGAAACTAATTAAAAGGTCAAACATTATAAATTATAAAAAAAAAATATCATATAACGATAATTAATGACTTTATTTGATATATGACAATCACTAAATCTTGTATATCTATTTTACCTTTCATGTTACATATAGTTTTGCTATTGGTTTTGTAATCAAGTTTACTCAATGAGAACAAAAAATCTTGAACTTAAAATATAATTCTACAATATATACAACGAAAAACAGGATCATCACCAATTCAATCAAGCTATGTTTAAATAACAAAAATGGTAATTAAAAAATATAAAACTGTTCAAAATTTAAAAAATTTATCAAATCAAATACACCGTAAAAAATAGAAATAACACAAATCGTACTCATAACAAAAACATACTAAACTTAAACTAATACTTAAGAAAATCAAGCTAATTTTTTTTATGTATATATAAATAAGCATGAATTGTAAATTAATTAGTGAGATTTGATTTGAATCATTTGATCTTTAAGATCCTACGGTTGAGATTAAGACGTAGGACTTAAAAAGATAGGGTGGACTTACATAATCCTATTTGTATGTATAAATAGGATTTGAGACACACCTAAAAATTATCTAATGTATGATAACTAAATAAGAAAATTTTTTAGATTATTTTTTAATTTTATAAAATTAGGAAAATGGTTAGTCTCAATATTTTTTTAGCTGAGTTTTTGATTTTTTTTTTATTTCCTAGTCTTAATTTTTTTTAGGTAAGTTTTTGTTAAGTTTTATAGAAAGATAATTACTTTAAATTAAATTTCTTCTTTAGAAGAGATTTTCTTTTAATTTTATAGAAAACTAATTTCTTTAAATTTTATTAGATTATCAAGATATTATTTTTATTAAATTATCAAATAATTATGATAAGTGTTAGTCAATATCTCTCCAATTTATATGAAAATGTAAGTGTATCAGATGGAAATTAAAATAAAATACTATTTTTCCTAATGTGAGTCTTAATATTTTTAAGTAAGTTTTTATAGAGAACTAAAATATTTTGAAAAATATTAGGAAAAAGGCTAAAGGTTAGTATTATAACAATTGGAAAAATGTTGGTCTTAGTATTTTTTAGCTTACTTTTTTTGTTCTTTAAATTTTGGTGAAAGTTAATTACTCTTAATTGAATTTATTTCTAGAAGAGTTCTTTTAATTTTATACAAAACTAATTGTTTTGAATTTATTAAATTATAAAATAGTTATTTTTTATTTGATTATCAAATAATCATATTAAATGCTATTCACTTTTATTAATAAGTAATTAAAAAATATTTTAATCATCAACAATAATGTATATAAAAATTTAATAAATTATGGTGTGGGCACTCTAAAAACACTTAGCAAAACTCTCTTTTATGTAGATGTATATAGATATGAAATATATAGTTTGATTTCTAATTATAAAAGAATTAAAAGAAAAACTTTAAAAGGGGATAGTAAAAATTAAAAATTTGAAAATTTGTCATCAAACTAATACACCATGTTCATTCTTTTTATACCTAATTTTCAGATATTATCATACAAAATTGACATGAACAATTAAATCAAAACTTAATACGATGAAACTAACTAAAAGATCAAGTATGATGAATAGTAAATATTATTATACAACAATAAATAATGATTTGATATGAAAATAAGATAATCAGTAGATCATGTATATCTCTTTTACCTTTCACGATACATATTCGATTGATTTTGTAATCAAGTTTATTCAATGAGTACCTCAGATCTTGAACTTAAAATATAAATCTGCAATATACAAAGGAAAAAAAGATCATTATGAATTCAATCGAGCTATGGTTAAATAACAAACATGATAATTAAGAAATAAAACTTTTCAAATTAATACACATATCAAATCAAATACACGTAAAAAAAATAAAAATAACACAAATCGTAATCATAATTAAACATAATAAACTAAAACTATTTAACCTGGTACCTTGGAAGACAAAGCTACAGATTTTGATATATATACACAAAAAAAAAAGTTTGAATACTTACCTAAAAAAAATATCTTATGTATCATAATTAAACAAATAAATTATGTGTCATATAATTGTTTCTTTCCAATCTTTTATTTTATTGAATGCAAATTATTTAATCTATTTTTCAAATTAATTTTTTTAGTGGATGAAATACTTTGATATTTATACTCAATCTATTTTTCAAATGAATTTTTTTAGTGGATGAAATACTTTGATATTTATACTCATTTGATAGCATTTTTCGTTTCGAAACTAATGATGTTATCTTTATATTATTTCGACAAATACATTTTATAAAACATAATAATCAAAGACATAGCTAAAAACTTTCTAATGTTTCATAATTAAATAAGGCAATTATTTCTCATATAATTATTTCTTTCCAAATTACAATATTTTCACAATATAATTTATTTTTTTAATGTAATTTTATGATTGGTCTAAATCTCCTTGAATTAAGGAGAGCGCTCGAAAAAACTCTCTTTTATATATATATATTGATTATGAATCAAATAGACCAAAACAAACCAAAAGTTTGAACAAAACCACACGGCCAAAACTAATATCATTCGGCCATCTCAAATTATTGATTTAAAATTATACAAAATTGATTTTTATGAAAACCATATAAAAATTTCATGTGCCCTAAGGCTCTGATACCACTTGTAGGTTTATATCGGTATATAGACCTTTAAAATCACAGGATTATAATGAAAAACTTTATATGATAAAAGGTCATAAAAATGAAATTGCATAACATGATAAAGAGATTTAGAATTAACCTTTTAATCCTAGTAAAACGGCCTAAGATCAATACCAAAAGTATGGTATCTCCTAATTGAAACACCCAAGATGTTTTGAGAAATACCCTTTGAGATTTGCTAGAAAGTTAGAGGAGAAACTGATTTCTTTTTCCTCAAGTTTTAGTGTTGTGTGCTATTGCAAATTGTGAATTAGGTTTGATGAGATTAGGAGAGTGATTAGGTTAAGTAGAGAGGAAGAAAAAAACTCCCTCATACACCCTAAACCACACGTCCAAATAGAGGGGGAAGTGGACTTTTCCACTTCTAAATTTCAAGCCCAAATCTAATTAAAAGCTTAACCCATTTAATTAGTTTTCTTTGGCTTTTAATGTATAATGTAATTATAATATCCATATATTATAATTAATCATAAATATCCGTATATTTATAATTTGCTAATTTATTATAACTGTTTAAAATTAATTAGCCTACAATATACGCAATAATTAAATATAACCTTTTATATTCAATTTCCGAATTACAGTTAATTCCTCTCATCTAATATCATTTAATCATTATTAAATAATACATTTGACTAACCTCTCAGTCATATTCGACTAACCTCTTAGTCCACAACACTGACTAACCATTTAGTCATTAAATAAGGCATCGATATGATTATTTTCTCAAATAATCACATCTCTCAAACACATCCTTTAGGTGTGACTCTTAGGGACCAGTTGATCACCGCCATTTGTATGACAATAACGTCAAACTTATCTAGCAAGCCAACCGTTATCGATAAACGTGAATCAACTGATTAAATACGAAATGTACCCTGTGTACCTTTAGAGATTTATTTATGTTATTGCACTAACTGTGGAGGACACTAACTCCAACATACTTACCATCAAGCACGCTTAACTAAAGAGTTCTTAAGATGAGCTACCAGAAAAGAAGATGCATCTTGTTGATATGATTAGTACTTACAATAATCCTTTTAAGTACTAGGTCACTTGAGCTTATCACATGGACCACTTCAAGAGGGTACCCGGCCCGAATAATGTTTTCGGACGACAACGGGTATTACATTGTATGTTTGTCAAATTTTTGAAACAAGTTGTTGGAATTGAATAATAGGATCATACCTCATTAGTATAAGAATTTGAACTGCAATGACTATTTCAATTTCATAGTGTTGTTTAAATTTATCCTAAATTCTACATGAAATATGGTTTTATAATTAAATTAAATTGTACAATGGTGACCCTAAATGTTGTCATAGATATATTACTTATTTGTAGACCACAACATTAGGAGTATAAATGCCGCTAGGCCTTAGCTAAATTTATAGTGCAACATGCATCTACATTTAATTGTATTTGTTTGATAATTATTTAGCCATATTGATAAAGAATATAATAAGTTACGGTCTACACGATGAAGTAGTGAACCGAGTATATTGTACCTAATTTGTGTAGAATTGAGCTAACGAGGTCAAACCAATGTCGCGGTGATGCTAATTAATCAATGAGCGGAGATTGCTGGTGGTGGGTGGCACTAACTGAATGTGACTTTTGGCTGAAGGAAAACAATATCCGTGGTTTAGTCATGATTATTCGAAAACATAAAAAAAAAAAAAAAATTGTAACCATAAGAGTAACGATCAAATAACCAATATATAAACTTGATGCAACATATACTAATTTTATCAATATTTTTGGAGTTTTGTACAAAAATTTCAAAAAAAAAATTCACAAAATTGAAATTGGTAGAATTTTGAGTATTTAGGTAAATTCTGAATAAGGAGTTACATACTTACATGATTAGATTGTGAAAATGTTTGGTGCATATACATCTGTTAATTATTGGGCAAATAATGAAGATAGTATGTCATGATGAACTATATTTAGTTTTAGATAACGGAGATCCGTGCAACACACGGGCATTTCAAATAATTAAATTATAATGTAGTAAAAAACATGATATTGTTTCTAATATCTTAACTTCCCTAAACTAAAAAAAAAAAAAAAAAAAATTCCCCTATTTGATTTAGAATTCTCCCTACATCGTCAAACACTGAAGTAGTGAAATTGCATCACAATTAGTTAACCAATTAATTTTATCTTAATCACTTATAATTATCTCTTGATAAGCTAATGGTTGTGTTAACATGATTAACTTTATCATTTGTTATATGGAATATTGTTAGATTAGTTTAATGAGTACATTAAGAATATTGGATACATATATATTAATATTATATTATTTAGGATGATTAATAAACAAAAATGGTATTGATAAACATGTAAACGACAAATGTAAACAAATGACCGAAACAGAAGGAGTATTAATATTAACATATATATAGAGCTGGCAAGCTTGACCCGACCCGAGTGACCCGACCCGAACCCGAGCAAAAACCGACCCGATTGACCCGAAAATATTGTGACCCGAGAATCGACCCGACCCGACCCGATGACGACCCGTAACCCGACATGACCCGATAATCGCTGGCTAACCCACCTGCACTGGCCGATGATGACTGACCCGATATCGACCCGACTAAATTGACGACCCGATAATTATTAAGCTTAATTTTATTGGATTTAAAGCAAATTATTATTTAGAATGATATATTTGACTTAATAATGAAGTAATTAAATAAAATAACGATCAAAATACTTATTTTAGTGGTTAAAAATTGAAATAATTCGATAAAATCGCGCTGACCCGATAATGACCCGACCCGACCCGATACACTATTTGACCCGATATGACCCGATGGACGACCAATCGAACCCGACTCGACCCGAAAGGGCACTTTGACCCGACATGACCCGAACCCGACATGACCCGACCCGACTTGACCCGACCCAAACCCGACCCGACTGACCCGATTGCCACCTCTACATATATATGTATATGATAAAGTTATCTACTCAACTAATAATATAATTATAAAAATAATAATTTACTTCGTAAGATTTTGTAATCCAAACCTTTACTAACATTAGTATTAAGGTAAATTTAGATAGTAATGCATATAAAAATAACTCCAAATTAGAGTGTAACAACAATTTTTATTTTAGTATTTTTGCGAAGCAATAGATATAATATAAGAAATTCTTACACGGCTGTGAAACTTTTAGAATGCATGGAATTAACGAAAATACATCAATATGCCATTAGCTTTACAAGTTTGGATCCATTAATTTGCAATTTGGTCAAAACTGTGATATTTTACTGTCATCATTGGATTAAAAAAAAAGTTTTGTATAATACTTTACCATTTAAAAAAAAAGGAACATATTTTAACTTCATATTGAGTAAACTTTACCAACTTTACCGATTATTAAATTCATGAAATTTACACGGTTGTTTTTCTTTTTCTTTTTTTTTTTTTTTTTAAATGTACACTAAAGACATTTGTTAACATGAAAAGGAAAACAATTTTCAAGGTTCCTTGGAAAAAAAAAAAAAAAAAATTCAAGGTTCCTTTGCACATATGGTAAAATATGTAAATATTTCAATTACCATCATAAAAATCATTGAAAATAATTTTTACTTTGGGGTTCTTATATGCTATTAGGACTTTAGGAGTAAAAAACAACCCTTAAATATTACCGAGCAGTTCATGAGAAAAGAAACCTAGCCACAAAAGATAGAATATTCTCTGCACTTTGCTGTTTTGATTTTATTTTTTAAAAATCTATTTAGGTAGCAACTAATTGAAGAAAAGAAATTTATTAATTTCACTAAGCTTATAGAAATTGTTTATTATTTCAATGCCTTTATAAAAAAAACTTACATATTCTATTGTACTTTTGTTGTTTTAAAGTTTTTATTTTTTATAACTCTAATTGCAGTGGGGAGAAGTATCAGTACGCTAAAATATTAAATTTACGAAAAATATACAAGATCTTACTATTTTCTCCTTCGTGAAAATAAAAGATATGTTTCACAAAAATAGTTAGATGAAAAGAAAGTATATCGTGGAAATTTTGTGATTTTATTCTATCAGGATAATATTATTATCAATTTCTTTTACATTTACTTTTTATTTTCTTCTTTTAGTTTTTCATTTTTAAAACCCGTGCATTGCACGGGCTTTACAACTAGTCTATCTAATATATGCGAAGTATAAAGCAGAATCCAAAGTCTCCAATGTATGTGTCATAAAATTATTGGTCGTTGTTTTTTCAATTAAATTATTATAGTAGGAGATTAAAATTAATTATTATTTAATTTAAAAAAATTAATTAATTAATTAATTTAACAAAATTAAAAGTAGATGTTTACAAAATCTACAATTTGAATCCTCATGATATAACGATACCAAAATTGTAGTATAGATATTGTTGCCTTAAACCATGTTTAATTTAGAAAATAATTTAAGGAAAAAAAATATTTATATAAGTAAGTTATATTTTAAAATATGAGAAAAAAGAGCAAAAGAAATATAATAATTCATAAAATTTTAAAATTGGAAATAAATAATATACGACACATAATTTCCTAATTTAATTATGATACATTAGATAATTTAATTTTTTGGTAAATCTTCAACCCTTTTTGTATACATACGTCAAAATTTTAGTTTGATAAATTTTCAACCCTTTTTGTATATGATACTATTTAAACAATTTTAGTTTATTATGCTTTAATCTGATTAAGATTTGTGTTATTTTTATTTTTTAAGGTGTATTTGATTTGATAAGAGTGTTTAATTTTTAACAGTTTCATTTCTTAGTCACCATGTTTGTTATTTAAACTT
Organism: Dianthus caryophyllus; assembly: GCA_023091065.1. Lineage (NCBI taxonomy): Eukaryota > Viridiplantae > Streptophyta > Magnoliopsida > Caryophyllales > Caryophyllaceae > Dianthus > Dianthus caryophyllus. Next base: position 10,212,887 of record CM041521.1, on the reverse strand, counting down.
AACTTAATTAAATTTATGATTTTTTTTGTATGTTGCAGATTTAAATTTAAAGTTCAAGATTTTAAACTCTCATTGAAAAAACTGGTAACAAAACCAATAGCAAAACGAATGAATATGTCACGTGAATAGTAAAAAAGATATAAGGGTAGAGAGAGAGAGAGTAGGGTAGAGAGAGAGTAGGGGTAGCAGACGTAATTTTTATGAAAAACGTCGACGATTCTAAGTAAAACGTCGACGATTTTTAGTAATCGGGTTTTCTAACTAATCTTAAATCAAATTTATTTAATTTTCTAACTTTTCAATCCTAAACTCCGATAATAAATTCAATGAAGTAATAATCGTATACATGAATTCTTTCACTTCTGAACCATATATCACGAGTTTTTCTTTCCTTAGATCTATAGAATTACTCGTAATTCTTTGTCTATCGTCTTCCCCTTTGTGGAGTGTCATACTGTATTTGAACTCGTTGCCGTAATAACTAGGGGCAATGAATACATCCGGAGGTAAACAACCATTTTTCTTAAAAAAAATAGAGAAGATTTAAGTTGCTTATAAATTGCAGTGGAAAAACAAAAAAAAAATTAATAATTAAAAGTAAAACTAAGAAATTGACCTAGTTAATAAGATTCATTATGGAGTATGAAGATTGAAGTTATCTAGGTTTTTGTTATACACACAAGATAAGTAAGGTCTTGTCGGAGTTCAATAAAATTTATTCAAAAATTAATAAAATTCAATAATTTAAACACAAAATTTAAATTAAAAAATGATTATTAATTCATTGAATTTATTATCGGAGTTCATGACTAAAAAGTTAAAAACTTGAATAAATTTGATTTAAGATTAGTTAGAAAATTAAAAAGAGAGAATTCTGTATATTTTTGGAGTAAGAAGGGTAAGGTGATAAAACGTAATGAAAAAAGTATATAACTTGAGTAAAATCCGTATATGAAAAATCAATTACGAAAATTACAATTCAACCTTCATCTAAACTCCTTGTCTTATAACTTTTTGGTCTTAAAAACTTGGAATGAAGTCAATTAGCTATTCAAAACATACAAAACTATAAGGCGAAAAAAAAGCTAAAAAAAATAAATAAATAAAAAACTAAAAGCCATACTATACAAATATACAATGCATTACAAAACTGGATAGGATCCGATTTCCGAAATCTGGATATTCTGATTTTTCGGATTCCGGATTTTTGGATATCCGAATTATTCGGATCGGATCTGGATCCCCAAAATTCAAAATTTTAAAACTAGATATCCGATCCGATTTTGCTTACCCCTACAGAGCATGACAAGGCATGATCCCCATAGATATCCCCATCAAATACACGGGAACAAGCAGAACACGGCCTAGGCACAAAAAACAAAGCAATACCTAACCGAGAGAGACGTAATGCTTAGATCATTATACAGCTTAAGTTTTTGTTAGTTAATATAAATACAAATATATAAATAAAAAGGGGCAAACTGTGATTTCTTAGAGATGTGATGAATGACACTAAGCATCACATTTTGCAAGGTTATTATACAAAGATACACAAAAACATTGGTAGGGGTACAGGAATGATGATTATTCACTTGAACCTACAATACAGACATAATTGTGGACCAAGCACGACGACCAATGATCCACATGGCTCATTGAGCCCCTGACACTTAGCCCGACAGAGCCGCTTTACGCCTCCCATCGCAATACAGCAACCAAACAAGCTGCCTGCGTTAAGTCTCTTAAGAACGAACTTTGGCACATGAGCTATTATCAGATCGGAGGGGATTTTTTTTATCGTTCACACGTTTTTTTTAAGTTCTTCAAAGCTCTTAGATCAGTTAGATAATGGGAAACCAAGTGGAGCGCAGGGCTGAATGTCGATGCTCAGCTGCCTCTTACTGAACGGAAACCCTGAAGAAAAAGCAAGAACGAAACATCAAGCACTTTGTAGCTTTATTATTTTCCCGATAAAAGGCAAATGTCATAACTAAAATGACCAGAATATCAAAGCCCACCATCAATAGATGCTTCATGCTTAGTATCAATAACGACTTCCAAACATCAGGTTAAGATGACGACTATGTGTAGTAGAACAGGACTGTTAGCGGAGTAAAGGTATTCAGCACAAGGAATTACCTTGATCTTCAACTCCGTAAAAGCTAGATGCTGTCATTTGCTATGTGGACTCAAATTACCAATTCTTCAACTTGAAAGAATCATCTTGATCCTTCGTACTAGTGAAGTCACCGTCGTCAGTATCATCTGAATAGTATATGTCATTATCCGCCTCATCCCCAGAGTCTGTAAATGAATCTTCATCCTCACTCTGCAACATACAGAAGCATCTCTCAGGAGACAATAAAGAGAGAGCCATAGACATACAAATGCCGAGTCTCATTATTATGTCGCTACAATTCATGCATGGGCTATAAAAAAAAAAAAAAAAAAAAAAAAAAAAAAACCAATGCGACTTGATAGAAAGGATCAAAGACTTGAGATATAAGAAGTCTCACTTCGAATTCAGAAGGAGCAAACTCTCCGTCGGTGTTCACGATATTCTCATCTTCAGAGGTTTTACTAATACCCTGCAGGTAATATGAGATAAAGGTGACGAAAAGAACAAAACGATAAAAAAGCATAACGTACATGTCTACTGTCGAGTTACCAAGGCTATGCAAAACATATTTGTGGTCTTCATGTTCACAATGCTCAAAAGATAGAGTCTAAAGGGTAAGAAGACATTTGTAGTCACCACTTACCATTTCCTTTCTCATTTCGTCCATGTTTTTCTCCAACTCAGATATGTGCTGACTGAGTGCCTGAGGGAAGTGTCAAACAATACCATTAAATCACAAGTCTGTGCAAAACGAAACAAAATAAAATATCGAGAAAGGAGGAAAGTAAAAGTATACAACACAAGACAGCATCAAACCTCATGACGCTGCATGGCAATAGCACGTTTAAATGCTTTTGCCTTTGTCAAAAGATTCCTAGGCCTTAAACTCATAGGTCTCTGATAATTTTTCCCGCGATAATATATCAGAGCATAGCCTTTTCGCACTCTTTCTATCGCAACCAATATCCCGCCACTCTCGTACTCCAGTAGTCTAGCTGTTTCCTCCACAAAAGTCAGGTTCTTCTGCTTGGAGATTAACTTAACGAGTTCTCTATGCTTCCAGTGCAAATGCATATTTTCAATCACACCATCAAAAATACCACGGACACCTTCAAAGAAGTCACAAATAGTGTGAGAAATTGCCTATTAATTGGTACAGTAAAGAGAAATCAATAGGAAGGGACAGTAAATACTGACCAACAGGCAAGTATGCCTTCATTCTCAAGCCAATTTTACGAAACGTAATTCTCTCCTCATCAGTTATTGTTTCCTGGTCATCCGAAGGACCAACAGGCACCATTGATGATTCAATTTTTGATAATAGTGTTTCTGCTCGAAGCTTCTTTGATTGGGCCTATCATTCACAAAAGAAGTCAGAACAGAAGAAATTTGTGGTGAAAAGATTCTATTTTTAATGCTTTTCAAACAATATAAGCACTCTACTAAATCGTTCTACTCGTTGGGCAACAAGTGCACCTATGTTGCTGAAGCAGAGACGCAGAGTACATGTTGCATGCTACTTGGCTCCTAAACTAATTTGGGTGAACATGAATGTCTCAGGCCCTTTTGACAAATGGAGAACCCACCCCAAAAGCTAGCTCAAAAAGTGGTAGAGCTCTTGTCCTATATAAACCTCACATCAACCTCCCATACGATCGATGTGGAACCTAATACCAATGATATAGGACAAAGGGAGACCTCACCCTAGAAGCTAGCTCAAAGGATGGTAGAGCCCTTGTCCTATATAAACCCCGCATTAACCTCCCATACGATCTATGTGGGACCTTTGGCCTTTGCAATGGCACAATCCTATAACAGTAATTACCACTCATCATGCTTTACGCAAAAAATAAGTTAATTTTATTTAGCTAGGTGAAATCGTAATGAGTTCACATTAGTCAGTTGATAGATGAGACAGATGTTTTTAGAGCAATGTCTACCTTCAAGTATCTTTTACAGATTGTTTTGATATTTTTACAGTGTAGTTCTAAGAAAAATATAGGAGTTGGAGGTTTTAGTAAGATTTTGCTTCGACTATCAATGATGTCATGTTTTCCGTCATCATTGACATGTAGCCTTTTGTGAGTGAAGATTAGATATACTGTTTTGTGTCCCATCTCCTATCCCACTCTGTTTTTCCTTTTGACGCATCAGCAATCACATAGGCATTATCATTATTTTTATCATCACTGTTATTATGTGTCAAAAGAATAACATAGTGGAAAACAAGATGAGACACAAAAATGGATTACATGATCTCAACTCGGCCTACTATAAGAATCCAAGTATCAGTCCATAAATAAACTAAAAGAAGAGATCAGCATGTTTACCAGTGTTAATTTATGCTCAATTCGTTTGACTTCTTTCAGACTCTTAGCCTTAGATGCTTCCTCTCTCATCGTCTTGCATTCTTCAGGCGATACCTCTCTTCCCCATCTGGCTTGAGCCTCATAAAACTCCGCCAGTGTACCGGCAGGTGCTTGTGCATGTTCATCTGACGTGGCTGTCTCAATTGCTCCACTTCGTGCCTGTTCTTCAGCGTCTTCAATGGTTTTAGTCTGTTCCATCCTTTCTTTAACAGCAGCAGCAACAGTTGTTGGAAGGAAGTCTTTTCCTCGAAATATGACAATGAAAAACTTGTTTCTCAGCAACAAGGTGCCTCCGGTTAGTCTCTGCAGGAGAGTCAAAGTAGGACAACTCCACAAGTTAGGCAACCTGATGGTAGAGACTACACTCACAATTAAAAACGGCTTTAGAAACATGATTTGATTTTAGGTACATTCAAAAATCAAAAGAAGGTGTGAGAATAATCCATACAACTCAAACATGTCTCAAATTAACTTTCGATAGCTCTATACACTTCAAAAATGTATTAACTTTTTGTTCTAACGATGAATCCAATGTCCCCATACACGTGACCTGAACTTTGGATAAAGTCTCCGTGTCCAAGAATCTGAGACATGATGTGTATTGGATGCAAATCCAACACCAGTATCGTAGTTCAAAGACATAGATGCATTGTACTTTATGCACATGTACCCATCATATCTACTGTTCTATTTTTTCACAGGAAGAAGCATTCATCTTTTAAGGGTTACTGTGGAAAGTGAGGACCATGCAATAGCGTTCTGAATTTCTCAGAAGTAAGAACAGAACCCACCAGCCAACTACTCACAGGTACGAAAAAAAAAAAAAAAAAAAAAAAAAAAAAAAAACCAATATAGAATGAGAGGGATTGTAAAGAAGCGTACCTTCAACTCCAGTGCCATCAGCTCGTTATTCGTGTTCTGAATACCTCGTTTGACAGCAATTTTAGCTACCACGCTCTTTTCCCAAAGCTTTACAATTGCAGCTGCCAATCCCTGATGATTTCTATTTCTGCCTTCAGAAAGTTACAATGAACTTCAATGTCAAATGATAAAAAGGACAGCATTTTAATCAATAAGAAAAAGGGTAGCTCGTACCAAGAGCAAAATGACATGGGAGTGTCTTAGCAAGTTTACGCAGATCGGTCAATTCAGCATTTGTCAATCCCACACGCATTCCAACGGGGAGGAGTCTCAAAGGTGGCTTGAAACCAGGAACGGTTTGAGGAAGCAAATCTGCATCAATGGGTAGTAATCCTGTACCCCACCATTCAACAAATCGAGGACCCAACCCATCAAGAAGTTCATTGTACTCGCGTTCCTCAGCTGTCAGGTACCGCTGATGCCCATGTTGCGTTTCTGCCAAAACAGTCTCAATTGCTTCACTCGCATCCGCTTTGTTTGCAGCTTTGCTGGCAGAAACTGTATCTGCAGGGTCCTGTGATGGCCCGGTGTAATTAGGTCCACGGTAAACCACCATAACACTTCCTGACCGCCATATAACTAGTCCTCGTGTCCGGCGCTGCCAATAAGAATTTCGAAAAGCAGAGTCTGAGAGGTATAAAGATTTCGTTGCTCATCAGACCAATATCCAACTGAATTCAGTGGAAAGCTGATAAACAAATGAGGAGACCAACAATATGAAGGCAAATAACAAACGACTCTGTAGGGTCTCAGGCTAGTCATAGCAAAACATGTTCGCTTTTATAAAACAACAGATTTTGTAGCTCCACTGATGACAGCAAGAAGATCATGCAAAGGCCACGATAACATATACGGTCCTAAATCACGATTCCTCTCTTCCATCCTCACTACTAAATTTTGACCCTTGCTGCCCAAGAGATATGTAAAGGCTGATTCGTTAACAATCTAATCAATTTTTAAAAGATACACTGACTATTAATCCAGAAAAGGGGAAAGCCTCGCGAACCAATGAAGGACAATGATATAATCCAGTCGTACAGGAACATATTTGAAACAGACATGATGTACAGAAGTGTAAGGAAACAAGCCTCAATTTCGATCTTTCAAACTCTTCCCTAACAGAATATCCCTGTTAACTTCAAATTGCAATGCACTCATTCTTTATATAATAACATGAAATTATCACACACTTACGTGTCAAAGGTAGACCGACACTCACAATTGCAGCTTCGAGAGTGCATTCCTAGACTCAAATCACTAAACTAAGGTTACAACGACCAAGATATCAACTTGTCCAAAAGTAGTGCACTACATACATTCATATACTGCTACTAAAAATTGACTATAGAGCAATTCTCTAACGACACCGTGTTTTGTATACTGCAACCATTTACGACTACAACATCACAATTAATACGATTAGTATGACCATTTCTAATCCCTTAATAACAGTAACAATTCAAGAAACATACATAACCTTATATACCACAAGCTAAACCCAAGCAACAAACCTCAACAAGAATATGAGCAGTCTTCATATCATGAGCCAAATCCTCATGAAACTTCAACCTAACCAATTCCGACTTTCGCCACTTAGCATGAATCTTATCCAACACAGCCTGTGTAAGACCAGCCTTAGGCACATTCACCTTATCCTTCAACATCATCCCTTGACCCCTCAACCTCTTCAATTCCGCCTCTTCAATCGTCTTTTCCGCCAATGTAGTCGGTTTCACAACCCGTTTCGCCTTCTTCACACCTTCCTTATTAACCCCTCCCCCAACTTCCTCCTCCACATCCAACACTTCATCCTTCTCCCATGGTAACAACCCGAAATCACTTTTCTTTTCCTCGACCAACATTGCATCACCTCTAATCCAATCCCTCTTCAACAAATTGCCCAACTTTTCATCATATTCATTAACACGCCCATTTTCATCATCATCTTCATCATCATCATCTGAGTCTAAACCCAAGCTCCTTAATTTCCCAACAATTCGGTCAATTGCGCCGTGCCCTTTGTTTTCGACATGATTGCGACCGGACCCGATACTGGTGGGGGCAGAATTGGTGGGTTGAGGAGGTGGGTCAATTTTAGGCCATTGTTTCAGCCAAGGTGCAGAAGAAGGGGTTTTAGGAGGGGTTTTCGGAAGCGGGTTTTTGTTGGGTTGTGTTGTTTTCAAAGAAGAGAAAGTTCTGAACATAAAAGATGGAGTTTTGAGGGATTTTAAGGAGGAAGAAGAAGAAGAAGTGAAAGGAAGAGTGTTGTATAAGGGTAATTCAGAGATTTTTGTTGTAGTTGTAAACACCATTTTCTTGTGGATTTGCATTGAAGAAGATAAATTAAGAAGAGTATGATAAAGAAGATGATGGTTTCATCATGGAAGTAGTGAGTGAAATGAAATGAATTGGGGTTTTGGGGTTATGGAGTCATGGAACAAGTGTGTTGAAGTTGAGATGTTTGGAGGGAGATAGATAAGATTTTTGTTGGGCATTCCACAAAACTTTTGACAAGGACAAAACTTCCATTACGGTCAAAGACGGTCTTTCATACCTAAAATTAGAGCTGACAAAAAGTGACACGATAAGAAAACACGACACAAATTCGACATAAAATTAATGAGTATGGGTCAACGTGTGGTGACCCATTTAAGTAATTAGGTCGACACGAACCCGATACAAAATATAAATGGGTTAAGTTCAGGTCAAGAGGTCGAGACACGAATATGACCCGAAATATCTATTTGATTAAATGGGTTAAACGTACAGGAAGATTAACTTGATAACCCATTTGTTCCAATATTCAAACTAATAAATCACATTGTTTCTTAATATATTGTTTATTACAGCTCTTGTTTTGATAGCTTTGTCGACATAACTTAGTAAATTTTTTCTTTTTTTATCATATGTAAGTATTACCATTAAATTCACAACCGATTACTCCGTACATCAATTCATATGTGATACAAATGTTCCTCTCCTCTATTCAAACTAGAATACTTTCCAAGAACACATCCACTCCTCCTGGCTATAAATCACCTTTCCAAACTGAGCATCCATATAACACCTAACATCATCTAGGACCCTTTGAACCACAAACGAGGGCAATAATGTTGGGCTTCTGTCCTGCACAAATTACGCATAGACCACAGATAGTATATCACTCCTACTGCCTCAACTATCTTCTTCCGCAAGAGTTTCCAGAACCGCTTCCGCAACCACCATCTACACACATCATGTAACAGCCCGGCTTTTCGTGACTTAATTAAACAAGGCGGAAAATTAATTAAGTACTTTATATATATAACAAAACCGGATGTTATCGTATTACAACTCAAAATTAGGGGGTGAGCAAAAATATACGATACGGTTTTAATATACGAATACGATACGGTATACGATACGAATTTCCCAAACGACCATATATACGATACGAATTTCCGTATATATGATACGGTTTTCAAAAAACCGTATCGTATCCGTATCAAAAACTGGTAAAACCGTATATACGGATACGATACGGTTTTACCTCAAAAAATAAAACTAATTAAAAAATAAATAAATAATTTGGGATATTGACATAGATACACACGCATAAGGTTGGTTAAAAGTAAAGCACATCCCAAACTTTACCACATTCTCTCTTTCTCCTTTATTTACTCCCTCTCTTCAAAACCCTAACAAATCTACCTCTCTTCGATTCGCCGCGCAACCAAAATTTATCGTTAATCAATTATTTTTTTCCATTGATTCCTCATTTCCTCGCCACAGTCAACATCAAAAGCACAAAATTTATCATTAATCTATTTATCGCTCCAAGTACATCATCTTTTTCGTATTTGAATCGATGAAACCTCTGTCATTTACTACATTATTTCGATTTTGGGTTGTTGATTTGTCATTGTGATATTTTGTCGAATTGATATTTTGTATTTTATTACTTTTTTTTTGTCAAATAAAGGGATTTCTGGTAAAAGCTTTTAAGAATCGTATACCGTATTGTAGATACCCAAATCTGTACCTCCCGCCAAAAACCCAGTGATGTAACAATGGACTTTTATTGCATGCTTTTATGTTGACTTAAATGGTTCTAAATATGACGAATTCGAGTTAAGTGATTTAAAATGCAAATGAGGTTTCCTTATGGGTCATCACTCTTAGTGTCCTTAGTGCAGAGTCTAGCTTGTCTCAAGTTGAGTCCTAATCTGCATGCGACACCCCTTTTACAAACACATAGTCTAATTGATCCTTTTACATTAACGAGGTTCAATTCGATTCTCCTAAATACCTAAATTTAGGCCCGATTACTAAAACCACCTTTTAGGACTAGGAACACCCGAGACAACCTCACTAATGTCTTATTTCACAAAATGCCATAAGATGCACCCTTTACATTTTCGTGGCTCTGCCCGTAATCGAGCCCAAACCCATACCTGCCCGCATTCCAAGGATCAGGATTGACCAAGTCAAACCCTAAAACAAACCCTAACATCACCTAAACAATCAGAATCTTAGAGCTCAAGCAAGATTATTTCAGTATATCCTAAAATATAATTTGGAAATATACGAAAAAGGAGTATCTTGTTCACTCTATCAATCGCAAGGAGCATTGCGATTGGTAGGGGCTATCGCAAGACCCCTTGCGACAGTTCTGTGCAAACGCAAAGAGGCCTCATGGCTCCTACGTCCGCTTTATCCCCTAGATTTCCTAAAATCTTCCGAACTCTACACTATAAATACAACCCTTCTGGCCATTCATCCAACACACAATTTCGTATCACAATTCTCACCCCAAAACACTCTAAAAGCCTCACACATAAACATCCTTAGAATTCCTCATTTTCCTAGTGTTGAATTCCCTCCTTTGCTGAGCACGCTGGCTTCCTAAACTTGAAGACAGGTAGTTTTTCTTTACTTCTTAGACTAGCAAGGGCCTACATTAGGCTCACCCCGACTTTGGTACGCAAGTCTGCTTTTCATAAGGCGGCCATGCACCTCGAATACACACCCTATTCGTAAGACCTTTCCAAAGTCGCATAAACAACTGACCACCTTAAAATAAACCAATGGCTAATTGAACTTTATTTTACTGCATGCATTTTAGCAAATCCTCTTATTGCATCTAAATCACTTAAAATGAATTCGCCATTAAATCGAATCAAGTTGCTAACAAGTTAAGCATGCTTAACTGAGGGTTTAATCAATCTCTTTTGCATTATTTTACATTTATATCGCACTTGTACGTAGCGTATTACTTAGGCTCATGTATCATTCTTTGCATTGTTCTCAAGTCTAGTAGAGGCTATCTTTTGATAGGCTTTTCCAAAAGATCTTTCATAAAAACTTTATTTTGATTTATACTTTAGAAAAGTACCCTCACCCGAATCCGAATCTGGTTTCACAATAACCTTAGACGGATAGGTGTCGACGTGCCTTGAACTCTAAGACGTGTCTTTGAGCATGAGGACACGGAGGCGGGTTCTAAATTTCCCTCATAATTTAGTGGCGGCTCCAAAACAGTTTTAAAGGTTTTTCTTATTTAATCCTTTTTAACTTTACGGCCTTAGCAAGACGTCGAGTGGTTCCATGGTCTGATCCCGGTACCTACAGTTGGCGACTCCACTGGGGAAAGGTTTTATTTTTAAAACTAAAACTAGCTTTTTCCTTTTAAAAATAAAAATGAGACTTGAACGACTTGAGAACAATCAACATACATGAGCTAAGCATATCCGTTTAGAGTCGAATCTAGTCGGGTTCACACACAAAAACCTTGTGAGGTGGGTCCAACCGCAGTTTGTCCATTCGATAAAGCACGCTCGACTAACCTTCCTCTCACCCTCCACTTGCCAGTAGCGAATCGATTTGACCGCCTGTGGCTTCCCTTCAGATCCTACATGTTATACTATGTAGGCGAAGGGCCAAAAGCACTCCGCCAAAGCTGCATCTCAAATCAGTTGGAGGCGTACGAGACCTGACCAAACGACCAAGAGTCATATGTGCGAGTGCGAGGCTATACCATATAGTCTTTTTCAAAATTCATGTGCATATTTTCGAAAATTCGCCTTAAAAGTTTTCAAAAATAATCAACCTAACAAACTAACAAACTAACACTTTTCAAACAAAACTCTCGCGAAATTTTTGAAATAAACATTTTCAAATTTCCCTTTTTACAAAACTAGCAAAACCCGAGTTGAGGCTTGCCAACCCCAACTCGTGGATTTCATTCTTTAACCCTCACGGCTTACATCCTTTTTAACATCCTCGACTCGGCTAAACTCGAATCGATTCCTTTTTACGCATCCATCTTTAGCCCATGACAATATCTCGTCATTCGGGCTAAGCGGATGCAAAACAAAGCCTTTTAACATCGAGACAAGCTGTGCGCACGCAGTCTTATCTCAAAAACACTCCTTGCTTAATTTCGAAACTTCTTTCTTTTTCAAAAGAGTCTTTTTTTTCAAACGAAATGAGCTAAAAACAAACGTATAAATGAATGTGTCAAGTTGGGTCTGTCATAGAGCTGATGCACTCCATCCAAATGTAGGTTTCAACCGGATACCCGCCGCACCAAAAACCGAGTTGCTATACCCCACAAGAAACGAACCTATACCCGAAGAATGGTAAGCAATGATGATGATAACGCCCTCCGTGATCAAGTCACCAAGCAGACTGACGACCCCGAACTCCTGCTGAACCACCACAAGACCGAGATAAAGCGTTTGGAACAACGTATCAAGGACAAGACCGGAGAACATGTCTCGCGCCACACTCTCGAGGCCCTTAACCAAAAAGACGACGAAGGCTACACCAAGTACCTCTCTAGATGGAAAAACCTAAGCGCACAAATTCCAAATCGTCTGCATGAGGGCGAACTTGTGCCTAAGTTCATAAATAACCTGCGACCGTGTATCGCTTATACATGCGCAGACAAAGAACATCCAAGACTTCAAACAACTCATCAGATCGGCACGCAAATCGAGGGCGACTTTAGGACCCGGTGCCATGGCCGATACACCAGGAAATACCTACCAAGATAACTCACCGAAATCTCCTCACACGAGCAAGAGTAAGGAAGACTGCACTATGGATAGCCTTGACGCATTCGCAACCAAAAGCTATAGGAGCTTCATGCCTTACACTAGGGCATTCCATAGGTTGGTTGGAAACAACTACCTACAACCAATCAGCCTACCGACGCGCCACCCGAAGACAAGAAGCCAAAACTTTGGAACCCAAATGCTTACTGTGCATACCACAGAGGCAAAGGCCACGACACAGAAGACTGCTTCAAACTGAGGCACGCCATCCAAGATCTCATCAACCAAGGAAAGCTCGACAGGCATCGCCTCAACCGCCCAAGCCGCCAACGACGACAACCCTTTCGCCGACCGCAGTAATCTTCGTGAGATCACCTCCCATTATGAATCGCTCCAACAATATCAAACCGAAAGCAACACCAAACCATTGGCGCTTCGTTCAACGATAAAGGGATGAATGGCCTACGTCCAACCAAGCCACGATCCAAGGCGACGAAAAGATTAACTCTTTTACCATACAACCCAAACCATCCAACAAAGATTACCCTCCATGCGACCACACGATCTTCACAGGATCACTTCCTCCCATAGACCACTCAGACTTTGACATGCCCGAAAACAACCCAACTCCTAATACGTATATCGAGAATAAACTAACAAGCGAAGATGCACTCCACAAAACGCAAGCCATCACAACTTAAGAGGAAAATGGCAAGAATCTGAGGCGTTAGTAACGCAAAGAAGAAGAAATCCTCTTAGGATCTAATCCTTTAGGTGTCGGGTCATCTGTTGACCCACCTTCTAGTTTTAGCTTAGACTTTCAATTTTCGGAGGCTAGCTCCAGCTTTTCTCCTAATTTGTCAAACATTTCTTCTTCTTTAACGAATAATACAGATAAGTTTGCTTATGTCTCAAGCTAAAAACAAACAAATGAACAATGAACAACAAACAAAATTAAACGAAACCATTTCAAAGACAAAATCGAATCAAAGTATGCGTCAATCGAGTCTCGACACCAAGGGCATCAACGTGCACCCATGACACGTGCGTCACAAAGCAACCAACTAGGCGTCCACTCAAGCACCATCGACGATCTGGCGGATCTCCTCAAGCATTTCGAGTCTTTTAAATACGGGTCGAGTTTTTAAAGCATCGAGTCAAACTCCGTCAGTCTAGGATAATCGAGTCTTCGACGTACGACATTTTAACAAATCAATAAGGGAATAAGTTTGCCTATAACCCAGTTTCCTTTTACCCATTTTACTCACATTTCTTATACAAAAAAAATTTGCACCGACATACATTGCATCCTAGGAGTAGCTATCCGAAGGAGGTCTAGGCCGGGTACGAAGGTCCAAGTCAACGTCAAGTACAAGATAAAACAAGTAGGTTTTTCGGCGACTAGATACCTAAGGTTCGGTAGTCTGCTTGTGATCTACTACTCCGCTACTTTTGGAGGAGGATCCATTGATTTGGGGCTCCACAGTGGTCATGAATTTGACCGCGACCAAAAGTATGAGTACTCCTGGATCGCCTCCACAGACTGATCGATCGCGTGCCTAATAAGCAAACGAACTTGTCATAGAGTCCCACATGATAGACACATGATCCCATACAAACCACCCCACCGTAAGGTCTAGCAAAGTCGAAACTCGAGCCCAAGCCACAAAGGGCCCGACGAATTCTCAAGGGGAATACAATCAAAAGTAAAAACAAGGGCAAAAGAGCGAAGTCAAAAGGAAACAAATCTCAAAGTTTCCAAGAAGTCAAAAGGAAACAAATCTCAAAGTTTCCAAGAAATCAAGAAGGAAACAAGTCTCAAAGTTTCCAAGAAATCAAAAAAGGAAACAAGTCTCAAAGTCTTTAAGAAAGGGACCAAACAACAATCAAAAAGGCCGAAAGTCAAGTGGCTAAGTAAACAAAGGTCTACTCAAAAATGGACCCAGTCTAACACCTCTTCAAGGAACCCGTGCCAAAAGGACATATGGCACGATGGACATTACTCTGAGCCGAATTTGACACCAAAGACGAAATTTACAACATCAATGAAGAAGCAACATACTTCGATGGTTCATCCAATTATCGAGGTTGGGGAATAGGACCCCTCTACATCAAATTGGACTTTGATGCGGCAAAGATCAACTAAGGAGAACCTACCTTTAAGATGCAATGTATCAAGGTCAATCACATAAACACCCCCTTTGGACCGGCGGGTCCTTAAACACGCACCTTTCCACAAAAATACCCTTTTGGACCGGCGGGTCCCTAAACACACACTTTTCCACATAGACACCTACTTACCAAAACAAACACTTTTCACAAACACACCCTTGGGAACTACGCTAGGTTTGATTCCGTACCCACGGATACGTAGGCCGCTCACCCGAGCTCAACCAACCCTTTTACAAATTTATGTCTAAAGCTTCCAAAGTTAAGGACATCCTCACAAAAATCCACAAAAATCCACAAAATCATGGGCAAACTGTTTCTTTATCGAGGCGTTAAAACGACTATGTCAAGATAAAGTTGTGCTAGACCTAGGAGATAGTACTCTGCTTTTTCGTCTAACCTTGTTCGTTTTGCAGGAATAACAACATCTTGTTGAAGCAACCATGCGCCACCAAGCGGGGGCTTTACCGATGCACGTGTCACGATCACTTACATCCCTATCATTGTCGAGTCTCGAGTCACGCATACGATTCACCTTCGTCTTTGAAACACTTCAAACACTTGTTTCATCGTTGTCTTTGAAACATTTCATAGAGCACCTTTCAAAAATTAAATCAGTACTCAAGTTAACGTACCTTAGCACCCGAGTCAATGCACTTTAGGAAGCACTTCCCGAGTTAGTACACATTAGGAAGCACTCTCTAAAAATTAGCTCAACGCCCGAGTCAATACCTTTCAAACAAAAACACGTCTTTTGAAGAAACAGCATTTTCAAAATCCTATTTCGCAAAAACAACATTTTTTTCAGAATCCTCTTTTGCAAAAATAGCCTTTTCAAAATCCTCTTTTACGAAAACAATATTTTCAAAATCTTCTTTTGCAAAAAATGATTTTTCCTTCAAACAAAAGGTATTTCCAAAAACGCGAGAGCATTTTCAAAAAACTTTCTTTTCTTGAGTACTAACTATGCAGGTACAAGCAAGAAATGGAGAAGACATCAAGCACGACATAAAGGGAGCATTCACAATGCAATCAAGCACATGGAGCACGCCCGGCGACGCTGGATATGCTCTACCCCAAGATGCCCAATCACACAAGACACGCTCTATCCAACGACACTAGATATGCCACGAAATTGGATCCAACCCGTTCAAGACTTAACCTATTGAAAGCCGTTGGCCAAACGACGAATGAACAACCGTCGTTCACCCTTTACAACAACCATGCCCGGTGGAAATAACCCATCCCGAAGTACCAAACCTCAAGATTGGGGGCTTATCTACGATATCCCCTAAATATCGATGGATAACACATTCACCTCCTTAGACTAAGAAGCCACACAAGCGTTATGGTCGACTCATGCACCATGAGTGCGATATACATTACACATCTACAACGAAGACTGGGGGCTGACACTCCATTTTAGGATCATACTCCTGTACGAAGTACAACAAAATAGATATCCTTCACGGACGTCCCAAAATTTTACAAGCCGAAGCAAAAACCCTAGCTCGAAAGTATGCCATACCTCGAAGGTATCCCTTAAACGCAATACCGAACTACGCTGGTTCCGATTCCACACACCGTGATACGTGGCAGCCTTTGCAAAAGGCACGACCAACACCCGACACCAAAACATCATTTCGTTCAAGGACGGAATGAACATTTCAGTTGACTTAATTCTTACACCAAAACTTAACCAAACTAAGGGGGCAAAATTAAAAGCATAGTCACAATCCTGACTTTACTTTTACGCCAAACCATGGTCCTAATTACAAACAAGACTTTGATTTAGCTCTACAGCTTCGTCAACAAAAGCCAATAGCTAAACACCACTTTGCCTTAATACCAACCAAATTAAGACAAGCTCGAGAAGGGGTAACTCCAAAAACACTTTCACTCGAACAAACCTTATCACCAAGTTCGACCATCGTTATACGCTATAACTCGGTCAAACTGGGGGCTCATACCATACACCCCTCAAGCTTCCGTCAACGAAAAACAGGGTAATTTTTCGCGAAATGACGCCTGAAGAAGACCGAATCACGCCTCGTTTCCGTCAACGAAAAATAAGGAAATTTTTCGCATGGCGCCCGAAGCAATCACGGTTGACGACACCTCCAGAATCGCCTCAAGAACGAATCACGGTTGACGACACCTCCAGAATCGCCTCAAGACACAAGCATGCACACTAAAAGCATAATACTTTCACGTGTGCACAAACATTCAGACACCCGAACACGCACCGCATATCCAAGCACCAAACATCCCAAGTCCGGTAGACGAGTGTCAAGTGAACCCAAAGGAATCGAATGATACCACGCTTCATGGCCAAGGCAAGAACATTTACAAGGCCCAAGACGAAGACACAGAAGTAACAACAATCCAACAAGAGGCAAGCGAAGTCTGAAGATCTTTAGAAGAGCAAATCGCAGATTCGAATTTTTCCGGATTTGAAACCGCGACATGTGCGAGTGAGTTCAAGCTTGAAGTCGCCAGTTGATAAGAGATTTCCCGGAAGAGTCACTAGTCGACAAGGCAATTTCCAGAGCATGTTTTATTCCACGCTACTCTCCACCTTGGGCCCGACACTTTCAGGCCTAAGTATTTTCTTCTAATCGCAAGCTTTCCGGTTAAGGCGTCACCTAAAGTCCGCCACACTCTTAGACGAGTTGAAACACTATACACGACCTTTGCGTAAACACTAAACACGAGCATTTTCCTCGGACGATAATTCCCGGCGGACATAAGCACTCTTTGACGAGATGAGCACCAACACGAGCACTAGCACGAAGCATGAAACATATACGCTCTTTTACGAGACCAAGCACGCGCGCTCTTTTACGAGACAAGCAACAGCAATAACACGCAAAGGTATTTAGCAAGCACAGGAAGGCATCCCCCGTACAGGTATGCAAGGACCGTCATGTCCCTAAACATGTTTGTCCCTCCCCGGATAAGCCCTTGTTGAGTCCTAGTCTCACCCATGGACACATACTCCGTGCCGCTGATGGCATCGAGACCATATTGGTCCGGATGTTGTCGTGTAGTTTGACTTTCGCTTTAGTCCTAAGCTCAGTCAAACTGGGGGCTCTGTAGATACCCAAATCTGTACCTCCCGCCAAAAACCCAGTGATGTAACAATGGACTTTTATTGCATGCTTTTATGTTGACTTAAATGGTTCTAAATATGACGAATTCGAGTTAAGTGATTTAAAATGCAAATGAGGTTTCCTTATGGGTCATCACTCTTAGTGTCCTTAGGTCTAGAGTCTAGCTTGTCTCAAGTTCAGGTCCTAATCGGCATGCGCACACCCCTTTTACAAACACATAGTCTAATTGATCCTTTTACATTAACGAGGTTCAATTCGATTCTCCTAAATACCTAAATTTAGGCCCAGTTACTAAAACCACCTTTTAGGACTAGCAAACACCCGAGACAACCTCACGGAATGTCTTATTTCACAAAATGCCATAAGATGCACCCCTTTTACATTTTCAGGGCTCGGGCCCAGAACCGAGCCCAAACCCATACCTGGCCCGCATTCCAAGGATCAGGATTGACCAAGTCAAACCCTAAAACAAACCCTAACATCAGCCAAACAACCGTAACTTAGAGCTCAAGCAAGATTATTTCGTATA
Source organism: Dianthus caryophyllus (assembly GCA_023091065.1). Lineage (NCBI taxonomy): Eukaryota > Viridiplantae > Streptophyta > Magnoliopsida > Caryophyllales > Caryophyllaceae > Dianthus > Dianthus caryophyllus. The sequence continues at coordinate 10,194,630 of CM041521.1, read as the reverse complement.
TCCTAAAATATAATTTGGAAATATACGAAAAAGGAGTATCTTGCCCGCCCTATCAATCGCAAGGAGCATTGCGATTGGTAGGGCTATCGCAAGACCCTCATGCGATTGCTGCAGTACTGCAAAGAGGCCTTGCGGCTACGTCCTGGCTTTATCCCCTAGATTTCCTAAAATCTTCCTAACTCTACACTATAAATACAACCCTTCGGTCATTCATCCAACACACAATTTCAGAATACAATTCTCACCCCAAAACACTCTAAAAGCCTCACACATAAACATCCTTAGAATTCCTCATTTTCCTAGTGTTGAATTCCCTCCTTTGACTGAGCGAAGCGGTTTCCTAAACTTGAAGACAGTAGTTTTCTTTACTTCTTAGACTAGCAAGTGGCCTACATTAGGCTCACCCCGACTTTGGCACGCATAAGTCTGCTTTTCATAAAGCTGACCATGCACCTCGAATACACACCCTATTCGTAAGACCTTTCCAAAGTCGCATAAACAACTGACCACCTTAAAATAAACCAATGGCTAATTGAACTTTATTTTACTGCATGCATTTTAGCAAATCCTCTTATTGCATCTAAATCACTTAAAATGAATTCGTCATTAAACTGAACTGTTTTCGTTAACAAGTTAAGCATGCTTAACTGAGGGTTTAATCAATCTCTTTTGCATTATTTTACATTTATATCGCACTTGTACGTAGCGTATTACTTAGGCTCATGTATCATTCTTTGCATTGTTCTCAAGTCTAGTAGAGGCTATCTTTTGATAGGCTTTTCCAAAAGATCTTTCATAAAAACTTTATTTTGATTTATACTTTAGAAAAGTACCCTCACCCGAATCCGAATCTGGTTTCACAATAACCTTAGACGGATAGGTGTCGACGTGCCTTGAACTCTAAGACGTGTCTTTGAGCATGAGGACACGGAGGCGGGTTCTAAATTTCCCTCATAATTTAGTGGCGGCTCCAAAACAGTTTTAAAGGTTTTTCTTATTTAATCCTTTTTAACTTTACGGCCTTAGCAAGACGTCGAGTGGTTCCATGGTCTGATCCCGGTACCTACACGTATATACGGATTTCGTATCACGGTTTTTTCGTATATACGAAATCCGTACATACGGTTTTTTCCGTACCGTATTCGTATCAACCAATATGCAATTTCAAAACCGTATATACGGTTTCCGTGTCAAACCGTATCCGTATATACGGTTTTGCTCACCCCTACTCAAAATACATAATCAGAGTTATAGATAAACATGGTCATTAAATTACAATCTCTCGAAATACAAAATAAAATGTGCGATCTCCCCATGCTCCTCGGTAATGATCTCGGGGTACCTAAAGTGAACCCGTATTAGCATTTTCAGCCCCGCACATAACCGTGATTGCTCATTGGCCATCATTAGGCTCATATCAAAAGCGCATAATAAATAGTACATCTTATAATGTATATGAATATTGCAATTAGCAAATAATAACATTTCTCAATTTATAATTTAAGTTATAAGCATGCGATTTAAAGCGATAAAGCATACAGGCATGATATTCAGTTATAAAACAATTAACAAGTAAAAATCATAACAACAATATCATAAGCATTCCAAAGAATTACGGTACGATATCAGATCGCAAATTATCAAAAGTAGTATATCAATCACATCATGCAGACTCGATTCATTTCAGAAATTTGTGGTCTTTAATTTTTAAAGATGTTCCGACTCACTTTCACATAATTCAAACAACACATACTGCTTACGAGCCTGACCACTGAGTAGGCCATTGTACTCTAGTCGCTTGCATCTCACTACCATAGTGCAGCGACTTACTCGACTCGTAAACCACGCCGAATACTATAGTACTTGTATATCATCTTCTAGTGTTCAAAATGATTCGAACTTCAGATACAATCCCGTCAAGTAATCTTTACGCAGGGCAAGAACGAATGCAAGCGTCGCGCCCACTACGAACGAAACGCGGCAAGGAGACAGAACCGCATACAAGACCCAAATCCATAAGGTCGCGGGTGCCCTGATACCTCTAGCGAAATAGGGAAATTAACCCTAGTCTAATATGCATATTCTAATATTCACTTTAAGAATGGGCTATGTTATTCATAGAGTATCTTAACTCTGAATAAAGCGACTACTTCCTAGAGACCGACCCAAAAGAGTTGGCATATTCATTATCTTGTACGGCTTAGGCAGTACGACTTAAGGCGTAAAGGCATGGGCAGGATGCTAAGCAATAAGCCTGCCGGCTTGAAAACCACACTATGCGGTATGGCCAACGCTCAGTGACCGAGATAGTGGTATCCGTAACAAGACTATCTTAACCCCACTTCACTTACGATTGACGTTTTCATATCGGAGGTTCAAGCTTTTGACCTTTTATTTAACTTACTCATAATTTATTATTTTATTTGATATTTAATATCACATGTTACTAGACTCTCCTAGTCTCATCGTCAAACGTTTAAGTATTTTATTTGGTTTCATATGCTCACATAACATATTCGTTTATTATTTGAAGTGTTGTTAATTATTAACGTTTTTAAGTTTCTATATTGATACGCTTATTAATATGTCCAATTTTATTTAAGTGTTTTTCGAAACACTTTAGTTATTTAACTTATAAATTTTCAATTTTCTATACTTAGTAAATTTTCAATGATTTACAATATTTCAAATTTTGAAATTTGAAATATCTTTGAATTTTGAGACGTAACTTGTTTAACAAGTTTCGTGAATTTTTCACTATTCACGTCTCGGGATTTGAAAAGATAACTTGTTCAACAAGTTACCTCAAATTCTCCTTAAATAAGTTTTGGGACGTTACTTGTTCAACAAGTTTCGTCCCGGGTACTATTCACCGTCTTTAAATTTGGGACGTTACTTGTTTAACCAGTTTCGTCCCGATTTACTATTCATCAACACTATTCATCTTGGTTACTATTCATCAATCACTATTCACTTGTCAGTTACTATTCATGTTTATTTCTTGTTAAAAATCACTATTCACTTCGTCTTTTCTCTAGCCCAAATGCCATTTCTTGGATTTGTTTATCGGGGATTGTCGTAACATATGGAGTATATATTTATCATTAACTATGGTGCATTACTGATAATTTACATGTTCAACTAGATTTTTGGCTGGAAACTAGCAGCTGTTGTTGGGACAATCAGCGGTTTGCTGATGGGTCGCTTTTCATCGACTGTGAGTTGTTTTGCCTCAAAACAATTTCACGTTTTCATTCACTCTAACTTAACCGTGTTTTTGAGAATATATCGGGAAATTCTTTCCCGTCTAGTATTTTATGTCAATTTTATGTCAGCGGACTCATCAGGAGCATCCGTGGCCAGGCTTGCTGCTCATGCTTCGACTATGTCGATGATTGGGGCAGTCTGTTTCATTCCCCCCTTTCAACATTTGGATGATCGATGACAAAACTAATGACGATTACTTACTGTCATGAAATGCAAAATTCCGGAAATTGTTATATATATGTGAATATTGAATATCAGAAACTTGTAATATAAACGTATACAAGTTAATGATTATAAAAACATAGTATTACAATTAGCACTAAAAATAATATAAACCGTATACAAATTAAAACTAATAAGATAATATTACAATAATATAAAACCTTCTCATACAATAATTAATACATCAAAAATTCAAAGCACACATATTATTATGCGTAACAACTACTCGTAACACTCTACTACAAGTGAATAGTGATTGAATAGTGAAACTTGTTAAACACTATTCATCTTGGTTACTATTCATCAATCACTATTCACTTGTCAGTTACTATTCATCAATCACTATAAACAATCCCCGATAAAACAAGGACGTCAAAGTTGTAAGCTGTTGTATTTTTAGTGTCACGTCCTTTGAACAACTTGCATGTTTGCTAGAATCGGTCCACTATAAGTTTCTGAATTTGGTTGGCTTTTTAACTTCTATTCTATTTACGAGTATATTTTATATTTTAACGACTCAACATTGCATTTTATCTTTTGTTATTGCAGTACGTCGCACTCATAATCCTTGCGTCGGAAATAATTCCTTTTAAATGGTGTAATTTAAAATTTAACAAAAATAAATAAAATTAATGTAGATAATTATCAACTCGATAAATCCAATTACTAATACTTGAGTTGAACGATATCGCAATAAATTTTGTAGTAATGTCTATCACATAACATTTTTTTTTTCTGTAACATTTAAAATATTTTCAAATCGTCATTTTTTCCTGCGTCTCATGGTACTCCCTTGGTCCCTCCATTCAAATCTAAATAATATTCTAGATAACGCGTTATTTTAACCTTGAATCTTTAAGTATAAACGTTTTTTTTCGACGGATTATAATTTAGTGAATTTTTTGTAAGAATAGTTGTAATTTTAAATATGTTAACTTTCGTATTTTAAATTTTCTTATTTTATAAATCATTTTCAAGGTTGAATATAGAAAGAAAATAATTTAGTTACAAAGTTTTACTCTAGGGTTTAAATAAAAACAATACTAGTACTTTTTACTACATTAGTGTAAATTGTAAAATTTTGAAATGGTTAATGTAAGACCTATAGTCACCTATTTTTTGGTACAAACAATCTGCAGGCTAAACATTGTTCAATGCTTTTAATTTGTATGATTGTGTATATATTCTCCTCAACCGTTTATTTCATTTACTTCTTTTCTTTCTTTATTTAGTTACAGTCACATCACACGCAAACCAAGATGAATAGTAATTGATGAATAGTAACCAAGCTGAATAGTGTTTAACAAGTTTCACTATTCAATCACTATTATTGATGAATAGTAACCAAGATAAACAAATCAATCACTATTCACTTGTCAGTTACAAATCCAAGTTGTTTAACAAGTTTCGTCCCGGGTACTATTTATCGGTCACTATTCATGTCAGTTACTATTCATGTCAGTCACTATTCACATCGGTCAGTATTCACATCCTAACATAGTTACTAAGTTTAAAAATCTAGTTTTAAAGTCGTTAAGTTCGTTTTGTAAAAAGTTATAAACGATATTTATTTTAAATTGACACTTAGTTTAATTTAGTCATCTATTTACTAAATTAGTTTATTTTCATTTTTAATAATAATAGTGTCGTGGATGGTTCATTTAGTCCGTATCGTCCAAGTCCAACAGTCCAAATTTGCAAAGGCAGTAGCACACGATTTAATTCATTTTTATAACGGTTACACTTTTTAAATCGGTTTATTATATTTCTTTTATAACGAAATCGATTTATACAAAAATTCAATTCTAATAACTATTAAATTTTAGTGACTTAGTGATATTTTTATTTTGATTAAATTTGACCCATTTTTATGTGGAATGTCGTGTGATATGTATGTTTTACTAAGATTCATTTATTTCTTTTTAAATTCTTAATTCAATTTATTAACTACTAATTAAATTATTTTAACAATAAACTAAAAAGTGATAAAAATAAATTTAACCCTAAATAGGCCCTAAATGTCGTGGCTAATTTTGGTGGGGTTCAATTTTTCGTTTTTTGATTTTTATCGGTTTTTACTTTTTAGCTTAAAGTTTTTATATTCTAATTATTCTAATTATACTAAAACGATTTAAACTAAAATGAAATTTTACTAAAAATTTCATTATATTTATGAATAGTGTTTTTCAACACTTTAAATTTCTAACTTTTTAATCTTAAAGATTTAGTTTGTTTAATTTATATAGTTACTAATATAATAACTTATTAGTGAATTAAAACAATAAATAACAACAAACATAAAATAATCAAGAATCAAAATGAGCTACTAATTCAAGAACACATGAACATCAACATGAATAACTCAAGAACACAACATGAACATCAAGAACACAAATTGTATTTTTAACAATTAAACATTTCTTTTCCTAATCGAATTTTTCTAACATGATAATAATCATTTTAATATAACTTAACATAACATAATATTTACAAAAATTAAAAGTAAAAATTGACCAAAATAAATGGGAATAGCCGTGGCCTTTATAAATTTTAACAAAAATTATGTTTTCGATTTTTTTTCACTTTAAACTCATATTTAATATTTAACATAATTTTACATATAAACTTATATATATTTAAAACTCACAAAACATAAACAAAATATAAAAACAACAATTTAAAGTGTGTAAATAAAATGAAAAAAACAATATGATGCAAAACTGAAACATATAAAGTATACTATCATTATTATTAGTTATTATCATTTTATTACTTATTATCATATTACTAAACATCACATAAACATACAAGTACATAAATCAAACATATATATTATAAAAACATATTAATTATTCACACAATAATATAAGCCTAATTAAATAACGCAAAATTAGGTTTGTGCGGGGGTACCTTAAATTGGATGTTAATCGTCGGGGATCTAAAATAAATTTTAGACCCGGAAATTTCTTCACCCATAAAACCCATTATCTTCACCCAAATAATCCAAGTAAGTTAGCTTCAAAAGACCCACTAATATACTAGGAATACTTAAGAATTATTAGAATAATATTAAGGTTTTTATTTAAATGATTTTTGGATAAAAATGGAAGAAAATAAAAGAGAGAAAATGGAGGGCAAAGCTATGGCACTTTGAGAGCAAGTGAGGTTGATTTTTTTGGTCCTTAGTAACTTTGAGGATAAGTTATAAAAGTTGATGTTAAGTAATGTATTAATTAAGTAATGTTTAATTAAAAAGAAAATGAAAACATCATCATCATACTAAACCATTTAAGTTCACAACACTATTTGGCAAAGATTTTGTCCCCCCAATGTTTTTAAAATGTTTTATTTTCGAAAAACGTGTTACGAAATAAATCGGGTAAAAAAAAAGGGTAAAAGTTAAAGTGTACTGTTTGACGATTTTTCGAAATATATTCATTTTACAATTTTAAGACTAAAATATTTTATTTACTACTTTAGAAAATTTTTAAAACTGATGGAAATGAAAATGGTAGTTGTTGACTCGACCCCGTCGTTTAGTTTTGATGATGACTTTGATTTTTGTTTACTATGCTATAATCCGTATGTTAGTGTTTATGATACTTAGTAAGTTGTGAAGCATTCAAGTAAGAATCAAGCTTTGCTATTGGGAAACGCGAATCAAATCAAGGCTATATAGCATCTCATGAAGCACTAGTACTTAATGTATACGTATAGTTCTTGTAATGACAAGGGTAATGGTAAAACAACAAGAGAATCCCACGTTTCCCTCTAAGGTTGTAGTGTCGTTGCTGGAAACGCACGTTTCCACAGCAAGACATTGGAACCGTAGAGTACATGCTGCGTTTCCTGTGACTTTGCTAGAAACGCACAAAAAGGCTTATTTCGAAAATCTGATTTGGAAAAGATATTTTAGTGAAATATGTTCCTCACAATCTTTATCCTCCAAAATATCTTTTACAATATTTGAAAATGATTTTGTGCTTGGATAAGAAGTAAAAATATATTAGGAATATTGCATTTATCATTTTAGGAAACAAAACCTTATCAAACTATACTTCCTACTTTTAATTGATTTTGGTTTTGGTAAATATCTTTTGCAATATACTTTACTTCTATTTAACATCAGCTTTTGGAAAATCATTCTCACCTTTTTCGAGCTATCAAGTTTTAACTAAGTAATTTTGCAAACAATCTTTAAGCTTTATTGTCTTTATTTTGCAAAACTTTTGAAAGGCCTTTGAAACGATATCTCTTGTTGTTTAATTGTTACTCAAGTCACTTGTGCTAGCACCGTCTCGTATCCGTTCTCTTGTGAACAATTGTTGAGACACAAACTAGCTTTCTTTTGCTTGAGAGAAAGAGTGCAACTTGAAAGAGTTGTAGAGATTAATATATCAGAATCCTGAGTAGGTACTAATATACTAATAAGAGAATAGTGGGCGTAGGTCTCGAGCGTGAGATCAACCACTTCAAAACCCGCCAAGGCATTACTTACTTTCTGTTTTACATTTTCAAGTATTTTCGTTTACGTTTCCAGTTTGTTTTACTGTGTTTCCACTGCGTTTCCTACATATCTTTTAACAATCGCTTTGCGTTTCCAGCAGACTTGAATTAAACGTAATTAATTTTAAGTCTTAGAAACATGATAAATCATTTAGTCTTGAAAAGTAGAATAAGTTTTCAAGCACCCAATTCACCCCCCCTCTTGGGTACTTTTCCCTTAAACTCTGATCCATCGACTCTTCAGTAGTATTAAAGTAGTAGTATTGTATTTGTATATGTATGTATTATTATTATGTACAAACATTAAATTTAAAATACAAAAATAAAAATGATGATGATAAATTAGATGTGTAAGTAAAATTTGACTTTGTGTAAGAAAAAAAATGGAAGAGGATAGACTTGGACTTTATGGTTCAAATAAATTTTTCGAGCTCGATTTTCATTTTCGAAATTTTTGATTTGCGCGCTCGCGAAAAGTTTCAAAATAAAAGATATGATCTTAAAATAGTGTTTTGAAATAAAATCGAAAATAAAAACAAAAATAATTTTCGAAAGGGCACTAAAAACAAAATCGAGTTTTAATTCTCGAACTTTTGAATAAATTTTTCCTAGGTCGAAATACTTATTTTTTCGTTGAATGTTATAGATTTAAAGATTTATATTTAGCCGTCAAAAAGTTATTTAATTTAAATTAGGTGTGACTTATAATTTCGACAATTTAGAAAATAGTTAGTTTAATAGAAATGAAATAGTAAATTGGATATTAAGATTAAATGATAAATGATTACTATCTTAAATAAAAATTTTTGATGTTAAGTTTACTTTTGAAAAGTAAGAAGAAATGGAAGAGGATAAGATCGCTTGACCTTGATTTGCGTGTTTGAAATCGTGAACTTGAATTTCGAAGACGAGAAAAGTATAAGGGTCCATTCTTATTTTGAAAACGAAAAATGTTCAAAATTGAATTTTATGAATAAAAAGTTTTACATTTATTTTTATGAATAGTAAACATAACTTAACCTTTTTGAAATTTGAAAGGCGATATTAGTTTTGTGTTGATTTTTTTATAAAATTTTGAATTGTGTTTCTTTTTGAATTCTAAAGATAATACAACACATTTTATTTTTCAAAATTTTTAAATTTGGACTTAAGAAATTTAGTATTATTTGACGTAAAAATTTCAGACGTATTTTTATTATAAGGAAAAAGGATGAATTTAATTTAAGGAATTAAATTATTTTATAATATTGTGTTAAAATAACACGGGGTGTTACACATCACACTGAGGCCAACTTACGCCAATGGCCCGTTGTAGCAAGTCCCAACAACGAACACTATACGAACAATAGAATACAAGATGCTCATGAGTTTCCACGTCACCGTTACACAAACCACATTGGCCATCTTAATCGGAACCAATCTAATCAGACGGTCCATGATATACCATCTTCGCTGAACAAATAACCAAGCAATGAAAGAGTGTTTTGGAACTCCTAGTTTATTCCATACAAGAGGCCACCAACTCACCTTCTCCCGATCACCTTTCAACCAATTATAACCATCTTGAATAACATACTCAACATCCGTGCCAACCCAACCAACAACACCTGGCCAAAAAATATCCTTAACGCAACAAATTATGCGTCAGCTCCAACTTATTATTCTTTGATAAATATTAATTTTTAGTTATTGTTTTTTGTGTAGATGTGTTTATGTGTTGTTTTAAATTTAACTATGCTGTAATTAGTTAGATAGGTTATATAGGTCTAATGGGTTAAATAGGTTGAGCAGGTCAAATTTTAACCTATTAATTTAAACTAGTTTAGATCCCGTGCATCAATGCACGGTAACTATAGAATTTTTATTTTTAATTAATAAAATTACAAGTAATAAATCTATTGAAAATAATAAAATATTAATTTATACTCCGTATGATATTCAAGTGTAAATTTAGTACGAATAAATATACGGAGTATATTCTAAATAACAAACATATATGAATTGCATAATTTTATTTTCTAAGACTTTATGTACAAAATTTCGTTAAAACATTTATTTTTGATTAGATAATATATAATGAAAAACTAAAAATATTAAAATAAGCAAATATTAATTAGTCTAGGGTAATATTTTTTTAACAAAACTAAAATAAATATTAAAGATAGATATTTCAAATTAAAAGTGGAGTTATAGCAAAATAATACATTAAGTTCTTAGTTTCCAATTCTAATATAGAATTAAAGAAAAAGTAAAACATTAAAATAAGAAAATAATAAATTTAGGATAAATATGTTGTTAAAGCTAAGATTTTTTTATTTTATGCATAAATATTAATATGAACATACTTATTGAGTAATGGTAATTATATGTAATATTATAATGAATATAGACTTTAAAACATATAATAGGAAGGATGATGTCAGCATGAGGTTTTGGCGGGAAAAAAAATGCACAAAATCGCGACATGTGGCGTTGATGATGTCAGCGATAACTGTGGTTTAGTATAATAAAGATGGGTTAAATAGGTCAGGTCAAGCACTAATGACTTGTTTATGTAAATGGGTCAGGTTTGGGTTGAAGGGTTAGTGACTTATTTATACGTGATACGAACACGAACACGACACGACCTGTTTGCTAGGTCTACCTAAAATGTAATTGTAGTTAGGTTATTTGTGTCCAACATTTTCTAAAAAGTGTTCATTAGTTGTGTCTTTTAACAGTGAACACTATTAGCTTAAATGTGGTCAAGTAAAAAAAAAAAAAAAAATTTGGTATTTCACTTTGTTAATGAAATACTCCCTCCATTTTTTCCATTTGGCCCCCTTCAATATTTCACAATTATTAAGAAAAAGTGTAAAATGTGGGGTAAGATGGAGAAAAGGATGATAGTTTAATAATAAAAAATTAGTTGTGAGTGAGAAAAAGTAAGGTATGTGAGAGAAAAAGTGGGGTATGTGAGAGAAAAAGTTACTAAAAAGGGAAATTGGGCTAAATGAATTTTTTTTTTCTAAAAAGGGTATATGGGGCTAAATGGAAAAAATGGAGGGAGTAGTCTTTTTCACTACTAGATGGTGAAGGAATCCTCCATGGTAGATGCTTGAGATTGAAGACGCCATTAATGGAAGAAAACAGAGCTTAGTTGTTTGAAGAGAAAAGCAGAGAAAATAGAGTACACAAAAGCTAAATAAAATGTGCGGATTATATTGAATGAATGAATGAATGATTACAATGTACTTACAGTAGGTATATATATATAGAGGATGATGATGAGTTGAATCATCATAATAAACTTCTAACAAACTCCTTTGACCAATCGTAACCGATTTGACCAATTGTAACAAACTATAACAACCTTCATCTTGTATGTTAACATCCCCCCTCAAGTTGGAGAGAGTTAGGAGACACTCCTAACTTGCACATCAAGTCATGATGAAGGGCACCAGACAAGGGCTTTGTAAACAAGTCAGCTGGTTGTATAGATGTAGCACATATGAGAGGTTGATTAAACATGCCAACAACATTGCTCTGACATAATGGCAATCAAGATTAATGTGCTTGGTCCTTTCATGAAAGACCGGATTTTTGGCAATGTAGATGGCAGATTGAGAATCACATTTGACTGAGATGGATGTAATATCAGGGACATTGAGCTCATTCAACAGCCTGGAAAGCCAAGCCAACTCAAGAGTAAGCTTTCTGAGGGACCTATATTCAGCTTCAGCTGAAGACAATGATAGTGTGGGTTGCTTATTTGACTTCCAAGAGATGAGAGAGAGCCCCCTAAGAACACCACAAAACCACTGACTGATCTTCTAGTGTCTAGGCAAGAAGCCCAATCAGAATCGCAGAAGCCTTGCATGGTGAAATCAGAGGAATTGTTCCGGAGAATGCCCTGGCCTGGAGCTTTAGATAAATATCTGAGAAGATGAAGAGCAGCAGCCCAGTGAGCTTGTTGAGGAGACCCCAAAAATTGACTGAGGTGTTAAACTGCAAAGCAGATGTCTGGGCGTGTATGGGTCAAAAAATTCAACTTCCCTACAAGCCTTCCCTAGTCCTTTCCTTTTTAATGATGTCAAGAGGGGGAAAACGATATCGCAACACGCTTTTTTGCTCTTACTTACCTTTTGACGACTATGCTTATCATTTCCTTTCTTGATGCTATTGTTTAGTTTTTATATCGCTTATTGATTCTTCCTTTTACAAACGGCTAACTCAATGTTTCTTGTTTCTTGTTTGACTTTTGTATGGTGACTAATGGATTGAGGGGGAACTTCCCATAGAAACAAAAATAGGAGACTTGCCATCATCAAAAAGGGGGAATTTGTTGACTCGACCACGTCGTTTAGTTTTGATGATGTCTTTGTTTTTGTTTATTATGCTATAATCCGTTGTTAGTGTTTATGATACTTAGTAGGTGGTGAAGCATTCAAAGTAAGAATCAAGCTTTGTATTGGGAAACACGAATCAAATCAAAGCTATATAGCATCTCATGAAGCACTAGTTCTTAATGTATACATATAGTCCTTGTAATGACAAGGGTAATGGTATAACAACAAGAGAATTCTACGTTTCACTCTAAGGTTGCAGTGTCGTTGCTGGAAACGCACGTTTCCACAACAAGACACTGGAACCGTGGAGCACTTGCTGCGTTTCCTATGACTTTGCTAGAAACGTACAAAAGGCCATTTTCGAAAAACTATTTTGGAAAAGATATTTTCACGAAATCTGCTCTCTATAATTCTTATCTTTTAAAAATATCTTTTACAAATATTTGAGAATGATTTTAAGCTTGTTTAAGAAGTAAAAATATCTTTGGAATATTACATTTATCTTCTTAGGAAACAAAACCTTTCTAACAATACTTTCTTCTTAATGTGATTTCGGTTTTGGTAAAGAATCATTTTGCAATATATTTTACTTCTATTTAAGATCAGCTTTTGGAAATCATTCCTTACCTTTTTCGAGCATCAAAGTTTTAATCTAAGCATTTTGCAAATCTGTTTTAAGCATTTATTGTCTTCATTTGCGAAAACTTTTAAAAGGCCTTTGAAACGAAATCTCGTGTTGCTTAATTGTTACTCAAGTCAATTGTGCTAGCACCGTCTCGTATCCGTTCTCTTGTGAACAATTGTTGAGACACAACTAGCTTTCTTTTGCTTGAGAGAAAGAGTGCAACTTGAAAGAATTGTAGAGTGATTAATATATTGTAATCCGGAGTAAGTACTAATATATTAATAAGAGAATAGTGGACGTAGGTCTCGGAGTGTGAGACTGAACCACTTCAAAAACTCGTTGCGTACTTACTTTCGTTTTACATTTTCAAGTATTTTTCATTTACGTTTCACGTTTGATTTACTGCGTTTCCAAACAACTGCTTCACGTTTCCAACAGTTTTCTAAGCAATCATTTTGCGTTTCCAGCAGAATTAATTAAACGTAATTAATTCTAAGTCTTAGAAACGTGATAAGTTATTTAGTCTTGAAAACTATAAAAAGTTTTCAAGCACCCAATTCACCCCCCCCCCCCCCCCCCCTCTCTTGGGTACTTTTCCCTTAAACTCGAATCCATAGACTCTTCATACACTTCTTCATCTAGATGCCCATGAAGGAAGGCATTGTTCACATCTAACTGGTGCATGGCCCAGCCTCTTTTGACAGCCACTGCAACAAGACTCTTGACTGTAGTCATCTTGACCACATGAGAGAAAGTCTCAGTGTAGTCTATGCCTTCCCTCTGAGTGTAACCCTTCACAACAAGCCTAGCTTTATACCTCTCAATTGACCAATCTGCTCTCTTCTTAACCTTGAACACCCATTTGCAATTGATGGCCTTCTTCCCTTTAGGAAGAGGAACCAAAGCCCAGGTGTTGTTGGCTTCAAAGGCAGAAAATTCAGAAGCAATGACTGATTGCCACTCAGCATAAGAAGCAACCTCCTCATAAGATATATAGAGGATCTTGGACAGGAAGCAGGGACACAGTGTTCTCTTTGAGCTTGCAAAGTGACAGAAGACTGGTGTAAAAGGTAGATGATCAGGGACACGAAGGGAAGTGAGGGTGTGGGTACAAAGGGCAGCAAAAGGAGTAGAATTGTGGCTGTACTTGGGTAAAGAATGATGGTAGACTTGGAGATAAGTAGGAGGATTTACAGGTCAAGATGATTGTATGAGAGATGGAATGGGTGGAGGACTAAGGGGAGGAGGTAGAATGGGAGAAAGGGGAGGAGAAGGGTGCTGCATAGGATCAGTATTGACAGGTGAATGATGCAGGTGAGGAGGTGAAGAGGGTTGCCCAGAATTGTTAACTGACTCAGAAGTTTAAAATTAAATGATAGCGCAGTATCTATATAATTAAAAAACAAATCTTTTTACATGGTCCATTTTTAAGTTTTAAAGAAAATACCCACTTTAAATAAACATTTGTGTTTTTATGGTCAAATCACTACAAGGTGCTTTTTTTGAGTGCTAGTTAGAACTTAGAAGTTCGATTTTTGTATCCACGGTCAATTTATCGCGATGAAAGCTATATTTATATGATAGCCACTATTGCAATGGGTACTACAACAAGATATACTCTCTCTGTCTCAGTCATTTATTTACACTTCCCTCAAATTCCCTTCACAAAAAAGTTAAACTGTAAACAAATCACCGGAACAGAGGGAGTATAAGATTTATTTATTCTGTAATCAACCGTTTACGTGCACATTGAAAGATTAGAAGAAATTAAAAGAACTTGTGAGAGTAATGCTCATACGGACCTGGAATATTAGATTATTCTCATGTAGGAGTGACCACAGTCAAAGTATTTTTTTTTTTTTTTTTGCCGGCTGGAAAAGGAGTATTTAGAATCTAGGTGTACGGCACTCCCAACCGTACTTACAAACTAAAAATACAAACATAACATTATAATAAACAAAAAGACATAAAGATCTCCGGTTAAAGAAAAATTGATGTTGGATAACGGCGGATTGGGCACGAGCCTCATCTTCATACTCCTCTGCATAACATGAAACAACCGAAGGCCAGAGAACCACCTGGAAAACCGAGCGACAAGAACAAGTTGCACTTACGTCTAAAAGACGTAGAAGGGAAAAGGTGAAAGCAAACTGAAACAATTTGCCTCGAGTGGAGAGAAATCTCCTACAACTTGGTGATCGAGCTCTGAATGCAGTAGTGTAACAACTCAGGATATTCAGTGAGCAGAATGAGGGGTTTAGAGGACGCCCCTCGACCAATCCCTTGGCCACAAAAACCCGGATACATAGACCCCGATATACTAGCAAAGAGGGTCCACCACGAATTTAGGGACAGGACACCCAGCTTCATGGTATGATTTATTGTCATATAAATAAAAACACAACAAGATAGAATGTAGCTCGTAAAGGGACAGGACACCCTTGGCAACCCTAGAGAATACTTTCCAAAGGGTACAAAAAACATCCGTGACGTTTGGGACAGGACACCCAACTTCCAAGGATCATTTATTTTCCAGAACTCAAAGCGCGAGGACATTTTAAAAGTGGGTAGAAAACCACCACCACCAATCCAATCGCAACCGCCAAACAACAAATACATCTCAGCCCAAGACACACAAAGAAGTTTAAAAAGCCCAGAAAACAACATGCAACCACTAAAAAGGACCATAGAAAACACCCATCGCAGAAACACCGAAACCCGGACCAAAGAAGACCACCCAGTTTACTACAGACCAGCAGAAACTTGGAAGCGAGATACATCTTAACACGGAGTACTAAGATAAGAAAACATTAAGGCACCAAAGACCCGTCAAAGCGAGAAAACGTAACAACCTTCAAAAAACCAAGACCCGACCCGCGACCAAATCCCCCCCCCCCCCCCCCCCCTCGCGCGCACGATTTCGAAAAAGAACATGACAGATTCAAGTTGTTAAAAACACCAAAATTTTAAAATTTTTTTGTTTTATCCTAGGAACTCTTTAATTCCTTTTTTAAACAAATCATATTAGAATTAACCCCCCCTTTTTTACTAAATGGGGAAGAAACGATTAACACAACTTGAAACACATAAACAAGACCTCAAATTTGACAACTTTTAACCAAAAGACCAGGAAAATAGGATGGATGGTGCTCAAAAACTCACAAAACCAAAGAAATTAGTGCTCCAAAAACCCCAACAAACCTCCAAATACAACAAAATCTGCTAAAAAACTTGGTCTTCAACGAAACAAAGACAACCCTTTACAAGCAAAACACGGCTGCGCCACAAACGGCCGTCATGGAGTGGAAGAAAAAGCCTCAGGTCACGGTAGGCCGGCAGGCCAAGAAGAGAGATGAAAGAGAGCGAGGGTGTGGTGCATGCAAGAACTCCCATCCCCGAGGTTCATGATTCTTTGTTTGTCGATCCACCGGGGATAGACCAAGGAGTGGTCAAATCTCCGGCGGAGAGGCTGAGATGTAGATGGTTCGGGCGGGGATTGGAGGCGGCGGCGGTTTGCAAGAATGAAAGATGGAGTTTTTAGGGTTTTTTTAGAGAGAGTAATTTAAGAGAGAGAGAGAGAGGGTCGATTATTGTGATGGAGCTAAAAAAAAAAAAAAAAGAAAACCACAGTCAAAGTAGTGAATAGCAATTCTATTTAGCAACATGGGCAGGTGATCTAAGAGTGTAGATCAGTTTTATACTCTTAACATGTCCCTTCACGGCTTCACCCGAATGCCTTTGGGCTTAAAGTGTGTACGCAACTACAGACGCGCCCCATTGATGAGGCTAAAGTCGTCACGCCTAATCAAAATAAACCTAGACAAACAACTAACGGAAGCTAGTGGTAAGCAGGGTCGAATCCACAGGGAAACAGTGTAGTTATTAGTATAGTCGGAGTAAAACAGGTCTGACTCAAGGGTGTGAAAAGGGGTTGAATTGAGCTATAAACTAGAGCAATAAAGGAAAAGAATAGAAATCAATAAGGGGGAAGAATTAGGGTATCGGGTTCATTATGACAACGATTCAGGAACTCAAGTTCATAAGAAGGAAACAATAAACTGTGCAAATTGACTAGGTTTGGAAAACGCTCTCTCGAGTCAATTTTAGCCTTAAGCAAATTTAGCGGGCTCTCGCTACGTACTAAATTCAACTTATCAATCTCGCGTAAGTCTAGTTTTAATTCGGCTCTCGATCTTAAATTAAAACTTACTCAGGTTCAATTAAACTCAGATGAATTCGTTGATCAGGCGAAATAATCCTAATTCAATTGGCATAAAACGCGTAGAAAGAAATTCAATTGCACAATATATTCAACCAATTTAATTCAAAAACATGTTCCTGAACCAAAGGCACAAATTCCCCTCAAACCCTAATAGGAGAATTAGCTAGACATGATTGAGATTAAAACAAAATAATAATAATAATAAGGCATGATGAAAGAAATAACAATGAATTAAACCTGAAATTAATCTTGAATCGGAATGAAAAGATCGAATCTTGCCAAGTAATTAAATCTAGACCTAATTATTTTAAGTGTATGTGAAAAGCAGTAAAAACTAAAACTAAAAACTAAGTAAAAAGATGTGTAAAAGAGATACTAAGTCTCATATTTATACAAGTTCTCAAACTTAGGCCCAAACGAACTAGCCCAATTCAATTTGTCTTGGCGGGATTTACGAGAAATCCGTGGGATTCATCAAGAATCCGACCCAGGTCAAAAAAACGTGTATTGGCTTTGAGCTTGGTTTTTTCACGCGTAGCTCGGATTCTCCACTTTTCTACTTGTATCCCAAGCTCCCGTAGTGGCTCGAGCTTGGTCTTTCGGCCTCGATTCATGCAATGCTCTCTTTGACTTCAAACTTGGCTCAGGACCGCCAAATTCTGCAAAACGTAAATAAAGAGCAGCAGTACCAACATTCACAACAAATAGCTCATAAAATACATACACACTCAACTAAACGCGAGCTAAATGTGACAAAACGGGGGCATATAAATCAATATAAAACGCATACATCACCCATCTAGTGCAATATATACCACTTTAAAGGAAGGGGTATTGAGATTCAAACCCGTGACCTCTGGTTACACGGCTTTGATATATATCATGTCAGGAATCAACTTAACCAATAACTTAAGTTTATAGTTAAAAAACTTAAGATGGTTTAACCAATAACTTAAGCTTATAGTTGAAAAACTTAAGATGGTTGGAAATCCAAGATCAGTTTTATACTTACACAAAAAGCAGCTATTGAGATGCGACGAATTAATCTAGGTGGGAATTGAATCTTCCTTCATTTGATTAAGCGATGGCAATGACAACAGCAAGTCAGCAACAACACCAAATGATACCGTCGATAACATTATAATCACAATTCACAATTCACAAACATGACCTTTTACAATGGGTTAATTATAGACTTCGGTTTCAATATAAATGTCACTGTCACATGCCTAGACCAATACGGAGTATCTGTTTCACTCTGTATTTTACATATATGTCATTGTTCTTCCTTTCTACCTGGTTAAATCACTTTATTATTCACATTTTCGACAGAGAAATGACCAAATATACAACCGTTCCCAAGTGATAGAAGTATTACGTGCACAAATAGTCTCCGTTCACAACCACAGAAAAACTCCTGTCGACCTTTGTACCACTAATCCCATAACCGAGTCTCCACAGTTCTTCACTTACCTTGAGCTATAATTTCGACTGCGTCTAATAGGAAGTTCGCCGACTGAGGGCTGGGGATGAGTTAAGCAACTCTTGACCGAGCTCACTAATCTTGTTAAGTAAAAGCATTCTCTCCGTCTCTAACTGATGCATGTATTCCACCTGTGCATGTTCTAGGCTTTGAAGTTCTGTTAAAGTGCTCGATAGTTCTTCAAGACCCTCTGCCCCAGCCAGGGACTGAACCTTGATCAACGTTTGCTTCATCTGTGCGAGACGGGTTTTCAGAAGCATTATTCATATTGCTAAGAGTAAGATAAATCATCATTATAGACAATAACTGAAGTCAATCAACTATGTAGAATTCATGACCAAATCAAATATGTGGTGGACAACGCAAGCTGAGCGAAGTTTAGGTTAGAAATCGTGAATTCTAAAGCAGAGGAAAGATTTTCGACTACATGTTTAAGAATGTATAACCCAAAAAAAGGGAAGTAGGGCAATTAAAAATGATGTAAGGAGTAATTATCACAAACAGGTAACTACTTACCTGGTCAGATATTGAGTGCGCCTTCTTCGATAATGGATCAGAATCTGCACTACATCTCCTAAGTAGTTCTGGAACTCTTCTCGTGACTTGAACATGGATCTCCCCCTTTTTAACTCCTTGTAGAGGTATCCATTTCTCAGATAATTCATTCGGAGGCAATCTCTGATATTCAACAATGCAATTGCCGATGCTAGATGAGGCCATTATTGCATTATGATCTCGTACTAGCAATTCCAAAGGACTTCCATCGTCTGGGAATTCAAAAGTTTGGTTCCATTTTGGATTTATAGTCTTGTACACAACCTTCAAGGAACGAAAATTAAATGTTTATATATTTCAAGGAACGAAAATTCTTATACATTAACTACTAACTACTACTAATCTGGCACAAACCACTAGCAGGAGAAGATTCTAATTGACTTTTATACCATAAAGAAATGATTCTTCAACTAATAAGAACTTTTAGTCAATCCCATGCTAGTAGTTTAGATTATCAGATCTAATTGTGTGACAATTTATGACAATCGTGAACTACTGCATGATCAACATCGTTACTGATTCCTCTAGTTTGACTTCTGCGTTCAAATTAAACTTAAACAGCTTAGATTTGGTTGTTTGATAGGTTAGGGTTATTTGATGACGCAGATTTGTTCTAAACACGGAGTAACTAATAACAACAAATTGGAAACACAATTTGCATGAAAATACTTAATTATTACGGAGTCATTGATTGATTAATGTGACGTTTATGATCCATTGATAATTTGATAGTTAAGATACGTTTATCCTAGGACGGTTGTCTGAGTCCGTTCCCTATGGGTTCAACAAGCTCACGACAAGCTATGCCACTACACATGTTTGTCACAAGGAAACACAACATTCATGAAAGGATCACACAACAAAAGGTCAAATAAACTACGGAGTACTTTATATGCAGCTCAATGACTCATTACTTTAAAGGCTTTGTTGGGAGTTGGGACCATTGTGGCGGTAGGTTTAGTAAACATCATCAATGTTAACACACGATAGTTAAGGTAAGGATTGAACTTTTCATTGAAGTCTAAAGCAATACCTTTGTTCTGCGAGTCTCATTTCCATACTGAACTTTAACATAAGGGTCGCTTGTTCCTCTAAGATCGGCACCAACAAGATCTTTGGCTTCAATGAGATTTAGTTCAATCCACCCATTTCCAGATTCGCCATTGGAACCCTATGACATACGTGCAACAGCATTAAACTAAACACAACCATCAATACCTTCCATAAAACAAATACAGGCACTAGCGGACTCCCAGATATCAACATTTACTACGATTATCGAGGCTATATATATTGCCGCAGTAAAAACATAGATGTCATGTTGCTTATCAGCATTCTCATTATCGTCATCATAATGTCCCAAAGAGTCGTCATAAGCAGGTGATACACAAACATTTAAGAACGCATTAAGGAGAGGTTTCCAGTTGACCTTTAACCGCTAACTATGTCAGCTTATGATAGAAAAATTAGTATATTACTCATAACTAGCATAATACCCGTGCATAAATGCACGGGATGTATAAAAATAAGTTAATTGTTAATTGAAAATTATGGTAATTGAATTGAATATTAAATTAAAATAAGAATACTTCGAAGTAATAATATAAGCGCAACCTAAATAAACATGTATTCTTAGACCTAAAATACAACAAACTGTATGTTACCCAATCACGTATTTATTCAACATGTAACCCGCTTCTTCGACCCGTAATTGTCTTCAAATTAACCCGTTTAATAGGTTTAAAAGTGTCAATTTTGATTTTTCTTAATTAACTATCAAAATTTAGATGATAGAATCGTTGAAAATTGTAATAAAACAATTAGAATTATGGAACATCTAATTTTTTTTATACAAATATAGTCATAAATTTGTTTTAAAATATATCATAACGTGACAAAAAACCAATCAAAGTATCGCAATACATTGTCTTAAATTTCATCATTTATTATAATAATATGGTAAAACGCGCTTAAAATGTTATATTGAAAACAAATTAAATAAAAATGGATAGTTTAAGAGATAAAAATAAAAAAATAAAAAAAAATCTGTTGTACATAGAAGATATTAACTTACTTATATGACATAATTTCAAAAAGGAAATAAAATAAAAGGGGTAAAAAACTAAAATAAAAGGGTAAAAAAAGTTGGAGGGAAAATTGGAGGGAAAATTTGTGTAGGATGGTTTTTGTTATATATAATTAATATAGATGATACAGCCACCTCGCGCCCACCAGCAATACCTCTACAGAGACTCCAAACAAAGCAGGTTGGGGTAAAGAGAATATAGATGTGCTGTACGGTCCTCTACAAAGACAAAATTTAATGTTTCATATAGACTTTGGTCATAAATTATGTGAAGCTTATCATGCCTAATTAACTATTGAGAACTTTCTCCATTCCACTATGTTGTATACATATTCCTTTGTAGATTGTTCCCATGAATTATATACGTTTCCATTCATGTCTATAATCTGCAATAGTAAAAGATTAAATGCCCTCCACTTCTTAGATTAGGATTCAAAAAGTGAATGGTGTATGAGTAATTTCAGTTATGTGATGTATTACCCGCTTCTTTTGCTTCACTGAAAACAATATGCTAAAAATAAACATATTCAGTTAAGTGCAACGGAGGAACTCTTAAAGTAATATGTCAATTAGCATCATTTTTAGGATAAAAGTGATTAACCATTCACCAAGTGTTAAATTTGTGAACATATGTACAACCTCATGTGACAACTCTCTTTAGATTGAGGTACATCATTTACAATTTGAAATACAGAAAGGCTTGTTGCGCCCATCGACGGGCATGCTGTAGGTTTTAAGTCAAAGGCGTACCTCTTTCACAGCTTCAATAAGAAGTCTGATTTCTCCAGAACTCACTTTCTCAAGGGGTACAGATATTTCCCTAACTGAACCCTCTGCCATGCCTTCCAAGTTTACAGTTGCGCCACCTATAAACTCATCTGCAAATGTCTCCTCGTATAGACACTTTAACTTGAGATACTCGCCTCCTGCAATCTCGTAAAATTCAAAGATCTGATTCCAGACAGGATTTGTAGTCCTTGGAACAGCCTTGGTCCTCTTGACAACCTGATGACAACTCAAAGTGCGTGAGTGAACTTTCCATTTCCAAGGGCTATGGTACCACGTTAACAAAGTTAAATAAATATGCACATCACCTTCCCATATTGCAGTTTAACATAAGGTTCAGATCTCCCAGTTTTGTCCTTTCCGCCAATATCTTGCCCTTCTACGACAGTAACATAAAATTTTCTTCCAGTCTTTAAATTTGCCAGTCCTTCAAAAGATGGTTGAGGACCAAGATGCAAACCAATGCTATGAGACCCATCTGCGAATTGCCATTCTTTCAAAATGAGTTGAATCGTCAACTGCAAATGTCATCAACAAAATAATTGCATCAGACTACCAAATACAACTTTCTTTGTTTGGATAGAAGGAAATGGAGGGGAGGGAAAGGGGGGGATACAAAATCCGTTGTTTGGTTAAGAACGAGGGTAGGAGGAAATGGAGAGGGAGGGAAATGGAGGGATCCATTTTCCCTCTATTATGCTTAATCATAATCTTTCCAACAAAGGAAAGATCTAGAGGGAAAACTCTCCCTCTTCATTTCCCCTCCCCTTCCCTCCCTCCCCTCCCTTTCCTTCAAGATAAGATAAACGCTTTCAACAAAAGTAACTTAGGTTTAGAAAGTGGACAGAAATACGGTACAAAAGATGTGTAGAGCAATTTAGGTTGGCAAATGTCGACTGGTCGGAGACCGACCTCATCTGATTACAGTAACAATTCATAACAGAGAAGTTGCACCCATGTAAAAGTTGAGATTTCAAAGGGGGAAACAAGTTCATGCATGCAAAGTGAATAGGTAACATGAATGCATAGATAGTATGTACCTCGCCTGAATTTAAGGACTCAAATGGCACAGTCATCTGAACTTCTTTTCCGCAACACTCAGCACGTGCCACTATAATCCCTGAATCAGGTCCTATTGCCCAAAATATAGTGGAATCATCATCGGAATATCTTATCTGCAGTAAAGAAGAGAAATCAGCCAATTCTAAACAATGGAGAATAGATAATGAGTTGACACTCGAACAATCGATAACAGTGCATATACAAAATTCAGAAATTTGTGGAAGACATACAAACTGAATCTTTGAGTATTAACTTTCAGTACAACACATCTTGCTGGTTACAGTAGAATTAGAATGACTATCTAAGTTGGTACACACAAATCTAACTTCTAGCACCAATGCACCATACCTTGTTGCCTCTTGTGAGAAGCTGGGTAATGATATTGTCTTATAGTTTTACCGGTTTGAATGTATACATACAGATGTTTGTAAAATTCAGAAAACAATTACTGACTGTAAATTTTATGACTATTACACAGAAAGCCACATGGTTTACATGAATAGCACTATCCATGTCAACAGAACTTACAGAACTATCAACAGAATTTCAGTCAAGTGAACACAGCTCTTAACCCAACCTAACCATTCTGTGAATGATAACAATATAACTCACTCTGATCCACTCATTTCTTTACAATGTTTGTAAATCAGTTTTTTAGAACGTATGAGGGCGTGACAGTCCTTAATATGAATTTCAGCAGGAAAAGATCATTCTGTAATCAAGAAAGAAACCTAGCTGCGGAGGAAAACGTAACGAAATAGATGAATCTAAGAGAATAGGATTTAGATAAACAAGGATATTAAAAACAGTCAGGCAAAGGAATTACACGTTGAAACTAGCTATGGAGGACCTAATAGTTACTCCGTACAACTCTATTTCTATCATGTAATGCGGATACCAGTAACAAGTTCCAGCAGTACTTACCTTAACTTCACAGGTTCCTAGGTGGTTGAGCTTCACATTGCCTGGGGAAGTTTCATAAAGATGGAATCGGATGACTCCTGCATTATCATGTAAAACCATATTAAATGTGGAATCCCACCGAGGACAAGAGCCTGGTTTTGCTTCTGTCTTTCTGGTCAAATCTTCAAGCTCAACCTCCACAAATGTCTTCAGATCTTTAACAAGATGCTCTTCAGTGCCATAATTCATACTATAACTTTGTTGCCTTTTGGAAGGACTTCCTTTAATTTCATTTCTCGAAATCTGACTGGCAGACACTACAGTCACATAAAGAATCCCACCCACTGCCACTTTCCCTAATTGTACAGCTGATAGGGGAAGACAGCGGCGACGAGGTTCAACCATAGTTTTCACTAGGGTTTCGGTAAGTAGCTTGACCTGCACCATGAGATATAATTGGTTTATACAACAAGGAGAAATTATGAGTATGTGCAGCTATGATAGTATTTCACAAGTACATGACAGCTATATTATTCATTGACTTTTTCATTGTAGAATACAGATTTTTTTAAACTGCTGAGGTTAATATGAACCACATTCAAGAAAGGGTGTTGGAACTTGGAAACTCACTTCATGTTCTTTCTAAAACTAAGTAGTTACTCCCTCCAATCCACCCGATTCTTTACGTTTGCTTTTGGATTGGTTATTAAGCATACCATATACAAGTGGGTAATAAGCAGTCCCTCCATTGCAATTTAATTAAAAGCTTACCCAAAAAGGAAACGTCAAGAAATGGGAGGATCACCTCAAAAATAAATACGTAACGCAGTGGGTGACTCAGAGGGACAATAATTCTATATATTTATTAATTTGATTACCAGCTTAAGTGAAATAAACCTTCTAATCATAAAGACTACATAGCCATGGAAACAAAAAGTCGGCTTTTTGAACAAATTCCAAACATAAAAAGTTTTAGAAGCATATACCAGCCATGAAGAAACAACTGGTAGGTCCGTTCCAGGGAGCTGGCTTGCACCACTTCCGAGGGCAAGTCCTATCCTAACCTCTGGGGCAGAGACAAAGGAGAGTAAAATAGCTCTCCCATCCAAAACAGGCATCAACTGCAGCTGAAGTATTCAAACCGACATTAGAAATGGGTCATAAATACAGATATCAGAACAAAGGATAAATGTATTTTCGTAAGCAAATATATTCCACATAGGGCATAGAGATAAATAATAGTATATGTACAAAAAGGAATATAGGACTCATATTCGGCAGCATTCTCTTGCTACGGTTAGCAAACATGTCTTCAAACTTTCAACCATCAATGTATTGACTAATGACTACTAACTAGAAGTATAAAACTGTATACAATCAGACAGATAGCCACATTACAGATAACACCACATAAAGATGGTGTATGTTATTTTCAAGTCAATAAATTAGTTCCTATACAATGAACACGGGGCATTTAGGGTGTGTTTGGATTGAGGGAATTGGAGGGGAAAAAAAGGAGAGGGAAATGGAAGGATTGAATTTCTTTTGTTTGGATACAAAATATGGAAGGAAGGAAATGAAGGGGGAGAGATTTGGAGGGATCCATTTTCCCTCCTCAAAGCCTAATTGAAATCTCTCCAAAACAGGCAAGATTTGGAGGGAAAATGGTATCCAAACATCACCACATCACCACATCACCTTCCCTCCCCTTCCTCCCCCTTCCTTACCCTTTCCTCATTTCTCCTCCCCTCCCCTCCCTTTCCCTCCTATTTTGCTATCCAAACACACCCTTAATCAAATTAATCAAAGAGAAGAGCACTACCATGTTAATTGACGTGACGTCATCATTCTAACCATGTATAAAAAGCATCAGAAGTAAAGGAGGATGTAAACATCGACCAAAGTTCATAGATGATCAGAAAAACAACTAATCTCAAAAAGGTCAACAACATACCTTGTTGACACAATATATACAATAAAGAGACAGATGAAGGATAATATATAACTTACATCACCCTTAATATGGAGGTAATTAATGACAATACGAGCAGTCCCATATAACGGCTTTGACAATTTAGCAAGAAGCATAATGCTAATCTCGTTGGTGTCCCATTCAAAACTTGTATGCAAAATCCTCTGTTACATTCAAAGGGGAATTGTGAGCTTAGCGTTAATCCATCATGCACTAACATAAATACTGCGTAATAAATAAGTAAATAATCTACAAAATCTGCCACAGCCAATTATTAGATATCTCTAGCAAAAGAAGCAGTTTATACATTTAAAGTTGTCAAGATACCAGTACAATTTATTTAACATTGGCTTCATTTTAACACATGATCCATTTCGTTTGCCAAAGCAACTGTCTAAAATTTGTCCTATCTCTAGCATGTGAAATCTTAATGGAATATATGCTTCAAGATTGACTGATGGTTTTTGGTAAAAACATTCTATAATTTGCTCCATCTCATTCTATAGAATACAACATATCAATATGGCATCATTATGAATGAAATGTGGGGTAAGTTGGGTTGGATGACTATGAGGAGTGAGACAAGGCGGTCGAGTAAGATGGGATGTGTAAGTGTAAGTCGCATTTAAGGAAATGTTGTGATTTCATTGAATGAGAGTACTATTCTTGATTTGCAAAAATGGTTATTGAATGTACTAGAGGGGGATTAAATTAATGAGGGTTTCCGCATCAAACATTTGTTGTCGTGAAGGTAACAACTTTCAAGTAATATGTTTTACTTAAAACTTAAAAGCTTTACTGATGTGATAAATATCGTTTGAGTTCGGGTTAGATTTCCTACATTGGTCAATTCAACCGGAAGTCCATAATCGACAGCGAATGTACCATGTATAACCTTAAGTCACCACTATATTAATAACATATAAGAGATTATCTAGGAATCAGCTGCGTAAAAATGACAATAGTTAACCACTGCCTAATTGCGTAGTGGCATACCGCATATCCCTAGGTTAAAGTGACAATACAGAAATCAAGAAATCAGTTTAAAACATTACCCCATGCCTCGAAGGTTCACAAAAACAGGTACAACACATAAACCTTATTCTGTTTGTGTTTGGGCACAAGGAGGGAATGTAATCTCGAATGTGAAATCAGAAACCTTACCTGACCTCCTATAGTTGACCAACGCATGCCTTGAAGGCCTATGCTGGGAGGAGAAGAGCCAAGGGAAAACTCCTCAAGTTCAAACTTTTCCTAAACAGTAAATCCCTAGTCAGTTATATCATAATAGTAAAGAACAAAGTACTGAATGATCATGAACACAGACCGCTCCTTACCACAAGCCTCGGTCTTCGGTGCTTCAAGCGTCTCTGCAAGACATTTGAGTAACGATTATGATTAATTAACATCACTGCAATTAATAACGCTTCCAAATTATTTCTTTTAGTAAATTCAGAAAGGCCCTATAGTACTAAGATTGTAATAGATGAAATACAAGCATACAAGGCTTCACAATGCACCTTACGTCGTATCCCTCACAGGCATATACATGCAATGAACATTCTATACAAGGAAGCTACTAGCGTATATTTTTCATTTCCTATGGAATCACAGAATCAATATCTCATTACCAATGGGATATGATCCAAATGAAAGAGTGAAAAAGTTCACCAAAATAGTTGAGCTACTCATATTACTGCCTCCATTCCGATTTTTGATAAATTGAGATTTAACATTTTACAATATCTTCCCCACATACTTTTGAAACAGTAAACAACCCACTATAATGGAAGGAGTATGATATATGGAGTAGTCATTAGTCGATGGAATCAGCATTTTAATTTCCATTATGAGTTTTTTCTAGTACCACCGTGACTGGCAATTAGAAATAACACAATCTCATCTGGGCAAGCTCCGATACCGATAACAAATGCCTAGGCCTAGGTTTCAAATCATGCACTATGCTGTTGACGTTGCTTTTAAAGTTACTGTTTTAAAAGAATAACACATTCTAATTTGATGAACAAACCCACCACTCAATACTGAGGTATAAAAGGTTTGTGCCTGTGGCATATAACATTTTCGCTGAAAAACAGAAATGAATTCTAAAGGCCCATAATAGTCTAAAATTTCATTTAGGTGAAGCAAATATGACAGGACAACTTTTCGCCATCACTTAGTTAATATATCAAGCTTTATAATTAGGAAGTTCAGTCAAAAGAGTAGTTAGAATATTTATGGATAAAAGACAAATGCAAAAACTAAGGGCTCTGCATCAGATAGAGTTACAGGTCTCTAATATCCAAATTTGACTGACTATTTCAGACGTTTCCCTATGACAGTACGTAAGAAAATTGGTAAACAGCTAAAAAAGGGTAATGACGATGCCAACCTCAACTGTATACGAAAGCTTTGATGAAATTTTAGATTGAATGTAGTTTGGCCAAACTTCCATCAATAGCATGTTCAACCACTCACAGTGCTCCAACGCTGTAGATGGCTGTCAACATTGCATTACGTCAGAGACTGCTAGAATTATCGCATACGATGATGAGAATGCGAGATAAGGAGAAAGATGTAAGAATACCGATGCTTCTAATATTGCACGCTTCCATTTCCTGTTCAAGTCTTCTGCAAGGATTTGGCGCTGATGACTTCCATACTGCAACAAAACAGTGTCTAATGTATATAAGCAGAGTAGCAGACACGTTAATTAAGTTGGCTAAAACGAACCAATCCAAGTCCCTGTAAAGACATCTCAAGCCCCCCTAACTCACCCGCAATACATGAGCAAACGTATATGCATACCCTGGAAAATTATTTTCTGATATGTATCGTAGCAGACGAAATGTGTAGGTAGCAACAGCCACCAACATAAAGATAGAAAAACATCGCCTACTTGGTCCAACATGAAAGCAATGAAGCCAATGTTTGGGAGAGATTTCCTCTCGAATATCCATGATCATCATAAGATTGTGCGGTCAAGCCCATCATTCACAACGAAATTATGACAGCTTAGTCATTAATGGAATAAGTCATTGACCATACATAATACTCCGTAAATATCTAAATTAAAGCTAGGTATGGTGTAACAAGTCTACAACCATTTAATGATTTAAAATTGGACCACTGATTTCTGAAAATTTTAGTTTTCTAATTGAATCATTCATGCCTATTATTTGCAATCAGCTAATTTAAAATTGGACCACTGATTTCCGAAAATTTGAAATGCTTCAGGCAAGGAATAGTTATTCCCAGAGTAAAGCGTTTTACACATTCCCAACGCTTATCGTAACTGAATTTAAAACTACGGCTTATTAAAGTAGTCGCATTTTACGAAAATCATGATCATAACTAGCAGATCACAGTTTAGTCTCAAGCGAATCGCGTCAACAATGTACACCAGTCTCATTTGAGCATTTGCGTAATACTACAACTCTCCCAATAATCCATCAAAAAAATGGGAATAACTAGACAGCAATTTTATTTAACCACGAAATCGCTTTCAACACTAACAAATTAAATTTAACCAGAAATTTACTAAATTATCGAAAATTCACCATTGTGTTATTTAACCACAGTTTTTTTTTTTTTAAGTCTGCCATATTTTACTCAATTATAATCACATTCACAAATACTCCGTACAAAAAGACCATAAAATTGATGGAAAAAATGCAAATAAAAGAGCAGAAAAATGCCTGAAGAGCAGCAAAAACGGCAAGAAGAAGAGGAAGCCAAAAAGAGAGAGCAAAAATCCACTTCTCAACCGCCCAAAGCACGGCAATTAATGGCACAAACATCAAATAAACCGGTTTATCAACAGCCAATTCCTTCAACACCGCCATATTTTTGGTCAAACTACTACTCAACTTCTCAACATTCACCATATTAATAATTATAATTAGATATTTAATTTAATTTAATTTAAATTAATTGTAATGATGAAAAAACTTGGATTAGTGAGAAGGGGGAACAAATTCCAAATTCCAAGGAGAAATGTATAGTGAAATGTGAGAAGTGGGAGGAATCATTTGAAGAGGAATAATGGTGTCAAATTATGTCTGTTTAATGGAGGAAATGACAGGAAGATGAGCCGATTTTATTTGATTTGTGTGAAGTTGGTTGACTGTTCCATTTAAGTGTGTGTGTGTGAAAGTTGTGTAACGCAATTTGTGATTTTTAATTACAACTCCAAATTTTGAGTCGACGACGACTCACTCAGTTTTTCTGACTTTTCGTCTTGTTTTTGGATTTACTGGCATTCAATTCAATGCCGCACTAAAAGTGGACCTTCATCATCATTACTACTCCGTACTAGACTAGATAGAATGCCTTTTTCTAGATTTACGGAGTATTTCACTTTTAAAACTAGTTGTTGGACTGTGCGCTCTAGCGCACAGTTTCCCAATGCGGATTAATTGTTGGTAGAAGGAGTTGAGGCGACATGAATGCGTTCGTTGAAATAAACTTTGAGAAACTATTAAGTATACAATTCAAATTGTTATTACAATGCGCTTTTAAAGTTATACTCATAAGAAAACATTTGAAGAATTGTTTAGATGATTCCATATAACACATCACCAGATGCCCGACAGTTCCATATAACACACAACAACTCTAATTTTTTTATTGATTTAAGTTGTTTCGATGATGAATATCGAATTAAAGATGACAATGCTCTATTAATTTCCTTTTCTCCTTAAAAATGAATTATGTTGTGTATAAGCATTGTTCAATAGTGGTTTATGTGCATCTAAACAGAACGACTGGTGTGTTATTATACAATCTTCCCATGTATCTTGTTTTCCCTCATTGGCATTCTATTTCTCTTGTTTTTACTCAAGGGCGGCTAACACCCTGTTCAGCCCAGTTCAATGGAACAGGGCCTCCAAATTTTAGGCCCAAACACATAATCCTTTACATCTACCAAAAAAAAAAAAAAAAAAAAAAAAAAAAAAAAAAGAAAGAAAACAAACTCTGCAATTGAAAATAACGTTGAGGAGCTTAATGATATATTATGGCATAATTAATGCATTAATTTATATTCTCCTTCCCAAAA
Source organism: Dianthus caryophyllus (assembly GCA_023091065.1). Classification (NCBI taxonomy): domain Eukaryota; kingdom Viridiplantae; phylum Streptophyta; class Magnoliopsida; order Caryophyllales; family Caryophyllaceae; genus Dianthus; species Dianthus caryophyllus. The sequence continues at coordinate 10,163,554 of CM041521.1, read as the reverse complement.
TATCCTTTGGAATTCCCATAATTAATTAATCCAAGGCTCAAGTAATATCAATCATACCGAGTACATAGTCTCAGATACAAATACACAATCAAACTTATTCTCTCAATCTTCTTTTAAATCAAATTAAGCTCAAAAAAAAAAAAAAAAAAAAAAAAAAAAAAAAAAAAAAAACCAACCATTAATTGTTTTATTTTGAGAAGAAATTCAAAAATCAACCAAAACTATATCAAGTTTAATCGAAAGAAAAAAAAATCTTATGATAAGGTAATTTTTCGTTTCTAAGATTATGAGATAGAGTCAAATTCATAAATGTCGATTCTAACAATTGATTTTTTAGGTTAATTTTATTGATTTGTGTTGTATACTTGTTTTTTAATTGAGATTTTGGTGTTCAGAGGTGTAATCATATATTAAAGTTCTGAAAACGACACAAATTTTAAGGTTGCTATTGGCAGTATGATTAAAATATATACTCGGATAAAAGAAGTGTGTTTTGAACAATTGAACGATTCTATTAAAACTTTAAATTTAGGGCCTCATCTTCTCTAGGGCACCGGGCCTCTAATTGCTTTAAGACGCCCCTGTTTTTACTTGTAATATTACGATTATTATATTCTTGCTACTCCTTTTCGTCCCCTTATGCTTAAACTTATGACTGAAGGTCCATGATTGGATGGTGAGATTCGAATGTGTGATCTCTAGTCACAAAGCTTTGATACCATGTTAGGAACCAGCTTAGCAAAAGGTTTAAGCTGATGGTTGGAGTCCAAAGATCGGTTTAATTCTCTCTAACATCCTTGTTTGCCTTTTGCATCCTTCAGGTCCCTCTTCCACTTGTATTTTCCACACTCATTTTTGTTTTAATCGTCATCTTATATTTGCCCTCTTTTCTTGTCATCATCTCCCTATTCTCTCTTGTTTTCCCCTATTTCTCCTGCTTTTGTTGTCTTTCCCTATGTACCTCATCTTGCCTTACACTCCTATAAATCCATTTTGTTACATAACAATATAAGGTGTACACTAAATTTGGTTTTTTTTTTCTTAAAATCATGTCAGTTAATTTTGTATAATATCTAGTAATTACTATAATTTAGATACTCAACTTGACATAGTTTCGGTGTGTATTTTTATGTCAGATATTATTCGTTAGTTGACTATTTTAACAAACATTTGTCATAATAGTTCTTACTCCTTTTCCTTTCATTCTTCTTCTTCTTCTTCTTCTTCTTCTTCTTCTTCTTCTTATCTTCTTTCCTCTCCTTTTAATAAACTTTTGTCATAATACTTCTTACTCCTTTTCCTTTTCCATGACATACTTCTTATTAATTCGTAGATATTAATTCGATGTCTTTTGTGGTTATGCAATGCTAACGAAAGGAAGTCTCTTTCTCTTTATCCTCTTTCCCTTTATGTACATTATATGTCTTTCATTTTCAGCGTATTACTACTCATTACATTTTCTCCTTCTTTTGCTACTTATCCTCATCTTCCAGCTTTTGTTCCAAAACTAAACTCTCCACCCCCTTATTATCTCCTTATTACCATCTTCTTTTGAACCATTTATCCTTCAACTACCACGTCCTTCTACTCATTTATCCTTCTCTATTCCTCTTGCTACTCATATCATTGTCTCTCTAATTTAAATTTAATGTTGACCTCTAATTCTTATCATTCTTTTTTCCCTATCCACCTTTTTCACCCTTCTCATTCCCCTCTTAAATTTCCCTTATCCCTTTTATTTTTGGAAAAATTAACATTTAACCAACTCAAACAGGTACAAAAGAAGGTTAAACTGATTTTAAGCTGCGTTTGGAAACTTGAAATTAATTTGAAATTCTTGAATTCAAATGTGAAATTTGAAATGTTGCATTTCAATTCCATAGTGATGTTTGGTGGCGCATGGAATTGAAATTGGAATTGACAACTTTAATATAAAAATTTTGTTAAAAATTTATAACGAAATGAAATTTAAGACTATTGTATCAACTTTTAAAATAATATTTAAAAAATTTACTCATTTTTAAGTCATATGGAGTAAGTGTGAAAAAACCAAAAGGATGAGAAATTCAAATGACTACCCAAACCATAGGAATTGAGATGCACCTAAATTGAACTACCATGAAATTGGGATGGAATTGAGTCAATTCCAATTCTTGGAGTTCCCCAAACACTGGAATTGGCTCAATTCCGGAATTGAATTCCATTTTCGGGTTGCAAAACGTACATGCTATCGGCATATTTCTCCTCTCCTCCTCCCCCCTAACTATCACCCCTCATTCTCTCTCGTTCTCTTCCTTAGTATCCCCTTCACCTCTAAACCTCTCTAATTTCTATCCCTTCACCCTTAAGGGAATGAGATTGTTTTCCCCTCCAACTCGCTTTCTCACCCACCATCATCACTCACCACCACAAAATGATAATATAGTTATGTGTGATCTTGTTTTATTCGTATCCTTAAATACGATAATAATACCAATTTTTTATAATTGTCATCATGTATAACTATATATATTACCGTTACAAAACACGCATCGACGAATGGACCATGACATCATGCGAAGTTTGGATTTGAATAGAGGGGTATTAATTAACTTCGTAAATGACCATTTGTTAAATTTTAGAATCTTAATGATCGTTATAGAATCTTAATGCTCCCCTAATTGCTTATATTTTCCTTTCGCGACATATTTTTTCTTCGTCGTCGTCTTCTCTCCTCTTTTTCCCCTAAATTCATTTGTTTAACCTCTTCATTCTCTTTGCTACTTATTTCCCTCTCATTTCTCTTTCGTATCTTCTTTTCTTACCCTCATAATACGATTTTCTCCTTCCCTTCATTATACTCTTTCTCCTCACTACTACTTGTGCCTCTCTCATTTCTCATATGACTTTTCTCTCTTTAACCCTTGTTACGCTCTTTTTTCTCCGCTGACTGATTCGCTTCGTCTTTACATACTACCCCTCATAATACTCTAATTCCCAACCTTTCTTCTACTTCTATTCCTCAGCCTATTTCTTGTCCACTATTCTTCTCATTCTTATTTTTCCTCCATCTTATTTCCTCATCCTCCTCCTCACCCTCACTTAAACCCATTTTCCTCTCATTTATCACGTGTCTCTTCTTTCCTTAACCCCCATACTACTTATTTTGCTTCACTTACTTCATTGATTTTTCGTTTCTTATCTTTCATAATCCTCAAATTCCCCTTATTCCTTATATTTTCGTCTTCAATATATATTTGTCTTCACCTTTTCTACTCTTACTCATTTTTCCTATTTCATCTTTGTGTCTCTACTACTCAATTCCCTCTTATTTATCTCACACATATTCATAATTTTCCTATCATAATACTTTTATCTCCATCATTTCTTTTGTTTTGTCTCCTTAGAATATTTCTCATCGTATTCTCTCCTCTTTGTCGTTTTTCTTGGATTTCATTTCTCTTTCTCCTCTTCATTCTTAGTCCTTACCACCCAGTCACATCTAATTTTATTATTGTCTCTTGTTTCCTTTACGTTATTCTATTTATTTTTTTTGGCATACTTATTCGCCTTTTCCTCCTTACCTCTCATGATATTCTTAGTTCCATTATTATTTATGTTTTTTTTCCTTAACATTTTTCTCCTTGCCACATTTTTTTCCCCTTTATTTATCCTTCCCATTATCCTCATCCTCATCGTTACTACTCTTTTCCTACTCGTTTTTCTTCTACATCTTGTTTTCATAACCCTCATAATACTTTTTTTTCCTTTCTACTCTTACTCATTTACCTTTACTTTTACTATCCGTCAGAACATTTTGTGCCCTTATTTCATCCGTTTTCTTTCTCAAAATAGTTCTTTACTCAGTCTTTCCTCTTACTCCTTCTTCCCCATTTTTTTTCTTATGCCTATTATCTATTTCTCCCTCATTTTTTCATTTCTTACCATTTACAATACTCTTATTCTCTTTATTTCTTGTGTTTTCCTTCCTCATTACTCGCGCCCAGTTTTTTCCATACATTTTCGTTTCATTCCTTTTTCCAAGGTTTACTCACCAATTCACATTTTAAAAAAACAAAGGTAAATGCTACTCGTACAAAGTAATCTTTATCATATCAGTGTTGTACAACCCGATTGTACACATATTTATAAAGTTCTTAATATATTGGGAACTATAAAAGTGTTCATAATCTGTAAAAGCATTACTAAAGTTTTTCGATATATTTTGATTAAATTGTTCAATTAATCGTGTTTGTAGTAGATAACTTATGAGAAATTTCCTAAAATGGTACATAAATAAGACCAAACTATACAGAGCACTAAAAAGGACCAGTGACACTCTACGGAGTACGTACATAGCCTAACATCGGTATTCACTATTCACCGTTCAGTCTAATCCAAGAGTGTTACGTCTTTACATTTATCCGTCAAAACATTCAACACCTTTTGTCTACCAAGAGTAGACTCCATAGAAACATTCAATATATATTGATCCTGCCAAAAATAATTAAAAAAAAAAAGAAATTACTTTAGCATAAAGAACAATCATTAATCAATGTTTTAGCGCACATTATACTTCATGTGTTTTGTCTAAAAATGAAGTGTTCAGTGTTGTGTCGACATGTCAGATACAAGTGACAGAACAACTAATACTTCAAACTGAGATTTAATACTACTACGTTATCTTCAACAATTCGTTTAACTGAGATTTAATACTACTTTATATCTCGGTTAAAGAATTGTTGATAACATTGTACTCCGTAGCATTAAATCTCAGTTACAGATTAATCAACATTATCCTTTCCAATAATTTGCTCTAATTGAACAAAATCAATTGTGAGACGGTCTCACATAAAACTGAATGAAGTGAGAATATAGAAAGAGTACCTCAGTAACAACGAAGTGGTGAGTCAAACCGTGTTGACGGTCATGAACGGTGATCTTGTGAGAGGGAACTGCACCGGAAGAAGAGGTGACGCCGCTATCTAACTGAGTAAGAGGTTGAAGTTGAGACGACGTCGTATAACTGAGCCTTCGGTAGGAAGATGAGCGCCGGTTGTATAATCTATTAACAGTATCAAGGTAGTATAATGTGTACGCATTTATGAAATGTGACATTTAGTTAAGCTAAATCGACGAGCAACTGTTTATCTTAATGCACAAGTGAAATCCCCTTACCGCCTGCTCAAAGTCGGACGACATGCCCATGGACAGCTCACATTGTTCTTCGTCAATCTGAAGAAATCTCACTTCACCCAACAAATCTCACATTTCACCCAACAGCTTACAGACCTCACTTCTGCAGCATGCTAATGTCTATATCCAACAAATCTCACATTTCACCCAACAATCTCATCGAAAACTTCTTGGATCTATAAGAATTTGATGTATAGTACCTTGAAATTCTCGGGAGTTGATCGTTAATGTGTAATCCAGCATCCCAATATTCATTAAACCAGAAAAATTGAGGTTTGGGCAGTTTAGATGGACATGCCTTGCGAGGTCTACAAATCCTAAAGGTTCAAAATTCGCTGCAAGTGCACGAAATGGACTTTCATATATTAACACAACAATACATTATGAGCTACCAAAGAGCGGCTTACAAAGTTCAACTGACCATTCGCTTACATTGAATCATGATAAAATTATACTTACACTCTTCCCCACTGGTATTCACTTGGACCAGAACTTTTAGAGGTTTTCTGCCGAGGTCACTTACAACGCGATCAAGTCGATTTGCAATCTGTATCACAAGATGAGAGAGATCATAAGTTTAAGTCAACATAAAGCTGCCATAGTTCAACGTACAAATGTGTTGCTTTTCCCTCTTCCTATCAAAATAATACACCCATTTAATTATGACGACTGTGGCATGACTACGTAGTTCAATTACCATACAAGAACTACAATATACCTGCAACTGAAAAAACGTTGTATCAAAACCCGCTCCTAGAGATAGAACTTGCTTCTTATCGTGACCATGTTGTCCAGTACGATCACCAGAATTCGAAAACTGGTTGAGTAGCTGATGCATTGCGGCAAATCGGGAAAAATATCATACAAAAATGATCAATAGATGATCAACTCAGGTGCGCAATAAACTAAAGGGAAAAACATGTAATTTGCTGCACAACTTACCGCGATTAATTATTGGAGATCTCACAGGCCTTCTCACGAAGAAACGCACGTAGTCGTCTTTCAGTATTACAAAATAAACGCTACACAAATAAATAAATAAAGGAATATGTTAAAAGGAGGCGTAAATGCATATCCCATACCCTTCACTAACATATTGAAAAGAAATTCAAATCTCTCGCCCATAGCTAATTTCCTAATCTAAATTCCTGTCACAAAAATTAGTCAGATTAACTTTGATCAAAACTATCAATAGAATTGCCTCTTAAGTACCGGAAAACATAAATGAACAAATTCAATAGTGAACAACGAACAAAAGGTACATGAACAAACTGAAAACAATAAGGGATAACCAATAACCTTGTGGAAATGTCGAAATAGGGGAATGCCAGCGCTTAAATCTATTCATATGGTTTTACAATTCATACGCTGGAGTGAGGAAGAATCAGCCCAAAAATTACAAGGCTATTGCCTACAGAAGCGCAAAACTGAACAAATGAATACTCCGTATCTTTTAAATACCTGTCATCCGAACTCAAACTCGAAACTGAAACACAGAAGACGACACTACCGTAGGCTTACAAACTTGGTTTCAGTCAGAAACAGACATCCGAAAACGGTATTGAAAAAATCGTGGCCTCTGAGTTCATTGTTGACAAACAAGGACAGTGAGTCATATTGGCATGGCCTTGTACAGTCGGGGCTCAGTGAGTCGGGGGAACTGAACCGTGAAGTGGATGTACAGCTTGCCCTTCATAAAGGACCTCTGGTAGATCAGCATTCCCTCGTCATCAATCGCCTTGAATTGATCTAAGACATGTAAGACAACTAATTAACAACCGAGAGAACATTATTGTGACCCCAAAACTTCAACTGAAGAGAAACACTAACCAGGTTTGACGACTTCCCTAGGGTTTGACTTGATAAGGAGTTGTCTTCCATCGAGATGGGTTGAGTCAAATCTGAAACCACAAAGTGCCTCGGTGAGGCTCAAAGTGTGCTCGTAAAACATGTCTTGACCCTTTCTCTTGAACTTTGGGTGGTATTTCTGCTGTAGAACAAACACGATATCTCATGTCACAGTTTCAGCCTGCAACCAGATAAAAGACTTTTGACATTAGTTTTAATTTCACTTGTGCATTAAGATAAACAACTTTGCCGCTCATTTGCAAGCACTAACCCGTCCAACCAACATGTCGACCGCATTTTCGTTCCCACAATTCACAGCAAACTTCGTAATCAATGGAACATATTTTGTATCCAATGGACTAAATTTAACCCACCCAAATGATGGAATGATATGCGAGAGAGTGGAAATCGATTATTTTTCCCTTTTCTTTCATTTTGTAGAATCAGATATGAACCCTCAAACATATCATATCATAAGAGGAAAAAAAACGTGTGCTCCATTGATTATGAAATGGACCTCCGTTTCTTAAATCGAGACGATTCATTGCTAAAAAAGGATATTAAAACAGCTCAAAATCGAAGCATACGGACTTTCAATTGCCACATATAAAATCTCAAAACTCCACACAATATCAATATGAAAACACCTACTACGTAAGCAATATCCATGGGTAAAAAAATCTCGTAGGCTTAATAACGTTTCTACACAAGCAATAGTAAAACGTTTTGCTCACCTTGCACCATCTTTTGAAGAGCCTCACTTCCCAAAGTATCCGAAATCACGAAAATCGGATTTCTAGCCATATGATCATACTCCTCTGCCAGCTCTGTAATCTCTTTCTCACTCCACCGCAGCTCCGCTTCTGTCACGTTCACCACAGCCACTTTTGTCGCCTTCTTGTCCGCCTTTTTACGCGACTAATAATTGAGAAATCTAGCAACAGAGCCATTAAATGAAACCCAAATTGAGAAATCTAAAAACCGAGCGAATAAATGAAACCAAACATTACAATCGAGCCACTGATGCATTTCAACAAACAGCTTTTATGCATGGAAAAAACACTTATAAATTAAACACTTACCAAAATACCACATATTAACCTGGTATAGCAACAATCAAACAAAATTTAGCGAACAAAAACTGAAGATCATTGAATCGAAAACGAATGAAAAAATTAATTAAACGGGGGAGGAAGTGTTTGGGAGTAGAATTAATATATAGGAGTAATATGTGGTTGAGAGTAATAGACGGGAAATGGGGCATGGCAGAATTCTGGAGGTGTGGCTGAAAGTGGAAGGGAGTTGGAAGTGAATTAGGAAAGTTAGAATGAAGTTAGAAAGGGAAGAAAATAGTTGGAGAAGGAAACGTGGAGCGCACGAAGGGGAGGAGAACAACAGTACCCGAACAGCAGGCACAGTCGACTGAAGGGCTACAGTAATGGTCAAACTCCTAAATCAAGGGAATGATGACAAGTGGCAAGGAGCATGGGCATGTTCTTGGGGATACGTGGCAGAGAATGAGGAATAGAAGGGAGGCAGGAGGAGTAGAAGGGGAGGAGTAGAAGGGAGGTAGGAGTAGAAGGGCGTTTTGAAGGAAGTTACTATTGCAAGAATAGTAGTGTGTGTTTGGCTTTTATAGGTTTAGGATTTAGGATATTGATATTGAAATGAATGCTTTGCTATTTTTTCAAAAAAAAAAGATAAAAAAATAATCTAGTATAACTCTGCAATTATATTCATGGGATACGGAGTATTTTTTTTTCCGGTATACACTCGATTTTTTATGCTTTAGGGGTTGCCTTAAATTGGATATTTATTACGGGAGTAATGAATCTAAAATTAAGAAAAAAGGAGGAAATAAGAGATACTCCCTCCATTCAACTCCACATTGCACTTATGCTTTATTCACGTTTGCCAACGCGCGTTTTGCGCGTTAAATATCTTTAGCTACGTTTATTCAAAAATTATGAAATTTAGATTTTAATTATGTACTCGTAAAGACGAATCAAACAAGATCACACATGAATATATTTACACTTCTATATCGAAAGATAATTGAAATTAAAGGTCGAAATGTGAATAGTGTACAAAAAAGAAACATACAATGTAGACTTGAATGGAGGGAGTATATAATTACCTTAAATGGGGGTTAAATGGATGATAGATTGAAAAAACGTGTTGCATTGTAGATTCTGGTGGAAGAAGGAGATGATAGATTGAAAAAACGTGTTGCATTGTAGATTCTGGTGGTTGGTACTCATATATTTCATTTGGGAGGAATAGAAACAGGTGCAGAATAAAAGGAGTGTTTATGAGGCCCGAAGTGTTTATATCTGTCCAACATTAAACTCTTGAATTAATCCAATATTTAAGTTATGCTATGTTTTATTAAGTAGTTTGTAATGGTGACTATAGACCTGTTCTTTTCGGCTTATAAGAGCTGAACATATAAAAGCCGAACTTATAGGAGCTACATTGAACTTATAAGAGTTGAACTTATTTTTTGTTTATGCAAATTTGTACTTGTAATGTTAGAACTGAACTTATAAGAGCTAAGCTAAACTTATAAGAGCTGAATTGAACTTATAAGAGCTGAAATTAAGCTGGAAAGAACAGGTTCTATGTTAGCATGTCGCTCTGATGGGTTGTATGTGGCTTTTAATCAATATAAGCTTATATTATGAATAATTAAATAAATAAATAAAAATCTTCCAAATTAGAGCAAATATTGTACTATTGTTATCATTTTTATTACCCACTAGTTCACTACCATCATTTCATCCATCTTTTAATTCATTTTGGCCCTCTCACTTACATGCATAATAACTGATCTCATCCCAAGCAAACCTTTATTAGTGTTACATGTTTTCCTAGCTAAAAATTTATAAATTGTAACAATAAATTTATAATTTGACAAATGTTTTTCTTAAATTGTACTCCCTCCATTCAAATCCATTAACATCATTTACTTTTTTGTTACCCACTACCGTCATTTTCCTCCATCTTTTAATTCATTTTTTTTTACGTTTGTCAACTGGTGATAGCATCCCTACAAAGCCTGCAACACATCATCTGCAGTCAAGCACCATCCAGCTAGTCATAGTACCTTCTAACAACGTGCTCCTAAATACAATCGGTAAATATCGTATTGGATTGAGACAATTTACCTTAGGAAAATATTTCAGTACAAAACAAACAAACAAGCGCGCGCGCACACACACACACACAAAAGTGAGACAAAGCTGAGTAGGATAAGCAATACAACACAATGAACCAACATAACTAAATAAAGGGTATTGAAGAGATTAGCGAAAGCATTTAAGGCAAAGTTAACGAACTCAAGGTCATACTTCAAGCATTTTTGTATTATTCTTGTCACCACAATCACCACCATAATCATACTAACCATAACATCACAATATCACTATATTCATATACACCACCGTAATTATACTAGCTTCGTATCGCAGTACCAATATATTTATAAACTACTATAATCTTGTTATCCATCACATTGTTATGCCAACATACGCATATGCATACTCATCGTATAAACTCACTAGAACGTACCCATCTACCTCAAGAGAACTCGTGGTCAATCCGTTACGCTAATCAAATACTCGCTGGATTAAGTTTACCTACCTATAAGCACTCACGGGTCACGCGGGATGTTAAACACATAGTCACTGGATCTTAGTTTAGCTACCTTCGAGGACTCAATGGTCACTCGAGTACGCTAACAAAATGTTCAATGTGAAGGTGTGTCTAATATTTTGGCGGAATAAATTAGACACCAACAAAAGATCGAATCATATGAAAACAAACTCAAGTTAGAAGATCATAACCTCGTAGCGTGATTTCCACCGGCGTTGAGATTACCCAAGAGCCCCAAATGTTGCTCCTCAACTAGTGCCCTTGGATTTCTTCTCCCTTGATTTAATTACTAGAACTGTAGAAGAATACTTTTTGTTGACTCGACCACGTCGTTATGTTTTGATGATGTCTTTGATTTTTTGTTACTATACTATAATCCGTTGTTAGTGTTTATGAAACTTAGTAGGTTGTGAAACATCCAAGCAAGAATCAAGCGTCTTTGTTGGGAAACGCGAATCAAATCAAGGCTATATAACGTCTCATGAAGCACTAGTTCTTAATGTATTCATATAGTCCTTGTAATGACAAGGGTAATGGTAAAACAACAAGAGAATCTTACGTTTCACTCTGAGGTTGCAGTGTCATTGCTGGAAACGCACGTTTCCACAATAAGACATCGCAACCGTGAAGTTACTCTAGCTGCGTTTCCGGGGAACTCCACAAGAAAGCAGAGAATAACTCTTAAGGCCTTTTCGAAAAACTGATTTGGAAAAGATATTTTCTGGAAATCTGATCTTTATAATTGTCATCTTTTGAAATATCTTTTACAAAATATTTAAGAATGATTTTAAGCTTGGATAAGAAGTAAAATCCTTTGGAGAATATTGCATCCTTTATTTTAGGAAACAAAACCTTTTTCAACTATACTTCCTGCTTTTATTATTTTCGGTTTTGGTAAAGATTTCGTGCAATATCCTTTTACTTCTATTTAAACTCAAATTTCAGAAAATCATTTGTCACCTTTTTCGAGCTTTAATTTTTAATCTAAGCATTTTGCAAATCTGTTTTAAAGCATTCATTGTTTTTATTTGCAAAACTTTTACAAAGGCCTTTTGAAACGAATCTCGTATTGTTTAATTGTTACTCAAGTCAATTGTGCTAGCACCGTCTCATATTCGTTCTCTTGTGAACAATTGTCGAGACACAAATTAGCTTTCTTTTGCTTGAGAGAAAGAGTGCAACTTGAAAGAGTTGTAGAGTGATTAATATATTGTAATCCGGAGTAGGTACTAATATATTAATAAGAGAATAGTGGACGTAGGTCTCGGAGTGTGAGACTGAACCACTTCAAAACCCGCTGCGTACTTTACTTTCGTTTTACGTTTACAAGTATTTTCACTTACGTTTCATTTACGTTTCTCAGTTATTCACTTACGTTTCCAACGAGTTTCTCAATAATCATTCTGCGTTTCCAGTAGACTTAAGTTAAACGTCATTAACTCTAAGTCTTAGAAACGTGATAATTCTTTTAGTCTTGAAAACAAGAAAAAGTTTTCAAGCACCCAATTCACCCCCCCCCCCCCCCCCCTCTTGGGTACTTTTCCTTAAAACTCGGATCCATAGACTCTTCAATTGGTATCAGAGACTCGTTCTCTTGATTGCCACACCGCAAAGAGGCTGATCCTTTCGTCTTTTTGTTACTTTATTTAATTCTCTTTGGATTCCAGACATCCAAAATGTCCGTCTTTGGCCAGTTCGACTCTGGATCTTGGAAACAATTGGCTTCACAATATATCCAAGGATATGATTGGGATTGTTGGAAAATTATCCTCGCCGCCCTCATGTTATAACAACTGTTGATAAAGAGGGCAAAGCAGTCATAAAAGTGTTTTAAACTATCTTGAGGAAGAGGGTAGAAAGGCGAAAAGAATCTGAAAGCCTTGTCTTTCCTTCAAACCGCATTTCACCCAATGAGTTCCACCATTTTTCGCTTGTGTTAATGCCAAAGAACTTTGGGAATCCCTAGAACTTGCCTATGAGGGAAATTCTCAAGTTAAGAATCAGCGATATAGACATGCTCACTCAACAATATGAGTCCTTTACTATGACTAAGGATGAGAGTATCAATAGCAAGTCCGCACGTTTTCAAAATTGACAAATGAGTTGCGAAACTTAGGCAGCGAGATTGAAACTGAGAAAAGGATTCGTAAAGTCCTTAGGAGCCTAAGTGATAAATGGCAACCTAAGGTAACTGCTATCGAGGAGGCAAAAGACTTGTCAAAACTAACTTACCAAGATCTGATGGGCTCACTTATGGCACATGAGTTAATTCTCAATAAACGCACGAGTGAGCCTAGTAAGAACAAGGGTATAGTCTTAAAAGCCGCCTCTAGTGATAGTGACGATGATTCGGAGGAAATGGCTACGTTTGCTCGTCGATTTAAGAAAATGTGGAATAAACCACAACAAGATAAATCTGGTTTTTCAAAGAAATCTAATAGCTCGAAAAATTCCTCTTCAAATCGAAATTGTTACAAGTGTGGTGCCTCTGGTCATGTCATAAAAGAGTGCCCCTCTTGGAAAGAAATCAAGTCCAAGAACCAACGAGAAAAGAAAAAAGAAAATTACCGAAAGGTCATGGCGGCATCTTGTTGGGGTGAACTTGATCCTTCGGACTTTGAAGATGATGAGGAGGATGAGGAAGCACATCTGTGCTTGAGTAGCCTTAGTATCGACATGATAAATCGTAAGGGCTCAGGGAGAAACGGATCTTTGCCTAATGGGAAAGCTGGGTTTCACGATATTGAAGATCTAACAAGCGATGCTTTGAGGTAAGTTGTCTTGAACTTAAAAAGGATCTTTCTAGTCTTACACGCAATGTTCTTATTAAGTACTTTGTACAAACTCTTGACACGTGTCATGAACAAGGTCTAGAGTTAACTGATGTTAAAGAACAAATCGTGGAGATAGCCGAAGAGAATGCGTTTCTAAAGAAAAGTTGGATAGAATCGCTAAATTTAAAAGTCAATGGGAGTCTAACGCTAAAGATTTGAGAAGCGAAAATGAATCCTTAAAGGCTGAAAATGAATCCCTAAGTGAAAGAATTGTTGCCTTAACGGATGAGTTACATGTCTTAAATGAGCGAAATCTTGATGCGTGTGAAGCAGTCAAAAATTCGGCGATTCCCTGGAAGCGTGTGATTTAGATCACGATTTAATCTTCAAACAACATTCGGATGAACTAGAACATCTAAAGACTAATCACAACATTGAAATCAAGAAACTCACGATGAAACTTGATCATATTTGGACAAAGTTAACATTGAGTTAGATAATTGATCCAAATTGTGAAAATCTTTCAAAAGAAGTTGTGTCTTTAAATGAGAGGTTGAAACATGCTTTGAAATTCAAGAACAAATGGGAAACTAGCTCCCATGTGAGCAAGTTCTTGACTAAGCGGAGCGGATAATAACTTAAAATTGGGTCTAGGTTCACGATTTATGCAGTCGTAGGGATCATTCTAAATGCAATCCTAAACCTTGGGAGCGAGACTTTAGGAAACGTAAATATGTGGACCTTCCCAGTATATTATCCGTCACTCTTGTGGAAAAAGCAGGTCATTTTAAGCAGTGTGAAAAATTCGATGAAGATATCACTAGAAGCGTGAATTTTGTTAAGAATATGAGTGAATCTTCTAATGAACTTAAAGTGAACACCACCGTAAAAGCATAAACCTGTTAAAGAAACGTGTAGTTCTTCCACTAAAACTGATGAGAAACGTCAAGAAACACATGTTGCTGTCAAGAGGTTGATCAAAGGAAAAGTCACTAAAATGTTTTGGGTTCGAAAGGACCAAGTTTTTTGTGTGACTAACAAGAGAGGACCCAACCTAGCTTGGGTACCTAGAACTCAAGAATAATGCGTTCTGAGGTCAAGGTGAAAGGAAAGCAACTATTGGTACTTAGGCGGTGTCGCTCGCGACATATGGCTGGAGACAAGAATCAATTCCTTACACAGGAGGCCTATGATGGAGGAAGGGTAACCTTTGGAGACAACAAAACAGGTAAGATTGTTGGTGTCGGCGCAATAGGTATGTCTCCTCCTTTCTATCAAGAATGTGTATTTAGTCGACGGACTAAACACAATCTACTAAGTATATCCCAATTTTGTGACCATGGCAACAAAGTCGCTTTTCCACTCAAATATTTGCCGGTCATAATTGAGGATCTAGTAAAATTATCTTGGAAGGACGTCGCCTTAAAAACGTGTATGTCCTTGATGTTAAGTCTTTATCTAGAGATTCTTTTACTTGCTTGAGCGTTACTCTTAATGACCCCGATCTTTGGCATAAAAGAGTCGGTCATGCTTGTAGCTCTTTGTTGAATATGTTGAGATCCAAGAATCTTGTGGAAGGTTTACCCTCCATTAAGTTTGATCGTGAAAAGGTTTGTGATACATGCATTCGGTGCAAGCAAGTAAGAGCCTCGTTCAAACCAAAGAAAGTGGTAAGTACCAAGCGACCTCTTGAGCTAATACACATGGATCTTTGTGGTCCCATGAAGGTAAGAAGTAGAGGAGGTGCAAGGTACGTTTTCGTTATTGTCGATGATTATTCAAGATATGTTTGGCCAATATTTTTGAGCACCAAAACTGAAACTTTTGATGAATTCGAGTGCTTAATTAAATTGGTTGAAAATAGGCTTGATGTTAAGCTCGTGTCCATTAGGACCGACCACGATCTTGAAGTTCGACAACCATGCTTTTATAAACTATTGTAGAGGTAGAGAGTGGGGCATAACCTCCGCTCCTGGGACTCTCAACAAAGCGGTGTTGTCGAGCATGAACTGTGACGTTAGAGGACATGGCTCGCACCATGCTCTTATGTAGTGGACTTCCCCGTAGCTTTTGGGCCGAAGCCGTGAATACGGCTTGCTATATTCATAACCGTGTTACGATTAGAGCTATTCTTAAGAAAACGCCATATGAATTACTTCGTGGTCGAAAACCTAACATTTCTCACTTACGCGTTTTTGGAAGCAAATGTTTTGTTCATAATAATGGAAAAAATCAATTGTCAAAATTCGACCCTAGAAGTGATGAGGCTATTTTTCTTGGATACTCTAATCAGAGCAAGGCATATAAAGTCTACAACAAAAGAACTATGGTTGTCGAGGAAAGTGTCCATGTGGTTTTTGACGAAACTGACATCTTTGAAAAGTATGCACAGGATAATGAGGATAAAGATGATCCAGATTTTCGCTTGACTCGTCAAGATCCACCAGAACTCGTGGATGATGAAGGCAATTTTGAAGGGATAGATGATGAGGTTACAGCTCATGGAAACGCAGAAGTTGCTGCAAATCCAGAGGACAATATTCAGAATGATGCTGGAAACGTGCTAATTCCAGACGAAACAGTCCAAAATAACGCTGATAACAATGTATCCTTAGATTTTGCTGAGCCAGAAACTGAAGAAACGCATCCAGAAACGCAGGAGTTCGCAGAACACACTGCAGTTCCACAGGAAACAGGTGACCCAGGGTCCAGTTCAGGGGGAAACGCATGGCGTTTCGGTGGCATCAAGCCACAACGATTGAAACAGAAGCAGAAACTGCGGTTCCAGAGGAAACCACAGAAGAAAGTCAGACTAATCATGGATTACCTTTTGTTCCTAAGAAGTGGAAACACCAAAGCTCGCATCCACTTGATTCTATTATTTCTGATATACAAAAGGGAGTACAAACTCGTCGTTCTCTAAATAATTTCTGTTTGTTTCATTCGTTTCTCTCGGCCATTGAGCCGAGTAACGTCAAAGTTGCTCTTAGTGATGCAGATTGGATAGGTGCTATGCAAGAAGAACTAGAGCAGTTTGAGAGGAACAAAGTTTGGCATCTTGTGCCACGTCCAAATGACCGCACCGTCATTGGTACAAGATGGGTTTATAGGAATAAACTCGACGATTCCGGAGTCATAGTCAGAAACAAAGCAAGATTGGTGGTGCAAGGATACAACCAACAAGAAGGAATTGACTATGAGGAAACGTTTGCCCGTATGCACGCTTGGAAGCAATCAGGTTATTAATTGCTTTTCTTTGCTCATAAAGGACTTAAAGCTGTTTCAAATGGATGTTAAGACCAGCGATTCTTAATGGCTACTTGAAAGAGGAAGTCTATGTAGAACAACCTCCTGGTTTTTTGAATAAGGACTTTCCAAAACATGTTTTTAAACTTGACAAAGCTTTATATGGTTTGAAGCAAGCACCTCGTGCTTGGTATGATCGTTTGTCTACACATTTAATTGAAAATGGTTTTAAAAGGGGTTCCGTTGATAAAACCTTGTTCTTGAAAAACGAGGGGGTTGATCTATTAATCGTACAAATTTATGTTGATGACATTATCTTTGGATCCACTAACAATGATCTTTGTGTTTACTTTTCCGAGTTGATGACCTCGGCGTTCGAGATGAGCATGATGGGCGAATTGAAGTTCTTCTTGGGACTTCAAATCCGGCCAAACACCGTAAGGGATCAAGATTCATCAACAAAGTACGTGAAAGAGCTTCTTACGCGTTTCTCCATGATAAACGCCAAACCAATGGCGACTCCCATGTCCACAACCACGAAACTTGGACTAGATGAGGACGGTAAGTCAGTAGATGCTACTGTTTATCGAGGTATGATTGGTTCTCTACTCTATTTAACTGCTAGTAGGCCAGATATCATGTTTAGTGTGTGTGCTTGCGCGCGTTTCCAGTCAAATCCTAAGGAAACGCACCTTTCTGCAGTGAAACGCATATTACGCTACTTGGTTGGTACTCAAAACTTGTTTTTATGGTATCCTATGGAGTCTAACTTTGATCTCAAAGGATATTCAGATGCCGATTATGCAGGATGTATGATAGATAGGAAGAGTACCTCGGGAATTGCAACGTTCGTGGGTCCGTGCATTATTTCGTGGTCTTCAAAGAAGCAAAATACCGTTGCACTTTCCACCGCGGAGAGTGAATACATTGCCGCTGCCCTTGCTTGTTCACAACTACTATGGTTGAAACAACAACTAAAGGATTATGGGGTAAGTTTCTCGTGTGTCCCAATTTTTGTGATAATACGAGTGCGATTATTATTTCTAAAAACCCCGCTCAACACTCCCGGACTAAACATATTGAGATTAGACACCATTTTTTGAGGGATAACGTCGAAAAGGGAAACATAAAATTGGAATTTTGTAAGACCGAGAACCAATGGGCCGATATCTTGACTAAACCGCTAGCTAGAGAACGTTTTGAGATGCTACGGTTAGAAATTGGTTTGCTTGGTAGTATATAAGTTGTGTTTGCACCTTCATTATTACCCCGTATGATTGACTAGAAAGGGATTCGTAGACTGTGTCCGCACCCTCGCTTGCACTATGACATTGCTTTTTATTGTTGGCATTATTTTGTGGGATTGATACTTAACATATTTTGGCATGTGTATTCTTCATATTTGTCACACTTGGTAAAATTTTGTACATTGATTATTGTTCCAAATCTTTTACCCAAATATATTCCAAATTTAACTCCCCACAATATTTCCCACATCTTGCCCACCGTATATTTTTTTTTATCCCTCTCTCAGCCTTCTCAACCACGCCAACCCTTCCCTTATTTAACCTATCCCAACCTTATCCTTTTCACCTTCCTTTATTTCCCTCACCTACCACATTCACCTCTTACCACAAAACCCTTCCTCTCCCTTTTTACCGTCTTCTTCTTCCCACACTCCTTCCTTTTCCTTTTCCTTACTACAATCATGGCCCCCAAACCAAAAACCAATAACCCTTCTCTTGATCTCACTGATACGTCGGAACCTTCCTCTGTGGGGCAATAAGACCTCTCACATAGTCTCATTGCTTTAAAAACCCCGCAACGTCAAAGTAAACGATCTCGCGTTAAGACTTCTTCTGAGGTTACAATGATTGACGACGAGGGAAACAACTCTGGAAATGATGAGGTTATTCTCCCTTCAGGACTTGAGACTTTGCGAACTCGACTCAAAATGGCACGCATGAGTTATGTCGAGTGTGAAAAAGCAATTGAGGTACTATCTCATCCACTTTTTCCTTGTTGTTATATTCCTGTCGAATGGCTGGATAGGCCTGAGTTGGGGTTTTTAAAGAAGATGGTGGAAATCTGGCCGATGTAAGTCGTTTCTTTGCTATTCGGGCCCCATTTATTTGGTCGAAATCGCTCGATTTCTTTACGCTAAAGGCACGAGACCGATGAGTCTCTAATGGCTCTTGTGAATGGTGTGGATGTGGTGATTTCCGATGAAGACTTGGCTCGTAGTGCAGGGTTGCTAATCTTGGTACTCTCATTGATTTGAATGCTCATAACAACCTTCTGTGACGATAAGAATTGGAATTGAAACGCTATGCTTATCCCGATCTTGAGTCCGGGGATGTAAATTAAACCCTACCTCTTGCTCCCACTGACCGCTTGTTGTTGCACTTCATTTATTCAACTTTTGCACCCATGATAAAGCTAAAAACAAAATCCAGGTTATGCGATCTCCAACTTCTCCAATGTCTTAAGGAAAATCAAAGAGTGAATTTCGTCCGCCTGTTTAAAGACAAGGTACTTTATGTCATTCGATGCATCTGGCAAGACTGAATGACAAAACTCTAAAGCTGGCCTATGGGATGCTTCTGTCTAAAGTCTTACAAGCTAAGGGCGTGGTCAAGCACATTGATCTTGAGATCCAACCCCCTGGTGTTGCTGATGACCGCCTTCTGAAAGAGGTAGGTATTTCTGTGGCTGTGCCTGAGCCAGTTGAGCAAGGGGAACCTTCTGGTCATACTGCCCCAATGGCCACTGCCCTGGAGACCAGGTTGCGCTCTGTGGAGAAGAATGTCGTCTTAAACACGGCTTCAATTGCGCAGCTCCTCGGTACGATTCGTGGGTTTGAGGGTCTAGTCAAGGACCAGACCAGAGCTATGACAGAGATGACCGCGGCGTTTCACGAGAACACGGCTGCTCTCGTTGCGTTTACCAAGGATGAAGAGGGCTTGACCCCTGCTGTTCACGCTCTTCGCCAGCAGGTGGAAGCTTTGGCTGCCTCCCATCAGACGGTGTTGGCCAACACTGAGGATATCCTTGCCCTTCTTCGTACTCCGCCTCCAACTCCCCCTGTCCTTTTCCTTCCCTATCATTAACAGTTGTCCTTGCCTTATCTATCTCAAAACTGATCAATGTTTTTTGTTTTTATCTTGTGTGACATTTCTGAACTACTTATGCTCTTATCTGTTGACGAATATGACATCTCTTAATATCATCTAATGCTAATGTTTAATGTTTTGTCTTACGGTTAGCGACGGTGTTACCCAAGTCACTTCCTTTTTCATGATGTCAAAAGGGGGAAACACGCTATCGCCACACACTTTTTGCTCCTTCTTACTTTTCGATGACTATGCTCTTCATTTCTTATCTTGATGCTATTGTTTAGTTTCTATATCACTTATTGATTCTTCCTTTTTACAAACGGCTAATTATATGTTTTTCGCTTCTTGTTTGACCTTTGTATGGTGACTAATAGGTTGAGGGGGAACTACCCTTAGAAACAAAAATAGGAGACTTGCCATCATCAAAAAGGGGGAATTTGTTGACTCGACCACGTCGTTATGTTTTGATGATGTCTTTGATTTTTTCTTACTATACTATAATCCGTTGTTAGTGTTTATGAAACTTAGTAGGTTGTGAAACATCCAAGCAAGAATCAAGCGTCTTTGTTGGGAAACGCGAATCAAATCAAGGCTATATAACGTCTCATGAAGCACTAGTTCTTAATGTATTCATATAGTCCTTGTAATGACAAGGGTAATGGTAAAACAACAAGAGAATCTTACGTTTCACTCTGAGGTTGCAGTGTCATTGCTGGAAACGCACGTTTTCACAATAAGACACTGGAACCGTGAGTTATACACTGCGTTTCCAGGAACTCCACAAGAAACGCAGAGAATAACTCTTAAGGCCTTTTTCGAAAAACCTGATTTGGAAAAGATATTTTCTGGAAATCTGATCTTTATAATTGTCATCTTTTGAAATATCTTTTACAAAATATTTGAGAATGATTTTAAGCTTGGATAAGAAGTAAAATCCTTTGGAGAATATTGCATCCTTTATTTTAGGAAACAAAACCTTTTTCAACTATACTTCCTGCTTTTATTATTTTCGGTTTTGGTAAAGATTTCGTGCAATATCCTTTTACTTCTATTTAAACTCAAATTTCAGAAAATCATTTGTCACCTTTTTCGAGCTTTAATTTTTAATCTAAGCATTTTGCAAATCTGTTTTAAAGCATTCATTGTTTTTATTTGCAAAACTTTTACAAAGGCCTTTTGAAACGAATCTCGTATTGTTTAATTGTTACTCAAGTCAATTGTGCTAGCACCGTCTCATATTCGTTCTCTTGTGAACAATTGTCGAGACACAAATTAGCTTTCTTTTGCTTGAGAGAAAGAGTGCAACTTGAAAGAGTTGTAGAGTGATTAATATATTGTAATCCGGAGTAGGTACTAATATATTAATAAGAGAATAGTGGGCGTAGGTCTCGGGTGTGGTGAACCACTTCAAAACCCGCTGCGTACTTTACTTTCGTTTTACGTTTACAAGTATTTTCACTTACGTTTCATTTACGTTTCTCAGTTATTCACTTACGTTTCCAACGAGTTTCTCAATAATCATTCTGCGTTTCCAGTAGACTTAAGTTAAACGTCATTAACTCTAAGTCTTAGAAACGTGATAATTCTTTTAGTCTTGAAAACAATAAAAAGTTTTCAAGCACCCAATTCACCCCCCCTCTTGGGTACTTTTCCTTAAAACTCGGATCCATAGACTCTTCACTTTTGTAACAACCCGGATTTTTAAACAAATAAAATATGATTTTATAAAGGCTTTAAATAAGAAAAATGAAAGTAAAAGTGATAACCACAGTGGCGGAAACACTGTGAATCCGGATCGTCACTTACAAAACAATCTAAACAAACCCAAATAGTAAAAGTAGACCTTATGGTCTAAAGATCAGGAATAAATACCCGTACAATTCAAACCTCCAAAAACATAAGTATAAAAACATATGACAAGTCTAATGCATAATCATATATAAGTATAATCCAACGAGCTAGCTACGGGGTCAACAATCCTCGCGGCTTCTTACACAAACCCGTCCCCGCGCATATCTGCCGAAAAAACATGCAGCAACCACAGTCAGTGGGGAGTAACTAGGTGCTCCCCAATCATATTTCAACATCATAAACATAACCAACAGTACAACAAATACTTTACCTGGCCTATGGTCTATATCAGAGTACAACAACAACAATCGACAATAAAAGGATACAACAATCAAAGTACAATCCCAAACTGTCATCGACAAATGACATACAACAACCAACAAACGCAAGAGAAAGCACGGAGCACTGGGTAGCCACATAACCGTGAAATACCCCAGACCTCACCCTAACCATTGATACCTCCAAACCCTATGGCGGAACCACATAACCGTGAGTCCTCTTCAATGGATCCACATAACTGTAAAATCCTCAATACTGTCTTAATTTGACCAAACCTCATCATAACCGGTGATGACATACAATTACCATAGTCTCTACCCATAATCGGTTGAGAACCCAAAGGGCGGCATCCGTCCCAAAGGACGTTGTAACTCTTCACGCACGAGTCATAACCGTACCCATACGCACACTAGTCTCAAGCTTACAACCAGTCAATTCAATAACCTGAATTAACTCAACTTCAACAACTTTCATTAACCCACAACATTATACCAAACCATTATTAATACCAACTCATTACAAAAGACTAACAACGGTGTAATACAACTATATACGGAGTATTAATTACAATAGCTAATAAATGAGCATAATTAGGTTATTTAATAATCCAAGTCATTAACTTTAATCATCATAATACCACAACCAACAATACTCATATGATCAAAAAGCCTAAAACATGCTTCTAGACTCACTAGGTATGAGGCCGACACCAAATTTAGTCATTTTCGCAACAATTCACAATCAAACATACCAAAGCTCGCATTTTTACAATAAAACAATCAACAACAACATCCTAAACAATAACTAGGGCCTCATACATGTCAAAATATCACTAGGGCTACACCTAGTTACCTTATTTGATGTGAAATCGCGCTACTCCTCGTCCCCCTCGACGTAGATGGTATCTTCTTCGTTGAGCCCTTCTTCTCCTTTGATTATAACACATAAATCACATACAAAAATAAGCACACAATATATAACACATAGAATAATCTACAAACTACTATAATTATGCTAAAACGAGATAAAAGCGAAGGTTTACCGAAAGAGAATGAAAAGGATGAAATTTGGATGAAAAAGTGATACGTGTTATTTATATAGATTTTATGCCCCCGGTTTAGTCACATTTAGCTTGCATTTAGTCGAGTTTGTTGTTGTTTTAGGAGCTATTTGCTTTATATTGCGGTAATGTTGTTCCTCGTTTATATTTTGCAGGTAAGGGGGGAAGACTGTAATACCCCGTATTTTCGTAGTCGGTATTTTTGAGTGTCTTATTACTATTTTGAATTAGTAAGATTATTTTTGGGCTTTTAACGAGTTTTAATTTTAAATTCGGAAGTATAGCATGTGTATGCTCGTTGGAGTCGTAAAAATGGTGGGATTCGGAAAAATTAGTTGTTTAAACTTGGCGAGGTTTGGTTTGGACGTGAGTTGAGTTATTGTCAAGTCCATGTGTGTTGACTCAGGTTTGACCCTCCCTTTCTAGTCTAAAATGAGCTTATTTATGAGTTTTTCCTCATCAAACCTTCATTACTACTCATTAAACCCTACACAACTCTCCCTCACATTATAATTCCTCTCTTCTCTCTTCTACCTTTAAAATTTGAAAGAAAAAAAATTAGCTGAAACCTCCCCCCTAGCGGCCGTAAATTTCCAAGGCCACAAACCAACCGAGTTTTTCTCGTTTCTCGCTCAAATTCGACGATTCTTGTTACTACGCACGCGTTCCTATCTTCATTTCCCATCTTTTCATACTAATTTCCCTTGAAGGTGAGTTGTTTTACTACCCCAAGTTAGTGACTTTTATAACTAGGGTTTTACTAGTTTTGAGTTTCTGATATATTATGTTGATTCTTCGTGTTTTGGGAGTTGAATAGGCATGTTTATGATATTTTAAACCTTGTAGTGGAAGAATTTGTTGAGGAACCCTTATAGAGCCAAGTCATCTTCATTCTTGATTTGATTTTTGTGTTGATTCTCCCTCAAGGTAAGGGCTACTTCCTTACTTAGTCTATATTGGGTGTACATATGTGTGTTAGTATGTTTGTGTGTGATGTATATAGCTTATAATGTTTTGGTTGTAATGTATGCAAAGTGTAAGTTTGTATGATGTGAATGAATGCTATGAGTTTCCTTTGATATTGTTAGGAATGATTAAAGTATGAAGGATATGATGGGTATGTATAATTGTGATCTTGGAAGTCGAGTGGAATTGTTGGTGGCCATTTGGGCCGTGTTGTTTTGTTGGAGGCCAATGGGCCATGTTGTTGGTGATGGCCTTTTAGGCCTTGTGTCTTTGGTAAGCCATGAGGCCTCGGTGCTCGGGGTCATGACCGAGCACCATGTTGATGTTATGAATCGTGTTATGTGATGTTGTATGGACCTTGTGTGTGTGTGGGTTGTGTTTGTTGTAATTGTTGTAGTTGTTGTGAATGTTGTAATGTTGGTAAGAATTGTAATGGTGGTTTTGTAAGGGTGAACGATTGGCTCGTGGTTGAGATTATCTTATGAATCGTGTACTTGGGTTATAGATAATTGTGTATGTAAGTAAGAAATCCCGTGAATTGTTATGGGCATGATGACCTTGTTTCATGATTGTATGTATGAGCTAGGAATGTTGAAATAACTTACCTTGTGCGGTATACTTTGTTGGTTTTATGGGTTACAACAATGAAGAATAAATTACAAGATTACAACTAATTAACTACAACAATAACAATGAACACAAACAAATATGTAGATACTTGGATATATTGTAGAATCACGTAGAACTACGCTTTCCTCCAAGAATAATCGACCCAAATTGTGCCCCGGGTTACACGATTCTCTTGTGGGATAAGACTACAATCACACTCTTGATTCTGGCACCGAATTTAGAGCAAACTTTAAGAGTATGAACAAGTTTATATCAAAACTAAAGAAGATAGAAATCAATGATTAAGTTTCTTTGATTTCTTATATGTATGATCAAGGCTTAATATTTTTCTATAAATCTATATGTATCAGAAAAATGAAATATATATAGAAAATAGGGCAAAAGTTATGGTTAAAAACCAAAAGGTACGAAAAAATTAGAAGAAAAACTGTCAAACTCGTTTTTTGTATTGGCCCCTACTAAGGTTTTAATCTTAGGTTCCGGTAGTCTCACCACCGCCCTACATCCCCAAACTCGCAAATAATGTAAGTTTGGTTTCCTTTTATGCCAAAGTTCATATGGGGTTATAGGATTTCTTTTATTGGGAATCCTATTTAGCAAGTAACATGCCGTTAGCATTGCCTCCCCCCAAAATCCTTTACTCAATCCCGAGTAAGATAACATAGAATTCACCATCTCTTTAAGAGTACGGTTTTTCCTCTCCGCAATGCCGTTTTGTTGAGGCGTATACGGTGCTGTGACCTCATGTATTATACCACATGACCCGATAAAGGTTGGATCATAAAATTCACCACCTCTATCGGTACGCATCTTCTTAATCTTAGAAGACAATTGAAGTTCTACTTCATTTTTATAGATAATAAATTTATCCATAGCATCATCTTTTGTATGTAACAAAAACACATAGCAAAAACGAGTACAATCATCTATAAAAGTCACCACATATCTTTTATTACACAAAGATGGTGTAGCATATAAATC